>JAJEJO010047161.1:0-131350 GCA_020662805.1 Glaucomys volans
TACAAATCATATCTCAATAATAACCCTGAATGTTAATGGCCTAAATTCATCAGTCAAAAGACAAATACTGGCAAACTGGATCAAAAAGAAAGACCCAACAATGTGTTGCCTTCAAGAGACTCATCTCATAGAAAAGGACATCCACAGACTAAAGGTGAAAGGATGGGAAAAAACCTATCATGCACACGGCCTTAATAAAAAAGCAGGGGTTTCCATCCTTATATCAGATAAAGTGGACTTCAAGCCGAAGTTAGTCAGGAGGGATAAAGAAGGACATTACATACTGCTTAAGGGAACCGTAAATCAAGAAGACATAACGATCATAAATATTTATGCCCCAAACAATGGCCCATCCATGTACATCAAACAAATCCTTCTCAATTACAGGAATCAAATAGACCACAACACAATAATTCTGGGTGACTTTAACACACCACTGTCACCACTGGACTGATCTACCAAACAAAAACTAAACAAAGAAACCATAGAGCTCAATAACACAATCAATAACTTAGACTTAACAGACATATATAGAATATTCCATCCATCAATGAGTGAATACACTTTCTTCTCAGCAGCACATGGCTCCTTCTCTAAAATAGACTATATATTATGCCACAAAGCAGCCCTTAGTAAATGCAAAAAAGTAGAGATACTACCTTGCATTCTATCAGATCATAATGGAATGAAATTAGAATCAACGACCAAAGAAAAAACAGAAACTACTCCAACACCTGGAGACTAAATAATATGCTATTGAATGAAGCATGGATAACAGAAAACATCAGGGAGGAGATAAAAACATTCTTAGAGGTAAATGAGAATGATGATACAACATATCAAAATCTCTGGGACACTATGAAAGCAGTACTAAGAGGAAAATTCATTGCATTGAGTGCATTCAAGAAAAGAATAAAAAGTCAACAACTCAACGACCTAACCTTACATCTCAAAGCCCTAGAAAAAGAGGAATAGTTCATCACCAAAAGTAGTAGAAGACAGGAAATAATCAAAATCAGAGCTGAAATCAATGAAATTGAAACAAAAGAAACAATTAAAAAAATTGACAAAACAAAAAGTTGGTTCTTTGAAAAAGTAAACAAAATAGATAAATCCTTAGCCACACTAACAAAGAGAAGGAGAGAGAAAACTCAAGTTACTAAAATTTGTGATGAAAAAGGAAATATCACAACAGACACCATCGAAATTCAAAACATAATTAGAAGCAACTTTGAAAACCTATACTCCAATAAAATAGAAAATCTTGAAGACATCGACAAATTCCTAGAGACATATGATCCTCCCAAACTGAACCAGGAGGACATACACAATTTAAACAGATCAATTTCAAGCAATGAAATTGAAGAAGCCATCAAAAGCCTACCAACCAAGAAAAGCCCTGGACCAGATGGATTCTCAGCTGAGTTCTACAAGACCTTCAAAGAAGAACTTATACCAATACTCCTGAAAGTATTTAATGAAATAGAAAAAGAGGGAAGCCTTCCAAATTCATTCTATGAAGCTAGCATCACTCTGATACCAAAACCAGACAAAGACACATCTAGAAAAGAAAACTTTAGGCCAATATCTCTGATGAATATAGATGCTAAAATCCTCAACAAAATTCTGGCAAATCGCTTACAAAAACATATTAAGAAGATAGTGCACCCTGATCAAGTGGGGTTTATCCCAGGGATGCAAGGTTGGTTCAACATCCGGAAATCAATAAATGTAATTCATCACATCAATAGACTTAAGGTTAAGAATCATATGATTATTTCAATAGTTGCTGAGAAAGCATTTGACAAAATACAACACCCCTTCATGCTCAAAACACTAGAAAAAATAGGGATGGTAGGAACATACCTGAACATTGTAAAGGCTCTTTATGCTAAGCCCACTGCCAACATCATTCTCACCGGAGAAAAACTGAAAGCCTTCCCTTTAAAACCTGGAACAAGACAAGGATGCCCACTGTCACCACTTCTTTTCAACATTGTGCTGGAAATGCTAGCCAGAGCAATTACACAGACCACAGAAATTAAAGGTATACAAATAGGAAAAGAAGAACTCAAGCTGTCACTATTTGCTGATGACATGATCCTATATTTAGAGGATCCAAAAAAACTCCACCAGGAAACTTTTAGACCTAATTAATGAATTTAGCAAATTAGCAGGATATAAAATAAACACACATAAATCAAATGCATTTATCTACATAAGCAATGAATCATCTGAAAGTGAATTGAGGAAAACAACTCCGTTCAAAATAGCCTCAAATAAAATAAAATATTTGGGAATCAATCTAACAAAAGAGGTGAAAAACCTCTACAACGAAAACTACAGAACATTAAAGAAAGAAATTGAGGAAGACCTTAGAAGATGGAAAGATCTTCCATGTTCTTGGATAGGAAGAATCAATATAATCAAAATGGCCATACTTCCAAAGATGCTGTACAAATTTAACACAATTCCAATAAAAATTTCTATGACATTCCTCACAGAAATATAAAAAGCCATCATGAAATTCATATGGAAGAACAAAAGACCCAGAATAGCCAAAACAATCCTGGGCAGGAAAAATGATGCAGGAGGTATCACAATACCAGACCTTAAACTCTACTATAGAGTAATAGTTATAAAAACAGCATGGTATTGGCACCAAGATAGACAGATAGACCAATGGTACAGAGGACCCAGAGACAAACCCACATAAGTACAGTTATCTCATACTAGACAAAGGTGCCAAAAACACACAGTGGAGAAAAGATAGCCTCTTCAACAAGTGGTGCTGGGAAAACTGGAAATCCATATGCAAAAAAATGAAATTAACCCCTATCTCTCACCCTGTATAAAACTCGACTCAACATGGATCAAGGATCTAGGAATTCGAACTGAGACTCTTCACCAAATAGAAGAAATAGTAGGCCCGAATCTTCTTCATATTGACTTAGGACCAGACTTCCTCAACAAGACCACCAGAGTGCAAGAAATAAAAGAAAGAATCAATAAATGGGACGGGTGCAAACTAAAAAGCTTTCTCTCAGCAAAAGAAACAATCGAGAATGTGAAAAGAGAGCCTACAAAGTGGGAAAAAATCTTTTCCACACACACTTCAGACAGAGCACTGACATCCAAAATTTATAAAGAACTTACAAAACTGTACACCAAAAATGCAAAGAGCCCAATCAATAAATGGGCTAAGGAACTGGACAGACACTTCACAGAAGAGGATATACAGGCTATTAACAAATACATGAAAAAGTGCTCATCATCTCTAGTAATTAGAGAAATGCAGATTAAAACTACCCTAAGATTTCATCTAACTCCAATTAGAATGGCTATTATCAGGAATACAAGCAATAACAAGTGTTGGCGTGGATGTGGGGAAAAAGGCACACTTGTACATTGCTCGTGGAGTTGCAAATTGGTGCAGCCACTCTGGAAAGCAGTATGGAGATTCCTCAAAAAACTCGGAATGGATCCACCATTTGACCCAGCTATCCCACTCCTTGGTTTATACCCAAAGGTCTTAAAATCAGCAAAATATAGGGATGCAGCCACATCTATGTTCATAGCTGCTCAATTCACAATAGCTAGATTGTGGAACCAACCTAGATGCCCTTCAATTGAAGAATGGATAAAGAAACTGTGGTATATATACACAATGGAATATTACTCAGCCATAAAAAAGAATAAAATTATGGCATTTGCTGGTAAATGGGTGGAGTTGGAGAATATCATGCTAAGTGAAATAAGCCAAGTCCAAAAAACCAAAGGCTGAATGTTTTTTCTGACCAGTGGATGCTGATACCTAACAGGGGTTGGGGGGCAGGGTGCCAGGGGTTATGGGGAGGATAGGAAAGAATGGAGGAAGTACAGATGGTGTGGAGGAAAATGGGACGGGAGGGGATGGGGGCAGGAAAAATAGACTGAGACAGACAGTACTACCCTATGTAAATGTAAAATTATATGAACTGTGTGAATAAAAAATAAATTTAAAAAATAAATAAAAAAATAAAAATTTACTCTAAAATCTCACTACTGCTTGAGTACTGAAGCAAACTTACCCTAAGTATGTATTAGATAATAGAGAAAGTGAAAAAGGGTCAAATACAGATTGCATAGACAGCAACAGCAGCATGAAACTACATGTCAAAACTTACTGCTGGAAGATGGTTAAAATAGATTATTTTACAGAAATAACCAAGACACAGGAAAAGGTTGATGAAAAGTGGATTGGTAATAAAATCAAAATGGAAAAAAATAAATAAAAAGCCCGCAAGGCTCAACTCAGACACTCTTTAATCATTTAATAAGGAAGAATGAAGATTAAATTTCCTATGAAAGGGCTGGGGATATAGCTCAGTTGGTAGAGTGCCTGCCTTGCAAGCACAAGGCCCTGGGTTCAATCCTCAGCACCGCAAAAAGAAAAAAAAAAAGAAAAAAAATTACCTATGAATTCAGGCAAAAACCTAAAAGAACAAAATAAATTAAAGAAGGATGGAAGAAGAAATTTTTAAAAAGTAGGGAATATGGTTAGAAATTAGGAAAACAGTCCACAAATATAGACAGCAGTTGATTTTAAAAAATAATGAAGTAGAAGTGTGTAGTGGTGCATGCCAACGTCTCAGAAGGGTGGCAGGATAGTGGCAAGTTCAAAGCCAGCCTCAGCAATTTAGCAAGACCCTGTCTCAGAATAAAAGGAGCTGGGGATGTGGTTCAGTGGTAAAGCATCCTGAGTCAATCCCCAAGGCTAAAAAATGCA
This sequence comes from Glaucomys volans, assembly GCA_020662805.1. Lineage (NCBI taxonomy): Eukaryota > Metazoa > Chordata > Mammalia > Rodentia > Sciuridae > Glaucomys > Glaucomys volans. The sequence continues at coordinate 4,769 of JAJEJO010047161.1, forward strand.
AGAAATAGTAATAATGAAGTAAGTGTGTTTCTCTTACTATTTACAAAAGAAACAATAAAATTTGGTATAAGAAAAAGCATTTAACAGATGAAAACGTTTTAAACAAGGCTATGTTTTAGGTTCAATGTGAAAATTTCAATGAAGTTCACAATTGTTGAGAAAATTTTAAATTGCCAAAAATCATATAGAAAACCAAGTGGAACTGTAAATCACTAAGTCAATTTTTTGTTTTTAAATTGTTATTGATTTCCAAAAAGGGAATTTTATTTTTAAAAACAAGATTTTAAAAAATAGTTGAATGAACAAATATTTCAGATGGTATATAAAATGGCCTAGATCACAGAAAACATTTAAAGCTTCTCAATTTGTATTACAAGATGATTGTAACCCAGTGAGTTTTGAACACACACACACACACACACACACACACCAAATATACAGAAAGATTTTTTTTTTTTTTTGGAACCGTGGATTGAACACTCAGGGGCACTCGGTCACTGAGCCACATCCCCAGTCCTATTTTGTATCTTATTTAGAGACAGGGTCTCACTGAGTTGCTTAGAGCCTTGCCTGTGCTGAGACTGACTTTGAACTCAAGAATCTCCTGCCTCAGCCTCCGGAGTCGCTGGGATTACAGGCCTACGCCACCACACCCGGCTCAGACTGATTTTTTGTTTGTTTTGTTTTTGGTGGTTTGTGGTTCAGGGATTGAACCCAAGACCTCACACACACAAGGCTATTCACTGAGCTACATCCCTGTTGAGGTGTCCCCCAAAAGTTCATACATGAGACAAGACAGAAATGCTCAGAGGTGGAACGATTAGATTGTGAGAATCATAACCTAGTGAGTGAATAATCCACTGATGTGGATTAACTGTGTGTTCACTGTAAACTGGTAGGGCGTGACTGGAGGAAGTAGATCAATGGAGGTGGAGGAAGAATATCAATGGAGGCGTGACTTTGGGGTTTATGTTTTGCCCCTGGCGAGTGGAGCTCTCTCTCTCTGCTTCCTGGTTGCCATGCCCTGAGCTGCTTTCCTCCACCGTGCCCTTCTGCCATGGTGTTCTGCCTTACCTACCACCCAGACCTATGCAGTTGGCCAATCTTGGACTGAAAATCTGAAAAAGTGACCCAAAATAAACTCCCTCCTATAAGTTGTGTTCTTCAGGACTTTTGGACACAGTTATGCAAAGTTGACTAAAATAATTTCCATCTCTTTTTCTTTTATTTTGAGTCAGGGTCCCTCTAAGTCTTTTAGTCTGTCCTTCAACTTGGGATCCTCCTGCTTCAGCCTCCTAAGTAGCTGTAACTACTAGTGTGTGCCAACATGCAGAGCATGAGAATGATCTTAATCACACTTAAAAATGCGGTCTTTAAGTTTTATCAAATTATATGCATCAGAATCAAATGAGGTTTATTCTGAGAATTTAAAAATTATTTGCTATTAGTATCTATTCCTATAGATCATGAGGTCTAAGGAGTCTTGTGAATATCTTAGATTACAGAATCATCATTTGATAATATTTAATATGCACTGCTTTAAGAAAAAAAACTCTTACTGAAGTATAGGCAAATATTTCCTTCACCTGACACCAGCAGCTATTGCTTTGTGTTCTTATCTTCATTAAAACCAAGATCATAAATAGGGATACCACCACCATCATTGCTAGATATTCAAATCAATGCATTAAAGATATAAAACAAGAGTTACAAGCATTATTTTCAGGAACATCATTGTTTTCCTGAAAAATCTGTAATTGGAGAACTAATAAGAGACACTATTAAGTTATAGTTACAAAGCCAATGCACAAAACACCAATTCCTAATAATTCTAGTTCTATGAGGATCAAGAACAGATTGAATTAATCTCTGATGATAGATGGAGTGTTGAGAATGAATCTGAGAGAGGAAATTTGAGAAAGACTATTGCCTGAAAAGAAGTATAGAGATGGAGATGTTCTGTATGTTTATTTGGAGTGCTTATTTTTTATTATTTTAAATTTTTGATTAGCAGGTATTAATGGTACATATTAATGGAGTTCAGTCAAATGTTTCCACCAATGCATGCAACATGCACTGATCAAGTTTAACCTCCCTTTATCCACCTTACACACACACACACACACACACACACACACCCTTCCTGACTTCTATTAACCACTATTCGACATTCATGACAATTCTCTTTAGCTTCCACATGTGAAAGAACACACTGTACTTGTCTTTCTGTTTCTGGCTTATTTCATTTACCATGATTTCCTCCAGTTTTATCCATTTTACTGCAAATGATAGGGTTTCATTCTTCTTAGTGGATGAAAAATTTTACACTATGTGTCTATCACCTTTTCTTTATTGATTGGAATGCTTATTAAAAGATATGTCCCCTACATTGTAAGTTATAGGAATTTTACTGTATGTGCATCAGAATTATATAGTAGGTAGTCTTTTCAGACTGGCTTCTTTCACTTAGCAATTGATTTCTAAGTCTCCTCCATGTCTTTCTGTGGTTTGATAACTATTTTCTTTTTACAGCTAAATAATATTTCATTGTAGTGAGGGGACCACAGTTTCTGTGACCATTGATCTTATTGAAGAACATCTTGGTTGCTTCTAGTGTGTGACAGTTATGAATTAAACTGCTATCAGAATTCAGGACTTTTACATGAATTTTTTTGTGAATAAAAATGTTCAGCTCATTTTGGTAAATATCTAGGAGCACAGTTGCAAGATCACATTTTAAGAGTGCTTAGCTTTGTACGAAACTGACAAACTGCCTTCCAAAGTGGCTGCACCATTTGGCATTACTATCAGGAATGAATGAAAGTTCCTATTTATTCATGTCCTCATCAGTATTTGGTATTATCAATTTTTTGGACTTCAGCCATTACAATAGTGTGTAGAGCTATCTAATTGTTTTAATTGGCAGTACCTAAATGTTTTCATAGGCTTACTGGCCATCTGTATGTCTTTATTTGTAAAGTGTCTGATCAGATCTTTTACCCATTTATAAGTGGGTTTTTTTTTCTAAGTTTCAAAACTTAATTGTTTATTATGGATACAAGTCTATTATTAGATGTGTGCAAATATTTTCTCCAAGTCTGTTGTCTTTTGTTTTCTTTAATGTTTTAACCTTAACAAAGTACAGTTTATTATTTTTTTCTTAGATCCTGCTTTTGGAATTGACTCTAAAAACTCATGGCCAGATAAAAGGTCATCTAGATTTTCTATTTTCTTCTATGTTATCTTCTTCAAGTTTTATAATTTTCTTTTTACATTTAGGTCTATGACCCATTTTAAATTAGTTTTTGAGAAAGATCATAAGGTTTTTTTTTTTTTTTTTTTTTTTTTTTTTTTTGCATGTGGGTTAAGTTTAGGTTTAGGGTTAGGGTTATTTGTTCCAGTACCATTTGTTGAAAAAACATTCCTGCCTCCAATGCTTCTTTGTCAAAGATAAGTTCACTGTATTTTCATAGATCTGTATCTGTACTCTCTATTCTGGTCTGTTGATTTCATTGTCTATTATCAATAGCACACTGTCTTGATTATTGTAGTTTTATACTAAGCCTTGAAGGTGGGTAGTGCCAGTCCTTCAATTTTCTTCTTCATCAGTATTATATTGGCTATTGTCCTTTTGCCTTTACATATAAATTTTAGAGTCAAACTCTCATTATATACAAAATAATTTGCCATAGGATATTGATTGGGATTTTGTTGAACCTATAGGTTAAGCTGGGAATAACTGACAACTGAGTCTTCTTATCCATGAACATGGAATTTCTGTCCGCTTATATAATCTTTGATTTCTTTTATCAAGTGTTTTCTCATTATCCACATATAAATCTAATGCATATTTTATTAGACTTATACCTAAGTATTTTCGTTATTTCATTTTTGGAGGTAGGGGTATAAATGGAAATGATGTTGTGATTTCAAAGTCCAGTTGTGTATTGCTGGCATACAGGAAAACATTTGACTTTGGTTTATTAACCATGCTTTTTAGTTCCAGGATTGTGTATTGAATTTGTCAGTTCTTTGGGATTTTTATACTTACAATCATGGTTTTTTGCTAATGAAGATAGTTTTATTTCTTCCTTCTCTGTCTGTACACCTTTTGTTTCCTTTTCTTGTGCTACTACACTAGCTAGGACTTCTAGAAAGATGTTGAATAGGAAGAATGAAAGAAGATCCTTTGCCTTGTTCCCAATCTTAATGTAAAGTATACCTCCATAAAATAAGTTACTAAAAAGCTAACCTCTCTACTGTATACCAGCAGTGAATGCATAGAAAATATAAGGAAAACAAATTTTTAATTGCAACACAAAGAAAACTTAAATTTAATCAAATGAACAAGACATAAAGAAAACTACAGGCACTTCACTAAAGGGCATAAAAGATTTTGAATGAAAGAAGAAAGGCATTTCTACCTCAAAGGGAACATTTAGTATTACAGAGATTTCCCAAATTAGTTTATAGACTGAATGAAATCCAAATCAAGTTTGAAATAGTGAAACTTGTTATTAATCTGTAGAAAATCAGTCCAAAGTTCATCTGGAAGTATAAAAATACAGGAGTCCTAAAGACATGTTTTCAAAGAGCACTGTACTGAGGAAGAGGTTCTCTGCCAAAAATGAAAACATTTCTTCAAGTAATACTCATTAAAATATCATATTACAGGTACAAAAAAAAAAAAAAAAAAACAAAAGAAAGAAAAAAAGAAAGATTATATTAGGATAACAGACTCCAGAGTTCAGAAATGGTTTCTAAGGATACTTAAAAATTTGGAATGTAACAAAGGGAGCAGTCAAGAAAGTGAAGAAAAGGTAATTTGATAAATGTTTTTGGGAATTTATTGAGTATTTGGGAAAAATTAAAGTAGCTCTTCAGCATATATGGCATGTCAACGTGAATTACAAATGGATTGAACCATGTGCCTTAGCCAGGAGAGCTGGGCAGGAGGTCTGGCAGAGGAGGCTCCATGCTGGGTGCTCTGGGCAGCTGAGGGAAGCACACCAAGCAGGAGTTCAGCAGCTGCCATGCTGCTGACACACAGGTCACCCAGCTCCTTAGGGAGCTGTCACACTGGAACAGCCCTTCAAAGTTGTCCCAGATTGAGATAAAGACCTTCATGCCCAGGAATTGACCAGGTGTTGAATGTGGGGTGTTATGGTTTGGATCTGAAATATGCCTCAAAAACTCACATGTTGAAGACCTGAGCCCCAGTGTGGCACAGCTTAGAGTTGGGGCTTTGGGGAAGTGACTGGCTCATGAGGGCTCTAATCTCATTAGCAGGCTAATCCATGCGATGGATTAATAATTCAAATGAACTCCTGGGAGGAAGGATAAACTACAGGCAGATAGGGCATGGCTGCAGGAGGTAGGTCACTGGGCATGTGCCCTCAGGGACTACACCTGGTCCCTGGCCCCTTCCTCTCTGCTTCCCACTGTATGGAGCTGAGCAGCTTTCCTCTCCCATGCCCTTCCACCATGAGTTACTGCCTTGGTTGGAGTCAGCCAACCATGGACAGAAACTTCTGAAACCATGAGCAAAAACAAATACTAACACCTCCTCTAGGTGGTTTTTGTAGGGCATTGGTCTGCTGACTAACACATGGAGTTCACCCTGGAGGGGTATAAACATGGGTTGACCATGTTGTTTGACTGAAGGAATATTCCAGGAAAGGAATTCACCTCTAAACTATTGCAGCCCACACTCCTAGCAGTGTGGATGATAAGGGCCTCCGTCTTGAGGAGGGGATCTGAGTAGCAGACATACACTACATGGTTAAATGTAAAAGAATGAAATTATAGGACAAATATGAAAGAAAACATGGGTAAATATTTCCAAAAATAGAAATGGGAAAGACTTTTCCTTGGGTCAAAAAGAATTCAGAACAAAACCCCATAGACACAACAAAACAAATCAAAGCCAAATAATCTATTGGGGGAAATATTTGCAATAATCATAAAAGTTAATTCATAGATATTCTTGACATATAAAATTGCTTATGAGTAAATTTTTGAAGACTAGCACTGCAGTAGAAAGGCAGGTAATGATCATAAATAAAGAAAATAGAGATGAATAATAAACTTCTGGAAAAGTATCCATCTCATAATCAAAGAAATGAAAACGGAATACAATTCTTCCTCTTTAAATTGTCCCAAACCAACGCCTGTAGAGTTGAAGTGATTCGGTCACATGCCTGAATCATAATAGAGGAGGCATTCAAATCTAGGGTTGAGTTCTGGTTAAATATTGCACAGTGTAAAATATGCATTTAGCCAAAGCCTCATTAACTAGATAATAAAGAATATAGAAAAGCAAACACAGTAATACAGTTTAAGAATCTAGAAGACAGATGGAGAAAGTCTAACTTCCCTGCAAACCTGATAAAGTCAAATTCTAATTTGTGATGGGGGAAGACTTAGAAGCAACCCCAGCTGATACTGGAGAACACCCCATGGCTCAGGAATGGACAAATAATTTCAGGAACCTCCGGAAATGGGAGTCATAAGGGGAGTTAAGGCCAGAGGATTGGTAGAAGGGTCATGTGGGAAGCATTTGGATCTCCAGAACCTTCCCACTTTCTATGCAGCAGGGGGTCTGTACTTCCCCTGGCCCCAGCTGAAGACTGGACACTCACCCTACAAACCTACTCTCTGTAGGCAATAAGTCCAGGGGCACGGGGGAGCACCAGGCACCATAGACAGAAGTCATGTGATAAAGAGAAGCATGCACACTTCTGCTGAGACCCTGGCTGCCTTCCTCAGCCTGCTCCCCAAATACTAGTAGCCACCACCCCCACAAGGCAGGAGACCAAGAGGAGAGATCCAATGGCCTTGACATCCTGGGTTCCCCGAGTCATCTGATTCCAAGGGCTGTGTCATTTCTACTATAATAGTTGGGTATTTTCCAAATCAGATTTTTAAAAAAGAAGGAATTGTGAAGCAGCAATTGTGACTATTGGTTTTACTGAGGAGGGGGTGTAGGAGGAGGAGACAGCAGTGGGAAAGACACTAGGACCTCAGGTGAGCTCCCCTACCTGCAGGGACTGGCTTTTCCTTCCAGCTCTGCTTTTCCCAAGGCCCTGAGAAGAGAGCTGTCTGGCCTGGTGTTCAACCTGCACTTCACCTCCAGCCCCGCTCCTCCCATCCCCAGAGGTAGGGAGGCTGAAATTTCCAACTCCAACGTCACTTGGTTGTTTCTCCTGGCAACCTGCCCCCATCCTGAGGCTGTGCAGGAGCCCCCAGCCACCACTCAGATCATTTGTATACAAACAGAAATGGCTGGAGACCAAATATGCGTGTCATCTTCTGTCACAGCCCCTTACTACCTATGTGATCTTAATATTGAAGTTTCTCCTTAAACTGAAGGAAGGCCCCTGAGCAGGTGGAAGGGAACCTCTTTCCAGAATACCAGAAAGCTCTAGACAAAGATGTCTCTAAGGGATGTAAAGGTGTAGGTAATGCTGCCTTCACCCACCTCCCCCAACCCCATGAAGCTGAAGGTATGGACAGCAGTGTGACAGCTCCTGTAACCAAGGAACCGTGAGGGAAGGAAATGGCCGTTAGTGCCACTCTTGCAAACTATTTCAGGAGGATAAATTGAGCGAGGGAGAGAACAAGAGGGTCTGTCCCCTTTAGTGCTCCAGGGTTCACCACAGCATCCCACCATTCCTCAGCCCCTGACACTAATCCATCAAGGTCCCCTGTGAGGGGATGCGTAGGCCAGCATGGAAAGGCTCTCAGGATCTCTGCATGGGTGCAGCAGCTCTCCTCACTGAGTGAGGTTCTCTTCTCTAGAGTCTTGGGTGTTTTGTAGGAGATCATGCCTCCACTTCTCTGGAAGTTCTGGACCTACACTGTCCCGTGCAATAGCCACTAGCCACATGTGGCTATAAATTTTTAGTTTTAATGCATTAGAGACCCAGCTCCCCATTCATACTTCCAGTGATCAACAGCTCTCTTGATGACATGTGGCCAGTGGCTCCCATGTTGGACAGGGCAGATACAGAATGTTTTTATTATCGCAGAAAGTTCGTGTGGAAGACACACTTCTTGTACCAGAGGTCAGCAAAATGTAGGTCACTGGCCAAATCCAGCCTACCTTCTATTGCTGCAGAAAAAGGTTTTCCTGAACGACATCGCCATCCACTCTGTTCTGCATTGCCTATGGCCGCCATCATCCTCTCTCCATGGGTCTGAATGGAGCAACAGAGACCGTCTGGCCCACAGTGTCCAAAATATTTACTATCTGGACTTTTACAGAAAACATTTTCCAACTCTGCCATGTAGCCTTTTCAAGAAAACCTACATGGCTACCCACATACAACATTTTACCAACTGTTTTAGGAGAGAGGTGAACCTCCTCACTTCCACCCATATATTCCATACTCCAGTGACAAATGTCTTTGCTAGTTCTGTTTCTCTAGAACTTTCAGACCACTGGACTCACTACCAACATCTAATAAGGCCTCATTTATACTATCTCAACAATAAAATTCATCTTGAGAAACTAACAGCACTGTAGAGCTTGGGGTTATATTGTGTGCACGTTTTCACGCAGCACCATGGATAGTGAGTTTCACTGACACTCCTGTCCTCATTTAACCATCAGCCATTTCCTCTACTTCGTAGTTGAGGATTCTGTCCAAGCAAAGTGATGAAATTAAAATTTTACTTAATCTTAAAAAAAACGTTGAGGAATTGACTTTCATGGGTTTTGCCTACTTTAATTCTTCCTGTAAGAGTCTGGCTTTGATGACTCTTTTGAGGGGTTCACTACCCAAACTCTGGGTAAACTATTATTTTCCAAAGAAATGCTAAACAATTAAAGAAATATGTCACAATGCTGAGGGCTTCCCTTCTCTTCTTACTTTTTATTGCTCTTTTGCTTTGTCCTTACCACCAACTCACCTCCCGTTGGCCTCCCCCCTCCAGCTGGTCTCTTGGTTCTCAGGTGTGTACCTGTCCTGCTGGCCCAGGCACACCTTAAGGCCACACCTTCAGGTTCCCCAGCACAGCCTGGCATTTTCTGTCTGGTCACACATTGGCCAGAAGAGAACTTGTCTACACAAGGGTGCCACTTTCCTGATGGTTCCTTACAGAGCAAGCAGTGAATAATCAGCTTAAAGGACAGGACGATGCTGAATGGAGGTGAGGGATGATGACTCAGATAGAATGGCTTTAAAGTGCACAGAGTTATTTCCATCTTCAGAAAGGTCTTGAAATACACCCACACCTGTGCGCGTGTGCACACACCCACCCACACACACACACACACACATACACACAGTTTAGATTAAGTGCCAGATTGAATTCACCAAGAGGACACAGGGTGGTGGTAGGGGTTGCACCAGGGCAAAAGTTAAGAGATGCTGCTGTGCTCTCCTGAGTCCCTGGAGTCCCTAACAGGAACACACAGCTACAGGTGATGCCATCTACACAGTGGCCTTCCAGGTCCAAAAGGCTCAGCTCTTGCTACATCACACTTTATAGTTACAACTTTGATCCAGGAAGAACACGATCTAGCAGTTTTTGTGCTTTCTATTGAAAGGACTTTTGACTAATATGAGACTTTCCCCTTTTTTTTTCAGTGAAAATTCAACACCAGCAAACCCTGTCTTCATCCACTCAATTTATCAATTTGTGTGTGTGTGTGTGTGTGTGTGTGTGTGTGTGTGTGTATGCACGCATGTGCATGTTGGGACTTGAACTGAGGGGCTCTCACATGCTAGTCTAGTGCTCTACCACTGAGTTACACCTCCAGCCCTATATTGCTTAAATGTTTTACGTACCTGTTATTTGTTTTTTAAATTTATTTATTTATTTTTGGTTCAATGTACACAAATGGAGTACAACTATCGTTTTTCTGGTTGTGTGCAAAGTAGAATCTCACCATTTGCATATTCATACATAAACATAGTATAATGATGTTTGTCACATTCTATTATCTTTCCTGCCCCACCCCCCTCCCCTTACTTTCCTCTATACAATCCATCCTTCCTCCATTCTTCCCCTCCCTCCCCCCCACTTAAATGTCATCAGCTACTTATCAGAGAAATCATTTGGTCTTTGGTTTTTTGGGATTGACTTATCTCACTTAACATGATTCTCTCCTACTCCATCAATTTACCTGCAAATGTCATAATTTCATTGTTCTTTATGGCTGAATAATATTCCATTCTGTATATATACCACAGTTTCTTTATCCATTCATCTATTGAAGGGCATATAGGTTGGTTCCACAGTTTAGTTATTGTGAATTGAGCTACAATAAACATTGATGTGGCTGCATCACTATAATATGCTGATTTTAAGTTCTTTGGGTATAGGCCAAGGAGTGGGATAGCTGGATCAAATGGTGGTTCCATTCCAAGTTTTCTAGGAAAACTCCATACTGCTTTCTAGAGTGGCTGCACCAATTTGCAATCCCACCAGCAATATATGAGAGTATCTTTTCCCCCACATCCTTGCCAACACCTATTGTTGCTTGTATTCTTGATAATAGACATTCTAATTGGGGTGAGATGGTATCTTAGGGTAGTTTTGATTTGCATTTCTCTTATTACTAGAGATGTTGAACATTTTTTTTATATATCTGTTGATTGCTTGTAGATCCTCTTCTGTGAAGTGTTTGCTCATTTCCTTAGCCCATTTATTGATTGGGTTATTAGTATTCTTGGTGTAAAGATTTTTGAGCACTTTGTAGATTCTGGAGATTAGTGCTCTATCTGAAGTGTGTGTGGCAAAGATTTTCTCCCACTCTGTAGGCTTTCTTTTCTCATTGCTGGTTGTTTCTGTTGCTGAGAAAAAGCTTTTTAGTTTGAATCTATCCCAATTATTGATTCCTTCTTTTATTTCTTGTGCTTTGGGGGTCATGTTGAGGAAGTCTGAACCTAGGCCAATATGATGAAGATTTGGACCTACTTTTTCTTCTATTAGATACAGGGTCTCTGGTCTAATTCCTAGGTCCATGATCCATTTTGAGTTGAGTTTTGTGCAGGGTGAGAGATATGGGTTTAGTTTCATTTTGCTGCATATGGATTTCCAGTTTTCCCAACACCATTTGTTGAAGAGGCTATCTTTTCTCCATTGTATGTTTTTGATTCCTTTGTCAAGTATGATATAATTGTATTTCTGTGGGTTTGTCTGTGTGTCCTCTATTCTGTACCATTGGTCTACCTGCCTACTTTGGTGCCAATACCATGCTGTTTTTGTTACTATTGCTCTGTAGTATAGTTGAAGGTCTGGTATTGTGTTACCACCTGCTTCACTCTTCCTGCTAAGAATTGCTTTAGCTATTCTGGGTCTCTTATTCCTCCAAATGAATTTCATGATTGGTTGTTCTATTTCTATGAGGTCTGTCTTTGGGATTTTAATTGGAATTGCATTGAATTTGTATAGTGTTTTTGGTAGTATGGCCATTTTGATAATATTAATTCTGCTTATCCAAGAACATGGGAGATCTTTCCATCTTCTAAGGATTTCTTTAATTTCTTTCTTTCGTGTTCTGTAGTTTCCGTTATAGAGGTCTTTCACCTCTTTTGTTAAATTGACTCCCAGGTATTTTATTTTTTTTGAGGCTATTGTGAATGGGGTAGCTTTCCTAATTTCTCTTTCAGAAGATTCATCGCTTATGAATAAGAATGCATTAGATTTATATGTTTTAATTTTATATCCTGCTACATTGCTGAATTCATTTATGAGTTCTAGAAGTTTTCTGGTTGAATTTTTACAGCTCCTGTAAATATAGAATCATATCATCTGCAAATAGTGATTGTTTAAGTTCTTCTTTTCCTATTCATATCCCTTTTATTTCTTTAGTCTGTGTAATTGCTCTGGCTAGAATGTCAAGGACAATGTGGAACAGAAGTGGTGAAAGAGGGCATCCCTGCCTAGTTCCAGTTTTTAGAGAGAATGTTTTCAGTTTTTCTCCATTTAGAATGATGTTGGCTATGGGCTTAGTGTAGATAGCCTTTATGATGTTTAGGAATGTTCCTCTTATCCCTATGTTTTCTGGTGTTTTGAGCATGAAGGGGTGTGGTATTTTATCAAATGCTTTTTCTGCATCAATTGAAATAATCATGTGGTTCTTAACTTTAAACCTGCTGATGTGGTGAATTACATTTATAGATTTCCGGATGTTGAGCCAACCTTGCATCCCTGGGATGAAACCCACTTGATCATGCTGCACTATCTTTTTGATGTGTTTTTGTATGCAATTTGCTAAAATTTTGTTAAGAATTTTTGTGTCTATGTTCATTAGAGATATTGGTCTGAAATTTTTTATCCTTGATGTGTCTTTGTCAGGTTTTGGTATCAGGGTGATATTGGCTTCATAGAATGAGTTTGGGATGGTTCCCTCCTCTTCTATTTCGTGGAATACTTTGAGGAGTATTGGAATGAATTCTTCTTTAAAGGTCTTGTAGAACTCAGCTGAGAATCCATCTGACCCTGGACTTTTCTTGGTGGGTAGGCTCTTGATGGCTTCTTCTATTTCATTGCTTGAAATTTGTCTATTTAAATTGTGTATGTCCTTTAGATTCAGTTTGGGTGGATCATATGTCTCTAGAAACCTGTCAATGTCTTCAAACTTTTCTATTTTGTTGGAGTATAGGTTTTCAAAGTAGTTTCTAATTATGCTTTGTATTTCAGTAGTGTCTGTCGTGATAGTTCCTTTTTCATCTCAAATTTTAGTAATTTGAGTTTTTTCTCTTTGTTAGTGTGGCTAAGGGTTTATCAATTTTGTTTATTTTTTCAAAGAACCAATTTTTTGTTTTTTCAATTTTTTGAATAGTTTCTTTTGTTTCAATTTCATTGATTTCAGCTCTGATTTTAATTATTTCCCTGTCTTCTACTACTCTAGGTGTTAATCTGTTCTTCTTTTTCTAGGGCTTTGAGTTATAATGTGAGGTCATTTATTTGTTGACTTTTCATTCTTTTATTGAATGCACTCCATGCAATGAATTTTCCTCTTAGTACTGCTTTCATCGTGTCCCAGAGATTTTGATATGTTGTATTGTTGTTCTCAATTACCTCTATGAATTTTTTAATTTTCCCCTCGATGTCTTCTGTTATCCATGCATCGTTCAATAGTGTATTATTTAATCTCCAAGTGTTGGAATAGTTCCTTTTTTGTGTTTTATTATTGATTTCTAATTTTATTCCATTATGATCTGATAGAATGAAAGGTAATATCTCTATCTTTTTGTATTTGCTAAGAGTAGCTTTGTGGCATAACATATGGTCAATTTTAGAGAAGGATCCACGTGCTGCTGAGAAGAAAATGTATTCAATTGTTGATGGATGGAATATTCTACATATGTCTGTTAAATCTAAATTATTGTGTTATTGAGATCTATGGTTTCTTTGTTCAATTTTTGTTTGGAGGATCTGTCCAGTAGTGAGAGAGGTGTATTAAAGTCACCTAATATTATTGTGTTTTGGTCTATTTGGTTCCTGGAATTGAGGAGGATTTGCTTAGCATACATGGATGCGCTATTGTCTGGGGTATAAATATTTATGATTGTTATGTCTTGCTGATTTATACTTCCCTTGAGCAGTATGAAATGACCTTCTTTATCCCTTCTGACCAACTTTGGCTTAAAGTCTGCTTTATCTGAAATGAGAATGGAGACCCCTGCTTTTTTGCTGAGTCCGTGTGTGTGGTATGTTTTTTCCCAACCTTTCACCTTTAGTCAGTGGATGTCCTTTTCTGTGAGATGAGTCTCTTGAAGGCAGCATATTGTTGGGTCATTCTTTTTAATCCAATCTGCCAGTCTATGTCTTTTGATTGATGAGTTTAGGTCATTTACATTCAGGATTATTATTGAAAAATGACTTGTATTTCCCATCATTTTGGCTTTTTTTGGCTTTTAACTTAACATGGTTTCTCCTTTGATTGGCTATTTCTTTAGGGTAATTCCTCCTCTTGTTGACTTACATTGTTATTTTTCATTTCTTCCTCTTGGAATATTTGGCTGAGAATGTTCTGTAGTGCAGGCTTTCTATTTGTGAATTCTTTTAGCTTTTGTTTATCATGGAAGGATTTTATTTCATAATCAAATCTGAAGGTAAGTTTTGCTGGGTTTAAGATTCTTAGTTGGCATCCATTTCTTTCAGAGCTTGAAATATGTTGTTCCAGGCCCTTCTTGCTTTTAGAGTCTGGGCTGATAAATCTGCTGATATACGTATCGGTTTCCCCCTGTAGGTAATCTGATTCTTTTCTCTCGCCGCCTTTAAAATTCTATCTTTGTTTTGTATGTTAGGCATTTTCATTATAATGTGCCTTGGTGTGGATCTGTTGTAATTTTGTGTGTTTGGTGTCCTGTAAGCCTCTTGCATTTGATTTTCCATCTCATTTGTCATATTTGGGAAATTTTCTGATATTATTTCATTGAACAGATTATTCATTCCCTTGGTTTGTATCTCTGTGCCTTCCTCAATCCCAGTAATTCTTTAGTTTGGTCTTTTCATGATATCCCATATTTCTTGAAGGTTCTGTTCATGATTCCTTACTATTTTCTTTATTTGTTCGACTTTGTTTTCAAGATTAAATATTTTGTCTTCATTGTCTGAGGTTCTGTCTTCCAAGTGATCTAGTCTGTTAGTTATGCTTTCTATTGAGTTTTTAATTTGGTTTATTGTTTCCTTCATTTCAAGGATTTCTTTTTGTTTTTTTTTCAGACCTTCTCCTTATTGAAATGATTTTTTGCTTCCTGGAATTGCTCTTTTAGCTGATTATTCATAGCCTGCATTTGCTCTCTCATCACATCGTTCTCTTCTTGGATCACTTTAATTATGTACATTCTGATTCCCTTTCTGACATTCCTTCTACCATGCTGTCTTTGGGTTCTCTTGATATATCATCTAGATTTGTTTGGGACACTTTCTTCCTGTGTTTTCTCATGTTGCTTGTGTATCTTCCCCTCTAGCAGTGTGAACCAGAGAGATTGCAGTTTCCCTATAAAGACTTAGAGTGTCCCTGAAGATTTCCAATACCTCACCTTGAAGAGATTATTATTAGCAGTACCCCATATAAACAATATGTGTCCTTAAACCATATAGAACCTATTTAGATATTAACTGCATTATAATATACAGAAATGAGTTCAAATTATCTACTGCATAATCAATAGGTTTGCAAAAAGGACCACAATTTCAAATAGTGGAAAAAAGGATGCTGAGTGGTTTAGAATATGATGTTAATGAGATATGAAGTGAGTTTATAGAGGTGCTATGTTGTAGGAATAGGGAGAGCGAATTAAAGGAAATAAGGTTTTAGCATGAGAAAGGAGAATGAGTCTCTAAGGACACAGCTATATTAGAGGATGATAGAATGATAAGAATATTAATAAGAAAAGTGGAAATGTAGTAAGTATATTAGGAATAATTGTAATAATACTATTTAGAAAAGATAAAAAGAAAAAGAAAGTTCTGCAATAAAATTATATTGTAGTATTCAAACCTCCTATTGTTCAGTAGTCTGATGCCTGTCAGGTACTTGATAATGCTGTGTCCCACTACCTCCAGGTCAGGGATAATCAATGTTAGTGGGCAAAGCAACCTGTTGTTGTTAGATGGTCAGCAACAGCATGGGTGCAGGCCTGGGACTTGACCAGGGACAGGACGCAGGCGTGTGCTTGGAGCTGGATATGACAGGCCTGATGACTTGGCCAGTATGTGTTCACAGCTGGGGCTGCCTGGGGTCAGGCATGAGCCCGGCCTGGCGGGAGTGGTTCTGGAGCCTGCACTCCCCAAGTACCTGTTTTTTCCAAGCACTGTTCTAGATGTTGGAAATATATCAGTGAACAACACAAAGGTGTTGCTTTGGAGGTGCCTGCATTCCAGGGGAGAATACTGAAAATACATGCTTCACCTTGGTGGGCAAATGCTCCTGCAATGAATGCAACATACATTCCATCCCATGTTGCATCAGATCATTGCAGGAATTGACAATATTGGTGATCACATCAGTGATTGGAGAAAACACTCCAGACCTCAAGACTGAGGCTTGGGTGAAAGGGTTGAAGGTTGCAGAGAGTTAACACTGAAATCTGGAACACCATTTTCCTACACTAAGAATGGTTTCATGCAACTTACTGCTACATGTAGAAAGGTTTTATATTGTAAAGCACATTCTTATCACATACTATGCAGTTAGTTTATAGATGATCCCCCGACCGTGTTTCTTGAACATAGTATCTTCATGTCCTGAACCTGGTCAGTCATGCTATTAATTATGAAACAGGAAAACTTGGAATAATGTCAGTTATGTAATATACCACATTAATAGTGAAAGAAAATGTGAGCATGATCATATGAAGCAGAAAATCATGACAAAATTTAATAATACCTTTCCATCATTGAAAAAGGCATGCACAGGGCTGTGGCTGGGGCTCAGTGGTAGAGCACTTGCCTAGTATGTGGGAGGCACTGGGTTCCATCCTCAGCACCACAGAACAATAAATAAAATAAAGGTATTGTGTCCATCTATAACTACAAAAAGTTTTTGAAAAAGACACACACACACAAAAGATAAAAGAAAGCAAACTAATAAAGGGCATTTATGAAAAATCAGATATATTTATTAAAAGTTACAGCCATAGAAATTAGGCAAGAAAAAAATATTCTAAGTATCCACTTGAGAAAGAAAGAAGAAAAATGGCTGGAACTTGCGTATAGAAAACCTAACCAGTTATGGTAGTGAACTCCTGTAACACCTTGGGAGGCTCTGTGGGAGGCTGAGACAGGAGGACTACAAGTTGAAGGCCATCCTGGTCAATTTAGTGAGACAAATCTGCAAGTGAAAAAGGGTTGGGGATGTAGCTCATTGGTAGAGTGCTTGTCTACCATGCATAAAGCCCTGGGTGTGATTTAATCCTAGTACCACACACAATCTCTCTCTCTCTGTCTCTGTCTCTCAATCTCTCTCTGACACACACACACAATCCTAAAGAATTCATACATGTGCACACACACAACTAGAATAAATAATAGCTAAGTTCCCTTTCTATTTTGTGGAATAGTTTGAGGTGCACTTGGTATTGTCATGGCTGGTGGGTTTTCTCCACTCTCATCCCTGCCAGGAAGCCAGCCAGCTCAGTTGCTGTGATTATTCCTGGTGCCACATTTTAAGGATGACAGAAATGCTGACTAAGTGTCTTGCCTGAGGTCAAAGAGCCAGACAGTGTTGGTTCTCAAACTTGGGTCTCCAGAGGGCAGCGCTCCTCCCTTCCAGGAGGTGCTTGTCCCAGCCCCTCAGAGCCTCCCCCACATCCCCAGGACACACACTTCTCTGAACCTAGAACAGACAGGCAGAACAGCCACAGGAAGCAACCAAACTAAGACATTTATTGGGATGGACAGTAATGGGGATCAGGGCACTCCCAACAGGGGAGAGGTGGGGGCTCAGGCTGAGAGGCCTCCATGGGGGGCTCGCTTCCTGGCATCACCTGCAGGGGCCTTCCACTGCAGCACTGGCCTGATGGGAAGATAAACCCAGAGTCAGTACATGGGGGCTCTCCCTAAATTCCACCCCACAGCTCATAGTCAAGTCCCTGGGTCCCTGGAGGCAGGACAGAGAAGAGGGCTGGCACCACAATCACTTCAAGTGCCCTTGGGGGGCACTGTGGCTTTCCCACCCCCCTGCACTCCTAATGCTCCACTCCATGTGTTTCACATGGGACTTCAAGTAAAGATTTCCAATAAAAAAGAATCTCTTTTAAAACATTATAAAGAACTGGACTAGTCTTGGTCCTCATTAATAGCTGAGGAAACTGAGACCCAGAAAGCTCAGGGACTGACCCAAGGCCACCCAGCATGTTAGCTATGCAGTCTTTTCTCTGTCGATCCAGGGACACCTGGGTGTCCCTGAAGACCTGTGACCTGGACCCTGCACCCTCCAGGTCCATAATCCAACTCCTTAAGCTCCAAGTGCTTCAACTTTAGGGCCAGCCCCACCTCAGGGGCTCCCCCAACATATGTGCAACCCACAGACACCCCTCTCCCAATGCACACCCACTACTCATCACCTCCTAGATGGCTGCAGCCTCGCCACTCCCTGCAGGGCCTGCCCACATGCACCCAGGGCCATAGTTGGAGTTAGGCCCAGACAGGTCTGTGGGACAATGCGCTGGGGTGTACCTTGCACGGACAGGGCCTCCATAGGCTCCCACTCTGTACCATCCTCCCTTTGGAAGGACACAGCTTCTGACATGTATCTGGTGAGCCACAGGCCAAATGCAAGGGGTCACGACCCACCTGGGCCTGGTCTCCCTGACCACCCTCACCCCTCAGATGTAAAGCACAGAGCCCAGGGCTCTCATCCAGGAGCCTCATTCAGCCTGCAGTTCCCTCTACCCCATCCCTTGGGGCTAGAACTTAGAAAGGCAAGGAAAAGGGAAGTTCCCAGAATTCCCTGGAGAAAACCCCAAAGGAAAGGAGCACTGAGTATCAGGGCCTGGGAGATGGAGTAAGGGACCAGGGAGGAAGACCCAGCCTCACCAGCCCCCAGTAGCCCCAGGGTCCACCACTTGAGCCTCGGGTTTACCAACTCACTTGGGTCCAAAGGGTGCACACACAGTGAAATACCAGTTCTTAGCACAGCCCTGATTAAAGAGGTTGTCCCCTGATGGAATTGGCCCTGGAAGGAGATGGGGATGGGAAGAGTAGCTCAGAACCAGCAGGACTGACCAAGGACATCTCCCAATGACCCTCCCTAAGCTGGTCAGTTAAAGCCAGGGCTCAATCCAGGCCCGGAGCAAGACTCCAAGTCCAGGGAAACCCAGGAGTGACTCAGGTCCTCCTGCCTTCCCAGGATCTAAGGAAGAGTGACCTCCCTCAACCCACTTGTGAGCAGCTCTCCCTGACACTGCTGACCCTGCACCCACCTCTCCTGCCTTCTCAGGGACCCCTCTTCACCCGTACCTCCCCTTGCAGCATCCTAGCTCTGTCTCCATTGGCCACACTTGTCCTTCAGCCATGTCCTTTCAGATACCTTTTCAGGTCTTCTTTGTGCTGCTCATGGGCTCCAAAGACAGTGCCCCCAACCACTCCCACTTCACTTTCCCACCTCCGATTTTGTTTCTAAAAATGTGCCTTCATTGAATTTCGCTTTTCACATTTTCCTAGCCCAAAATCACTTGGTCCAGGAATATCTGGGCTGAAGGCCTTCAGTGCACAAAGCAGTAAAGGTCAAGCTCAAAGGTCAAGCCCTCCCCTGGACACTGACTGGCTTCTCCTCTCCTTACTCCACTTTCTCCTCCCTGCTCCATTTCTCAGCCTCTCCCCCTACTCCCCACAGACCAGGTGGAGTCTTACCCCAGCTTCAAGAGTTTTTGGATAGCACATATTCTGTCACAGTGGGAAGTGGCCCAGCAGTACCCCTGTCCATCCCCAACTCTCCCATTGTCCACACATGAAGACTTTGATCTTCAACTACTCTCCACTGGAAGGAACTAGGTTCCACATCAGGACAGCTCTGGAATATCCCACCATGTGCAAAAAGCAACAGGAACCATTGTGCCATGAGGTTCTGCCTCCTTCAAGGTGTTCACAGCACTTAAACTAGTGTCCTGCCAGGGGCAGTGGAGCATGCCTGTAATCCAGTGCCCTGGGAGCCTGAGGCCGGAGGATTGGAAGTTCAAGACCAGTCTCAGCAACTTAGCAAGGCCCTCAGCAACTTAGTGATACCCTATCTCAAACAACATATAACAAGGATTGGGATGTAACTTCAGTGGTAAAGCACCCTGGGTTCAACCCCTGGTACAAACAAAATAAAACAAAGGAACCACAGAAAAACTAAATACACTGTAAAAATCCTTCAATTCATGAATGTATGAATACTCTGTGGGGCATCCATAAAACAGTACAGAGTCTTGAACAGAAATAACTAATGATATGAGCAACACATGGATGAATCTAAAATGCATTGTCCTCATTTTGTCACACTAAAAAGGCAAAGACTCCTGTTTCTATGTGATGCTGCAAAGAGAAAATCCAGAAGGACAGTAGGGAGAGAAACTGACACCTGAAGATGAGGAAAGGATTTTCTGGGGTAATGAAACTGGTAACTTTGATCATGGTGGAAGGTATCCATGTGTCAAAATCCCTTACCATAGACCAAAAGGGTAAATCTTACTGATTGTAAATTATTCCTCAATAAACTCCTTTTATATATTTAAAAAAAAAATCCTACCACAGCTCCCAGGCTTTTACTTCATCCAAACTAAATTCCATGCTTGACTTTCTCAGCCTTTTTCATCTGGACTCCTAAGGGGTCAACTCGCTGCCCAAGGCAGTTTGTCCTTGAATTAAAGCCGTTTCCTCATCACTCCCTCAACATCCTACTTTCGGGTTTCTGGCCTTTTTGCAAAGGTGCGCCTCTCACAGGCAATGCCCTCCTGTCCTCTGCCTCTCCACAATCACACCTAGGACACGCAGAGTGACTTGTCCTACTCTACAATGCAGGCCTGCCACACTCGGAGGCCCTTTCAGTCTCTGCACCACTCAGGGAGTTTCTTCCAGTCTCTGCACCACTCAGGACTGACTTGTGTTGCACTAACCCAAGTAAGTCACATCAACACGAGTGCAGAGGTACTCACCTCTATACCCAGCCCTCAAGTAACACACAGCCTAGCACACAGTAGGCTCTCCAAACAATGCACCCAGGAGGGAGGATGACCAGCGAGGTCCAGGAGGAGGAGAGATCTGAGCTGCATCTTAAGAGCTGGGTGTGGAAGGACTAAGGAGGCACCATCAGGACCAGGGGCAGTGGAGCAAGCACTGGAAGTGGGCGGTGGCAGAGGTGCAAATGTCCTCCACACAGCGGGGTATCCTGGCACAGGCAATTGCCCCACTTGCCTGGCTCATGTAGGGATGCCTGGCAGTGCTCACTGCTGCTCCCTGGATCACCAGCCCCCAGATGACTGGCATCAGGGCACCGGTGGCAGGTACAGCCACTAGGATGTTGGGTGAGAGCTAAGAAGCCAAGCCACTGGACAGTAACTCACTGGCCCCGCCCTCAACTCACTCTGCCCTCCCCGACCCCACCCCCATGTGGACCCACCCACCTCCTTATCCTCCCCGAACTGGACTGTTAGTCCAGTAAACCCAAGGAAAACTGCCCTGCGCTGTCCTCCTGACTGTCCCTTTTCTACATTCAATACCCCTCTGCGTGTCCCCACTAGATTCTTTACTCCACAGTCCATCCTACCTGCATATCTCCCTGACCCCACTCACCTTCGACTTGGCCTTGACAGGTTCTCCCAAGGGGCTTGTCCCTCTAGCCCCACCCACATCAGCCCTGCCCTCTGTGACCCCGCTCCTTGGCTGTCCTGCTCTCCCTCCCCACAACCTGTGCTGTTCCCAGTGGGGGCCCTCGGGACTGTGTGGATACGTCATGGCTTTATTCAAAGACATCGCCAGGTCCCAGGTGCACAGAAGGAACATCAGGCAGGTCACCAGAAGGGCTCCAAGATAGAGAAAAAGGAACCCCAGCATCAGGAAGTACATGCATCTGTTGTGCTGTCCCACACAGTTGTTGAACCATCTGCTGTGGTGGTCAAAGTCCTAGAGGACAGGAGGCAGGCCTCCATCACCTCCAAATGTTCAGGACTCCCCCAGCCATGCCCTATAGGCTGCCTGCTCATCCCTACACACGGGCTTCCATCTCCAGGACCAGGCATTTCCATGGTTACAGCATATTTAGGACTCCCATGGCTGCTAGGTCACCTGTCATGAGAGAGGTCTTTAGAGACAAGACCTGCCTGGTGTCATTTGGAGCAGGATATAGAATAACTGGGGCTGTATTTTCTCAGACACTGGATAAGGATGTAAAGAACTCCCTTGCCCAGCCAGCCTTGTACACTAGGAAACCCGGGCAGGGTGTGCCCCTGAGAAAAGAGCACTCAGAACCCAGGACACCCTCCAACCAGTTCACCCAGAGGTGGACAGGCAAAGATCCCCAGAGCAGGGCAGCAGCTGGCCTAGGGTCTGGGTATCTAGTCTCAGCAAGCCAGGGGATGGGACATGCAACTGCCTCTCCTCCTCCCCCTGACGCCACCAGGCCCAGCACAGATGGGATGCCCTTTCCATGTCAGCACCTATGTAAGCAAGGACAGCCTCTCAGGGGAGGTGCAGACACAGAGGTGATGACATGTGTAAGTGACCAAGACTGAGCAGTCTGGGAAGATGGTCTCATACCCACCCCTGGCCCACTTACCATGTGAGGTTCCTGGTCCTGGCCAGGTGCCCAGGGATGGGTTGGTGAGTGGACAGGTAGGAGAAATTCTCACCTCCACACAAAGGTTACAATAGGGACAGTGGACAGTGATGGAAGGGCAGTGAAAGGAGCACTTGGCATACCACTGCAGGTAGAAGGCCCTGTGGTTCACCCAGGCCACATAGCATGCCTTGGGGTCCTCTTTGAAGGAGCCTGGCATGGGAAGAAGTTTGGGCAGTAGCTGGAGGACCCTCCATCACTCTGGTGCTAGGGTATCCCTGGAGCATTACTGGGTAACAAGATGGGTGAGGAGGAGGTGGGCAGGGGAATCCCTGTCCCTGTTGAGCAAGCTGACCACTCAGATGGGCTGGCAGTCAGAGAGAAGGGCATTTCCAGTCAGAGGAGCTCTCTACAGAGCTCCACCCTTTGGCGGAGTGATCAGTGCTGGAAGTCGTGTGTGTAGTGGGAAGGAGGCAGGAGAACTGCCTGGGTTGGAGGAGCCTGCCTGGTCCTCCCTTCTAAAGCACCTGGAAGACCTCCAGGATTCTCTTTGTTGACACTTCAATGGCTTGGGAAATGAAGTGCTAAGGCCTAACTCATGATGGCCTGGAGAGACAGGATTCTGAGGCCATAGGTGGGGTTAGCACTTTAGAAATCACCCCCACAGATATCAGTCAGTGGGGTGCCACCTCCTTCTCCCAGGGGTCTGAGGCCTTACCTCGATGCAGGGTGCCTGGGTCACAGAAGTTGATGGTTAGTGAGGCTGCCCAAGGTGACCAGGAACAGAAGACCCACAATCATCGGACAGGCCCGCTCCCCATTTTCAGCCAGCCACCTGCATCTGAAACCAGAGCCAGACTCACTTCTAGCCTGGGGTAACCCACAGCTCCACAGGAGGCCTGGCTCACATCTAAATACCCAGGCTAGAGACAGACCATGAGACTCCACCATGGAGACTCCACCCAATGTCAACAGGATTACCAAGCACCCACAGTTCCCTTCTAGACCTCTGTGCTTGCAGATCTGGTTCCCTCTAACTATATATCTTCCTTCCCCCTCCTGACCCTCTCTCCACTTCCCTGCCTCTGTCCTGTCATGGTCTATTTTCCCTTCTATCTCTTTGTAAGAAACCTGACAGCTTGTATGTGAGACTCATGGGAAAGTGAAAAATAGTCCACTTAACATGACAATCATGGCCACAATGAATCCAGCCAACAGGCTTGGCATCAGCCAAGACTTTCCAACCGAAGGGTGGGTTAACGGCTTCACATCCACTGAGGACATCCTACACTGTCTACAGTTCTCAGTGAAATGAGAGCCAGAAGTTAGCTCTTCTGGGTTGCCACCCAGAGTGCCATGACAACAGCAGTGATGTCACAGAGGTCCTGGAATGGTGCTCTGGCTGCCTCCACTGACTTGTGGAGCAAAGTCCCCCCACCCCCACATACAGGCATAGTGTAGACTGGGACCTCCTGCTCTTATGAGGGTGGCTTTGATGGAGCTTGTGATGATGTGGGTGTGGTTTGACCCCCAAAGTTCACAGACTGGAGGCGTGGTCCTCAGTGTGGTAGTGTTGGGTTGGTAGAATCTGTAAGAGGTGGGGCCTCGTGGGAGGTAATTCGGTCATGGGGTGATGCCCTCAGAAGGGAGTAATGGACTTCTCATGGCCCCATTAGTTCCTGTGAGAGTGGGTTGTTATCAAAAGATCAAGACTGGTCCCTCCCCAGGTTTCTGGCCATGCAATCTCCTTGCCTTTCATGTCCTACCACCAGGATGCCATTCACCTGTTGTGATGACCCTCACCAAAGGCCAGTCCCAGGGGCTGCCAAATCTTGGACACTGAGTTAAGTCAACTTCATCTCCTTATAAACTGCCCATTTCTTGGGTATCTTGTTAGAGCAACAGAAAGCAGCCTAATACAGCGACCATATCACATGGTCTTTGGGGATATGGCATTGAGACGAGTTGGCTGATTCTCATTACCTATCAGGCCAAGTGCTAATTGAAGCAGACAGTGCTCATTGCTTAGCCTATCTCCACTTCTTCATTTTTGCTGTAAGAGAGCTCCAGTTAGGGAAAGGAGGTAGCAATCTACCCAACTAAATAACTTCCCAGTTTGCCTCATTTCAAGGGTGGGCTTTGTGACACAATTCCAGTTAAAGAGACGAACACAGATGTCTATTAAGGTTTTCTAGAAAAGCGTTCGAGCTTTCAATTAAAGAGAAGATGACGCATCTGGCAGAGCTGTGCCCCCTTCTGTCTATCTTGAAGCTAGACCTGCTGGCTGGGGTGCCACCTGGGACCATGTAGGCAACAAGTCATGCTACCCAGACATGACTTGTGACATCATTGATCCCCTGTCCTGTCCTTCAATTGCCTCCCCCTGAGCTGCATATTATGATAAAGTAGCTGGGTCTCTCTTACACTGACATGTGTCATTGTACTGGTCACAGAGCACCCGAAACCCTCTGTGTTTGGCAGATTCTTCCACCTTAAGTCTTGATGAAGGGGAGAAACCATTGTCCTAATCCAACTGGAGCTGAAAATGGCCAAATACCTGTAGTTTCTCTCACAGTGATTACTGGGCGTGCGAGTTATCTGCTTAATTTTTTGAGGACTTGCCATAGTGGTTTCCACAGTAGCTGAACCATTTTACCATTTAAAATTCCCACCCACTGTGCATGAGTGATTCAAGTTCTCCCCAAACTCAAAAACACTTTTTGTTTCCTGTGTTGTTTGTTTGTTTTATAATAGTAATTCTAGTGGGTGTGAAGGGGGAGCTCATTGTAGTTTTGGTGTAAGTGTTGGGTTTCTCTTTTTAATCTGCAGAATCACTTTTTTAAAAAGAATTAAATTATGATATTTGCCAGTAAATGGATGGTAAAGGAGAATATCATGCTAAGTGGAAAAAGCCAAACTTAGAAGCTCAAAGGTCAAATGTTTTCTCTCAAATGCAGAAGGTAGAGTAAAAGGAAGGGAAAGGGGAGGGAAGCATAGGATAACATAAAGGATCAATAAATATGAATTAATAGACATTAATATTTTCATTGTGTTTATTGCAAATGTGTTCTGTTTGCCTTTTTATTTTGTGTGAAATTTTTAATGTAAATTTTTTCTTGTCCAACCAAGTCTATTAATCATATTATTGGCATCATCTAAGTTTACTTGTAATTCCCTCTTCTTGAAGCTGATAAGTATTAGGTATATTGTTTCCTTTTTCTTTCAAACCTTTAATCTATCTGAAATTAACCTAGGGTGCAATGAGATAACTGTCTGATCCATGTGCTTTCCCCATAGTTATAATCAATGGTTCCAACATCAGTTAACAAGATATCATTTCCCTGCCTCATGCCCACCAATTCCAAAGGACTCTGAGGGCTTCATAAATGCCAATGTGTGTGTGAAGTGGACCCTGTGAGGTGCCCAGATTCCCCTCCACGACTGAGGAATTTACCCACTGAGCTTCTGGAGCATGAGTGAGAGAGAGTCCCAAATTTGGGGATTACCTCCCTTCCTTCCAGGGACAGATTACACCCAAGGAGTGGTCACTGCAGAGCGTAAAGGCCCAGCCACTTTGCCTGAAAGTGGGGCAATTTTGAAGGGCCACATGACCTTGGGCTTGCTGAGTTGTTGTTGGGCCTCTACCTCAGGTGACTCCCCTCTGCTCACTCTTGCATCTTCCCCTTTCCTTTCCTTCCTTCCATGGATGTTTATTCCCAAATCATTCCCTGTGAACATCCTACATGTTGATCTCCAGAGTCTGCTTGTGGACATTTTCTTTCACTTATCTATTGGTTTTAGTACCACATATGTTGCTTTTTTTTTTTTTCCTGGAGTTTTCACTTGCAAGGAGCATTTTGCATTCCTAGTTGTCATCATCTGAATCCATAGAGCTGTGGTGTTGTGTAGTTACAAAATAGCACACAGGCTGGAGAGAGCTCCAGCCTGCCACAGCTGGAGTCCCCCGCCCCAGCAGGGATCTTAGGCCCTTCGGTGCCATCTTACAGCATCCCTGGGAAAGAGCAACCACCTGCCACTGCGTGAGCCCCCGCGTGGAGTTCAGGCCTGCCTGGACTATCAAGCCCAGTGTCTCCATCACTGAGCACAGGTCTGCACCCCCTCCCCAACTAGGTCTAGTGCCCTGGCCCACACCCTGGCCCGCTGTCTAGCACCTGTGCTGCATCTGATCATCTGTCAACACCAGACCACCTCTGCCCAGAAGCATTGATCATTCCCAACCTGGAGGTAGTGGGACAGCACCCTTCTTGGGTCACCGCTTGATCAAGCACCTCTCAAACATCAGGTCATTGAAAAATAAGAGGTTTGAGCTGTACAGTATATTTTTATCACAGAACTTTTTTTAATTAATTGTAATACTACAATTATTCCTAATATATCCACTATATTTCTACCTTTTTCTTTTATTATTATG
This sequence comes from Glaucomys volans, assembly GCA_020662805.1. Classification (NCBI taxonomy): domain Eukaryota; kingdom Metazoa; phylum Chordata; class Mammalia; order Rodentia; family Sciuridae; genus Glaucomys; species Glaucomys volans. Next base: position 31,423 of record JAJEJO010047161.1, read on the forward strand.
CTTATCACTTTATCTCCCTCTTATATATCCATTTCCTTGGAGAATCTCTTTTTCCTCACACTAAAAACCTATTTCTTTTAATTCCACATCCACTATTCATATGACATAGTATATCTATAGACTCACTTCTTATCTCATTAGTGTTTTGTCCTATGTCCCTCCTCATTCTCCCTGTCCAACATTAGGATTTGCAGTCCTTATTGCAAACTTACTGGTTATGCTGTAGGTAATAATTTGAACTCATCTCTGTTTATTAAGACAACACTGTTAATATCTTAATAGGGACTATTTAGATTAAGGACACATATTGTTTATATGGTGTGCTGCCAATATTGATCTCTCAATTCAAGGGGAGGTATTGAAAATAGTCAGAAACCCTATAAGTATTTAAGGGGAAACTGCAATGTCTAGAATTTGCACTACTAGAGGGGAAGATACACTAGCAACATGGGAAAACATGGGAAGAAAATGTCCCAAACAAACCCAGATACTATACCAAAAGAACCTAGTGACAACATGGCAGAAGCATTGTCAGAAAGGGAGCTGTACATAATTAAAATGATCCGAGAAGTGAACGAGGAGTCAAAAGAGCAAATGCAGGCAATGCTAAAAGAGCAACTGCAGGAAGGAAAAGATCATTTCAATAAAGAGATAGAGATTCTGAAAAAAAAAAAAAAAACAACAGAAATACTTGAAATGAAGGTTACAATAAACCAAATTAAAAACTCAATAGAAAGCTTAACCAAAGGCTAAATCACTTGGAAGCAAAACAGCACACAGGGACTAGTAAGATAGGAGCAAATGGAGAATCAAGAACATATAAGGGCCAGCAGAGCTTGGCTGAAGGTTTTGAAGTTAAGAACACTGCCTTTCTCATGGAGGTTGAAGAGAGTTGGCCTATGGTGTGGTGAAACAGAATGAGAGCTCAGGAGGTGACATGCAGAGGTGACTGTGGAGTTTTGCTTTAAATAAGTGATAAGAGATATTCAAAATTTGGAGTCTGGACAAATGCTATTGCTGTAGTATATGCATGTGTGGATGTGGTACGAAGTTTCCACCATTCTATACAGTTACAATGCACCAATCAAACAACAACAACAACAACAACAACAACAACAAAACATTTGCGTCAAAAAAGGAAGAAGAAAACACACAAAAACAGAAGTTTGGAGTCAACTGCATCTTTCTGGAGCATTTGGTTTCTTAGTAAGGCAATCCACATATTTTCAAGGCACATCTGTCCTTAACAAAGTTACAGAAAGAGTCACAGAGCCTTCTGAAGGTATTCCCAGCAGGCTGGAAAATGGGAGATAGAATGTCAAGGTACATTTTGGCCATTAATTGACCCTGTGAACTTGAGCAAGTCACTTCCTCCCTCTGGGCTGTGAGCCAGTTCCTTCTTGGTAAAGTGACAGTTCATCTTGTCATAAGGTCAGCAAATGTTAACTCTAAAAGTGGCTTTAGAGCTCATCTTCATTCTGCAGGTCCCAAGAAGTGAAGTGGGTTTCTCAATGGTATTGAGTTAGAATCAGGTCTGATCCTGTATCGCAGGTTCCAGATCCTCAGACTAAGGGGAGTTTGGAGAATCTTTCCAAACTTAAACCAGTGATTTCTGCCAGAGGAACATCATCACCAAACTGAGACATTTGACGTTACATCAATAGTTACAAGACAACTAAGGAGAACCAACAACCATCCCACTTCTTTATCTATTCAAAGAAACGAGTTGTCAGGAAAAGTGGTGAATTGGAGCTGAACTTTGAAAACATATGGATGAGGTCCATATGTTGGATGTTGGATGGATGAGGTCATTGTGGATCTAGGAGAGAAGGCAGCACAAAGCCATGGACAGGGGCCCAGTCAGAGGACGAAGACTTGTCTGACTGGTGGGGAGGCTTAAGACAGGACTGGTGGGCTACAGTCCTGGAGAGGGTGGTTGTGTGCATCTTCCCCATTCCTTGGGACCCATCTAGAGCTATCCATGGGGACCTGACTTACTATTTTAAATCTATAAGAAAAGGGGAAGTAGAAACTGTGACCCAGATCCCCTCAGTAATTAAATAGTTAAATGTACTAATTTCTGATTTGTCCTTAAGTACTTAAATGATGTTTTAGGCATAAGGAATTCATAGTATCACTGGCCCCAGGGCTAGCTAGAAAATCCAGTTAGTAGAATAATGAACAATTGATATTTGTGCTTTTTGCTGGTATTTCCTTGGAACAGATTAAATAAGCACAATTGTTTAGAAACAAACAGAGAGGCCTACCCAAGTTGATGAATTTCCTTTTTTACAAGGGATTGGTGGAAAAATACAGAAGAGATTCCAAATTTCATTTTTGGCATGGATATTTAGAGAAATGTAATTATGGTAGGATAATGGAAATATATACTTGTAAAACAAAGAAGTGTCAAAACAAACAATGCAGTAGAAATCATTAAGCAAGAAAAGAGAAATAAGACGTAACAATGCCCATGCCTATAAATGTCGAGTTCCTGATTTAATAACAGACTTTCACCTACAACTAAAAATTGCCATGTGCTCTATTCACCTATAACAAAATGAGGCAGAGCATACACAAATACGAAGATAGAGAAAAAGGAGACAAAATAAAAGAAATAGATACTTAAGTAGATATTTAAATCAAAAAGGCAAAGCAAGAAAAATGGCAAATGTTAATATTGGTAAGAATGAGACAAAGAGTAAAGGGTATTGCTTTTTAAAAGGTGCATCCACACTGAATGTGGACTATATTGTAAAATAATAGCCCAGAAACACAGAGAGAGCAAAAGTTGTTAAAATACAAGGAAAAGGTGGAAAGAAACAGTTCTAAAAACTTAGCATATCATATTAACAGTCTTTGGTAAGTCATGGAGTCAAAAATCCAAGGGATTTAAATAAGCTTAATAATGCTAATTTGATAGATGTCCATAAACTTTGTGCCCTACATGTGATATCATCTTCTTTCCAAATATTCATTCATAAAAAGTTATTATATACCAGACCAAAAAAAAATCAATAAGCTATGAAAAAGGAAACTTTCTCTTTAGTGCAATAAAAACTAGGGTTACAAATAAAAATTTAATCTAAAATCTCACTACTGCTTGAGTACTGAAGCAAACTTTCCCTAAGTATGTATTAGATAATAGAGAAAGTGAAAAAGGGTCAAATACAGATTGCATAGACAGCAACAGCAGCACAAAACTACATGTCAAAACTTACTGCTGGAACATGGTTAAAATATATTATTTTACAGAAATAACCAAGACACAGGAAAAGGTTGATGAAAAACGGATTGGTAATAAAATCAAAATGGAAAAAAAAAAAAAAGTCTGCAAGGCTTGTGGGGCGTGGTGGCCATGCCTGTAATCCCAGTGGCTGGGGAGGCTGCAGCAGGATAGTGAGTTCAAAGCCAGCCTCAGCATGGGCAAGGCACTAAGCAACTCAGTGAGACCCTGTCTCTAAACAAAATACAAAATAGGTCTGGGGATGTGGCTCAGTGGCCCAGTGCCCCTGAGTTCAATCCCTGGTTCCAAAAAATAAAAAAGTCTGCAAGGCTCAACTCAGACAACCTTTAATCATTTAATAAGGAAGAATGAAGATAAATTACCTATGAATTCAGCCAAGAACAAAATAAATTAAAGAAGGATTGAATGAGAAAATTTAAAAAGGGAGGGAATATGATTAGAAATTAGGAAAGCAGTCCACAAATATAAACAGGAGTTGAGTTTTAAAAATAATGGAGTGGAAGGGTGCATTGGTGCATGCCAATGTCTCAGAAGGCTCAGGCAGGAGGGTGGCAAGTTCTAAGCCAGCCTCAGCAATTTAGCAAGACCCTGTCTCAGAATAAAAGGAGCTGGGGATGTGGCTGAGTGGTGAAGTACCCTGAGTCAATCCCCAGGACCAGAAAATAAAAGAAAATAGTAATAATAAAGTAAGAGTGTTTTGATGACTATTTTCAAGGGGAAGCAGTAAAATTTGGAAGAAGAAAAGCATATAACAGATGAAAACATTTTAAGCAAGGCTATGTTTTAGGTTCAATGTGAAAATTTCAATGAAGTTCACTATTGTGGGGAAATATTAACATGGTCCAAAATCATATAGAAAACCAAGAGGAACTATTAAGCACTAAGTCAATTTTTTGTTTTTAAATTGTTATAGATTTCCAAAAAGGGAATTTTACTTTTTAAAAACAAGGTTTTTAAAAAAAGGTGAATGAACAAATATTTTAGACGGTATATAAAATGGCCTAGATCACAGAAAATGTTTAAAACTTCTTCAATTTGTATTACACAGATGATTGTAACCCAGTTAACTAAAATCTAACCTGGCCTTTTAAACACACACACACACACACACACACACACACACACGCCAAATTTACAGACTGATATTTTTGTTTGTTTTGTTGTTGCTTGTTTGTGGTTCAGGGATTGAACCCAACGCCTCACATATTCAAGGCTATTCACTAAGCTATATCCCTGTTGAGGTGTCCCCCAAAAGTTCATACATGAGACAAGACAGAAATGCTCTGAGGTGACATGATTAGATTGTGAGAATCATAACCTAATGAGTGAATAATCCACTGATGTGCATTAACTCTGTGTTCACTGTAAAGGTGAACACACAGTTCACCTTTAGGGTGTGGCTGGAGGAAGATCAGTGGAGGTGACTTTGGGGTTTATGTTTTGCCCCTGGTGAGTGGAGCTCTCTCTCTCTGCTTCCTGGGTAACGTGTCCTGAGCTGCCTTCCTCCACCATACCCTTCTGCCATGATGTTCTGTCTCACCTCCCACCCTATGCACTTGGCCAACCTTGGACTGAAAATCTGAAAAAGTAACCCAAAATAAACTCCCTCCTGTAAGTTGTGTTCTTCAGGTCTTTTGGTCACAGTGATGCAAAGTTGACTAAAATAATTTCCATCCCTTTTTGTTTTATTTTGAGTCAGGGTCCCTCTAAGTTTCTCAGGCTGTCCTTCAACTTGGGATCCTCCTGCCTCAGCCTCCTAAGTAGCTGTAACTACTAGTATGTGCCACCATGCAGAGCATGAGAACAATCTTAATCACACATAAAAATGCAGTCTTTAAGTTTTATTAAATCATATAGATCAGAACCAAATGAGGTTTATTCTAAGAATTTAAAAATGATTTGTTATTAGTATCTATTCCTATAGATCATGAGGTCTAAGGAGATTTGTGAATATCTTAACATAGATTACAGAATCATCATTTGATAATATTTAATATCCACTGCTTTAAGAAAAAACTCTTAAGTATAGGCAAATATTTCCTTCACCTGACACCAATAGCTATTGTTTTCTGTTCTCATTATCATTAAAACCAAGATCATAGATAGGAATACCACCACCATCATTGCTAGATATTCAAATCAATGCATTAAAGATATAAAGCAAGAGTTACAAACATTATTTTCAGGAACATCATCGTTGTCCTGAAAAATCTGTAATTGGAGTACTAATAAGAGACACTATTAAATTATTGTTATAAAACCAATGCACAAAACATCAATTCCTAATAATTCTACTTATATGAGGATCAAGATCAGATAGAATTCATCTCTGATGATAGAGGGAGTGTTGAGAATGAATCTGAGAGGGGAAATCTGAGAAATCTGAGAGAGAATATTGCCTGAAAAGAAATATAGAGATGGAGCCAGGCGCGGCGGCGCGCACCTGTAATCCAAGTGACTTGGGAGGCTGAGTCAGGAAGATCGCGAGTTCAAAGCCAGCTTTAGCAACTTAGCAAGGCCCTTAGCAACTCAGTGAGACCCTGTCTCTAAATAAAATACAGAATAGGGCTGGGGATGTGGCTCAGTGGTTGAGTGCCCCTGAGTTCAATCCCTGGTTCCAAAAATAAATAAATAAATAAATAAATAAATAAATAAATACATAAATACATAAATAAAAGAAATATAGAGGAGGAGATGTTCTGTATTTTTATTTGGAGTGCTTATTTTTTATTATTTTAAATTTTTGATTAGCAGGTATCAATTGTACGCATTAATGGAGTTCAGTCAAGTGTTTCCAGTAATGCATACAACATGCACTGATCAAGTTTAACCTCCCTTTTTCCACCTTACACACACACACACACACACACACACACACCCTCCCAACCTCTATTAACCACTATTCGACATTCATGACAATTCTCTTTAGCTTTCTCATGTGAAAGAACACACTGTACTTGTCTTTCTGTGTCTGGCTTATTTCATTTAACATGATTTCCTCCAGTTTTATCCATTTTATTGCAAATGATAGGATTTCAGTCTTCTTTGTGGATGAAAAATTTTGTACTATCACCTTTTCTTTATTGATTGGAGTGTTTATTAAAAGACATGTCCTCTACCTTTTAAGTCATAGGAATTTTACTGTATGTGCATCAGAATCATAGTAGGTAGCCTTTTCAGACTGGCTTCTTTCACTTAGCAATTGATTTCTAAGTCTCCTCCATGTCTTTCTGTGGTTTGATAACTATTTTCTTTTTACAGCTAAATAATATTTCATTGTAGTGAGGGGACCACAGTTTCTGTGACCATTGACCTTATTGAAGAACATCTTGGTTGCTTCTAGTGTGTGGCAGTTATGAATTAAACTGCTATCAGAATTCAGGACTTTTACATGAATTTTTTTTGTGAATATAAATTTTCAGCTCATTTTGGTAAATATCTAGGAGCACAGTTGCAAGATCACATTTTAAGAGTGCTTAGCTTTGTATGAAACTGACAAACTGCCTTCCAAAGTGGCTACACCATTTGGCATTACTATCAGCAATGAATGAAAGTTCCTGTTTACTCATGTCCTCATCAGTATTTGGTATTATCAATTTTTTGGACTTCAGCCATTACAATAGTGTGTAGAGCTATCTAATTGTTTTAATTGGCAGTACCTAAATGTTTTCATAGGCTTACTGGCCATCTGTATGTCTTTATTTGTAAAGTGTCTGTTCAGATCTTTTACCAATTTTTTAAGTGGTTTTTTTTTCTGAGTTTCAAAAGTTATTTGTTTATTATAGATACAAGTCTGTTATCAGATGGGTGCAAATATTTTCTCCAAGTCTGTTCTCTTTTGTTTTCTTTAATGTTTTAACCTTAGCAAAGTATAGTTTATTATTTTTTTCTTAGATCCCGCTTTTGGAATTGACTCTAAAAACTCATGGCCAGATAAAAGGTCATCTAGATTTTCTTCTATGTTATCTTCTTCAAGTTTTACCATTTTCCCTTTTACATTTCAGTCTATGACCCATTTTGAGTTAATTTTTGTGAAAGATAATAAGGTCTGATTCATTTTTTTGCATGTAGGTTGGTTTAGGGTTAGGGTTAGGGTTATTTGTTCCAGTACCATTTGTTGAAAAAATATTCCTGCCTCCAATGCTTCTTTGTCAAAGATAAGTTCACTGTATTTTCATGAATCTATATCTGTGCTCTCTATTCTCATCCATTGATTACTTTGTCTATTATCAATAGCACACTGTCTTGATTATTGTAACTTTATAGTAAGCCTTGAAGGTGGGTAGTGCCAGTCCTTCAATTTTCTTCTTCCTCAGTATTGTATTGGCTATTGTCCTTTTGCCTTTCCATTTAAATTTTAGAGCCAATCTCTCATTATATACAAAATAGTTTGCCATAGGATATTGATTGGGATTTTGTTGAATCCCTAGGTTAAACTGGGAATAACTGACAACTGAGTCTTCTTATCCATGAACATGGAATTCCTGTCCACTTATTTAATCTTCTTTGATTTCTTTTATCATTATCCTTATATAAATCTTATGCATATTTTATTAGACTTATACCTAAGTATTATGTTTATTTCTTTTTTGGAGGTAGGGGTAAAAATGGAAATGATGTTGTGATTTCAAAGTCCAATTGTGTATTGCTGGCATATAGGAAAGCATTTGACTTTTATTAACCATGTTTTTTAGTTCCAGGATTCTGTTTTGGATTTGTCAGCCTTTGGGATTTTCTATACTTACAATCATGTCATTTCCTAATGAAGACAGTTTTATTTCTTCGTTGTGTGTCTGTACACCTTCTATTTCCTTTCCTTGTCCTACTGCACTAGCAAGGACTTCTAGAAAGACATTGAGTAGGAGTAGTGAAAGAAGATCCTTTGCCTTGTTCCCAATCTAAATGTAAAGTATACCTCCCTAAAATAAGTTACTAAAAAGCTAACATCTCTCCTGTATACCAGCAGTGAATGTGTAGAAAACATAAGGAAAACTAATTTTTAATTGCAATACAAAGAAAGCTCAAATTTAATCAAATGAACAAGACATAAAGAAAGCTACAGACATTTCACTAAAGGGCATAAAAGATTTTGAATGAAAGGAGAAAGGCATTTCTACCTCAAGGGGAATATTTAGTATTACAGAGATTTCCCAAATTAGTTTATAGACTGAATGAAATCTAAATCAAGTTTGAAATAGTGAAATTTGTTATTAATCTGTAGAAAGTCAGTCCAAAGTTCATCTGGAAGTATAAACCTGCATGACTAGTAAAGACAGATTTTCAAAGAGTACTATAATGAGGAAGAGTTTCTCTGCCCAAAATCAAAACATTTCTTAAGTAATACTCTTTGAAATATCAAATTACAGGTACAAAAAAAAAAAAAGAAAGAAAGAAAAAAAGAAAGATTATATTAGGATAACAGACTCCAGAGTCCAGAAATGGTTTCTAAGGATACTTAGATATTTGGAATGTAACAAAGGGAGCAGTCAAGAAAGTGAGGAAAGGGTAATTTGATAAGTGGTTTGGGGAATTTATTGAGTATTTGGGAAAAAATAACCTAGCTCTTCAGCATATATGGCATGTCAAAGTGAATTACAAATGGACTGAACCATGCGCCTTAGCCAGGAGAGCTGGGCAGGATTCTGGCAGAGGAGGTTCCATGCTGAGTGCTCTGGGCAGCTGAGGGAAGCACACCAAGCAGGAGTACAGCAGCTGCCATGTTGCTGACACACAGGTCACCCAGCTCCTTAGGGAGCTGTCACACTGGAACAGCCCTTCAAAGTTGTCCCAAATTGAGATAAAGACCTTCATGCCCAGGAATTGACCAGGTGTTGAATGTGGGGTTTTATGGTTTGGATCTGAAATATGCCTCAAAAACTCACATGTTGAAGACCTGGGCCCCAGTGTGGCACAGTTTAGAGTTGCGGCTTTGGGGAAGTGATTGGCTCATGAGGGCTCTAATCTCATTAGCAGGCTAATCCATGCGATGGATTAATAATTCAAATGAACTCCTGGGAGGAAGTAGAAACTACAGGCAGGTAGGGCATGGCTGCAGGAGGTAGGTCACTGGGCAGGTGTCCTCAGGGACTAGACCTGGTCCCTGGCCCCTTCCTCTCTGCTTCCCACTGTATGGAGCTGAGCAGCTTTCCTCTCCCATGCCCTTCCACCGTGATGTTACTGCCTTGGAGTCAGCCGACCATGGACTGAAACCATGAGCAAAAATAAATCTTAACACATCCTCTAAGTTGTTTTTATAGGGCATTGGTCAGCTGACTAACACCTGGGGTTCACCCTGGAGGTGTATAAACATGGGTTGGGCAGCTTTCTTTGGCTGAAGGAAAATTCCAGAAAAGGGATGCGCCTGTAAACTATTGCAGCCCACACTCCTAGCAGTGTGGATGATAAGGGCCCCCATCTTGAGGAGGGGATCTGAGAGCAGACATGCACTACATGGTTAAATGTAAAAAAATGAAATTATAGGACAAATATAGAAGAAAACATGGGTAAATATTTCCAAAATAGAAATGGGAAAGACTTTTCCTTGGGTCAAAAAGAATTCAGAAGAAAACCCCATAGACACAACCTAACAAAACAAAGCCAAATAATATATTGGGGGAAATATTTGCAATAAGCATAAAAGTTAATTCATAGATATTCTTGACATATAAAATTGCTTATGAGTAAATTTTTGAAGACTAGCACTGCAGTAGAAAGGTAGGTAATCATCATAAGCAAAGAAAATAGAGATGAATAATAAACTTCTGGAAAAGTATCCAACCAATAATCAAAGTAATGGAAACTGAATACAATTCTTCCTCTTTAAATTGTTCCAAACTGAAGCCTGTAGAGTTGAAGTGATTCAGTCACCTGACTGGACCATAATAGAAGAGGCATTCAAATCTAGTGTTGAGTTCTGGGTAAATATTGCACGATGTAATACATGTATTAAACCAAAGCCTCATTAACTACATAAGAAAATGAAAAAGCAACTATAGTAATATAATTTAAGAATCCAGAAGACAGATGGAGAAGGTCTAACTTCCTTGCAAACTTGATAAAGTCAAATCCTAAATTGTGACTGGGGACAACCTAGAAGCAACCCCAGTTGACACTGGAGAACACCCCATGGCTCAGGAATGGGCAGTAATTCCAGGAACCTCTGGAAATGGGAGTCAAAGGGGAGTTAAGATCAGAGGTTGATCGAAGGCCCACACGAGAAGCATTTGGATCTCCAGAATCTTCCCACTTTCTATGCAGCTGGGGGTCTGTACTTCCTGTGGGCCCAGCTGAAGACTGGACACTCACTCTACAAACCTACTCTCTGCAGGCAATAAGCCCAGGGGCACGTGGGAGCACCAGGCACCATAGAGACAAAGTCAGGTGATTTAAGAGAAGCATGCACACTACTGTTGAGACCCTGGTTGCCTTCCTCAGCCTGCTCCCCAAATACTAGTAGGCACTACCTCCACAAGGCAGGAGACCAAGAGGAGAGATCCAATGGCCTTGACATCCTGGGTTCCCAAGTCTGATTCCAAGGTCTGTGTCATTTCTACTATAATAGTTGGGTATTTTCCAAATCAGATTTTTTTAAAAAAAGGAATTGTGAAGCAACAATTGTGACTATTGGTTTTACTGAGATTGGGGTGTAGGAGGAGGATACAGCAGTGGGAAAGACACTAGGACCTCGGGTGAGCTCCCCTACCTGCAGGGACTGGCTTTTCCTTCCAGCTCTGCTTTTCCCAAGGCCCTGAGAAGAGAGCTGTCTGGCCTGGTGTTCAACCTGCACTTCATCTCCAGCCCCGCTCCTCCCATCCCCAGAGGTAGGGATGCTGAAATTTCCAACTCCAAAGTCACTTGGTTATTTCTCCCAGCAACCTGCCCCCATCCTGAGGCTGTGCAGGAGCCCCCAGCCACCACTCAGCTCATTCATATAAATAGAAATGATGCCAGGAAAGGGGCGGAGACCAAATACACATCATCTTCTGTCACAGCCCCTTACTATCTATGTGATCTTAATCTTGAAGTTTCTCCTTAAACTGAAAGAACCAGTAAGGCCTTTGAGCAGGTGGAAAGGAACCTCTTTCCAGAATACCAGAAAGCTCTAGACAAAGATGTCTCTAAGGGAGGTAAAGGTGTAGGTAATGCTGCTTCACCCACCTCCCCCAACCCCATGAAGCTGAAGGTATGGACAGCAGTGTGACAGCTTCTGTAACCAAGGAACTGTGAGGGAAGGAAATGGCCATTAGTGCCAATTTGCAAACTATTTCAGGAGGATAAATTGAGCGAGGGAGAGAACAAGAGGGTCTGTCCCCTTTAGTGCTCCAAGGTTCACCACAGCATCCGACCATTCCTCAGCCCCTGACACTAATCCATCAAGGTCCCCTGTGAGGGGATGCATAGGCCAGCATGGAATGGCTCTTAGGAACTCTAAGAGCCATTCTAAGAGTGTGGGTGCAGCACCTCTCTGTTCAAAGTGAGATTCTTTTCTCTAGAGTCTTGGGTGTTTTGTAGGAGATCATGCCTCCACTTCTCTGGAACTTCTGGACCTACACTGTCCCGTGCAATAGCCACTAGCCACATGTGGCTATGAATTTTTAGTTTTAATGCATTAGAGACCCAGCTCTCCATTCATACTTCCAGTGATCATCAGCTCACTTGATGACATGAGGCCAGTGGCTCCCATGTTGGACAGGGCAGGTACAGAATGTTTTTATTATCGCAGAAAGTTCTTGTGGATGACACTCTTCTTGCACCAGAGGTCAGCAAAATGTAGGTCACTGGCCAAATCCAGCCTACCTTCTGTTGCTGCAGAAAAAGGTTTTCCTGAATGACATCGCCACCCACTCTGTTCTGCATTGCCTATGGCCGCCATCATCCTCTCTCCATGCGTCTGAATGGAGCAACACAGACCGTCTGGCCCACAATGTCCAAAATATTTACTATCTGGACTTTTACAGAAAACATTTTCCAACTCTGCCATGTAGCCTTTTCCAAGAAAACCTACCTGGCTACCCACATACAACATTTTACCAACTATTTTAGGAAAGAGGTGAACCTCCTCACTTCCACCCATATATTCCATACTCCAGTGACAAACGTCTTTGCTAGTTCTGTTTCTCTAGAACTTTCAGACCACTGGACTCACTACCAACATCTAATAAGGCCTGATTTATACTATCTCAAAAATAAAATTCATCATGAGAAACTAACAGCACTGTAGAGTTTGGGGTTATATTGTGTGCATGATTTCACGTAGCACCATGGATGTTGAGTTTCACTGACACTCCTGCCCTCATTTAATGATCAGGCCACTTCCTCTACTTCATACTTGAGGATTCTGTCCAAGCAAAGTGATGAAATTAAAATTTTACTTAATCTTAAAAAATAGTTGAGGAATTTACTTTCATGGGTTTTGCCTACTTTAACTCTTCCTGTAAGAGTCTGGCTTTGATGGCTCTTTTGAGTGGTTCACTACCCAAACTATAGGTAAACTATTATTTTCCAAAGAAACACTAAACAATTAAAGAAATTTGTCACAATGCTGAGGGCTTCCCTTCTTTTCCTAGTTTTTATTGCTTTTTTGCTTTGTCCTTACCACCCACCCACCTCTCATTGGCCTCCCTCCTCCAGCTGGTGTCTTGCCGCTCATGTGGCTCAGGCACACCTTAAGGCCACACCTTCAGGTTCCACAGCACAGCCTGGCATTTTCTGTCGGGTCACACATTGGCCAGAAGAGAACTTGTCCACACACAGGTGCCACTTTCCTGATGGTTCCTTACAGAGCGAGCAGTGAATAATCAGCTTAAAGGACAGGAAGCTGACTGAATGGAGGTGAGGGATGACGACTCAGATAGAATAGCTTTAAGGTGCACAGTGTTATTTCCATCTTCAGAAAGGTCTTGAAATACACCTGCAGCTGTGTGTGTGTGTTTGTGCACGTGCACGCGCGTGCGCACACACACAAAGAGTTTAGATTAAGTGCCTGATTTAATTCACCGAGAGGACACGGGGTGGTGGTAGGGGTTGCACCAGGGAGAAAAGATAAGAGATGCTGCTGTGCTCTCCTGAGTCCCTGGAGTCCCTAACAGGAACACACAGCTACAGGTGATGCCATCTACACAGTGGCCTTCCAGGTCCAAAAGGCTCAGTTCTTGCTACATCACACTTTATAGTTACAACTTTGATCCAGGAAGAACACGATCTAGCAGTTTTTGTGCTTTCTATTGAAAGGACTTTTGACTAATATGAGACTTTCCCCCTTTTTTTTTTTCAATTAAAATTCAACACCAGCAAAAAACGAATGTCTTCATTCACTCAATTTATCAATTTGTGTGTGTGTGTGTATGTGTGTGTATGTGTGCATGCACATGCATGTTGGGGCTTGAACCGAGGGGCTCTCACATGCTAGTCTAGTGCTCTACCACTGAGCTACACCTCCAGCCCTATATTGCTTAAATGTTTTAAGTACCTATTATTTCCAAGCACTGTTCTAGATGTTGGAAATATATCAGTGAACAACACAAAGGTGGTGCTTTGGAGGTGCCTGCATTCCAGGGGAGAATGCTGAAAATACATGCTTCACCTTGGTGGGCAAATGCTCCTGCAATGAATGCAACATACATTCCATCCCATGTTGCATCAGATCATTGCAGGAATTGACAATATTGGTGATCACATCAGTGATTGGAGAAAACACTCCAGACCTCATGACTCAGGCTGGGGTGAAAGAGTTGAAGATTACACAGAGTTAACACTGAAATCTGGAACACCATTGTCCTACACTAAGAATGGTTTCTTGCAGCTATCTACTACATGTGGAAAGGTTTCATATGGTAATGCGCATTCTTATCACATGCTATGTAGTTTATAGAGTGATCCCTGCCCCCCCTCCCCATTTCTTCATGTCCTGAACCTGGTCAGTCATGCTATTAATTATTAAGCAGTAAAACTTGGAATAATGTCAGTTATATAGTACACCACATTAATAGTGAAAGAAAATGTCAGCATGATCATTTGAAGCAGAAAAACATTTGACAAAATCTAATAATACCTTTCCATCATTATAAAAGGCATGCACAGGGCTGTGGCTGGGGCTCAGTGGTAGAGCACTTGCCTAGTATGTGGGAGGCACTGGGTTCCATCCTCAGCACCACAGAACAATAAATAAATAAAATAAAGGTATTGTGTCCATCTACAACTAAATAAAATTTTTAAAAATAAACACATATTTTACACACACAAAAATAATAAAAGGAAGCAAACTGATCAAGGACATTTATGAAAAATCTAACGTCATATTTATTAAAAGTTACAACCACAGAAATTAGGCAAGAAAAAAATATTAAGTATGCACTTGAGAAAGAAGAAAAATTCTTTATTTGCAGATGGTTAGAACTTGCATATAGAAAACCTAAGCCAGTTATGGCAGTGAACTCCTGGTAACACCTTGGTAGGCTCTGTGGGAGGCTGAGGCAGGAGGACCACAAGTTGAAGGCCATCCTGGTCAATTTAGTGAGAGCATGTCTGCAAATGAAAAAGGGTTGGGAGTGTAGCTCATTGGTTAAGTGCTTGTCTACCTTGCATAAGGCCTGGGTTTGATCTGATCCCCAGTACCACACACAATCTCACACACACATGCACACACACACACACACACACACACACAATCCTAAAGAAGACATACATGTACACACACACAAATAGAATGAGAAATAAATAAGTTCCCTTTCTATTTTGTGCAATGGTTTGAGGTGCACTTGTTATTGTGCTGGCTGGTGAGTTTTCTCCCTTCTCATTCCTGCCAGGAAGACAGCCAGCTCAGTTGCTGTGATTATTCCTGGTGCCACATTTTAGGGATGAGAGACATGCTAACTAAGAGTCTTGCCTGAGGTCAAAGAGCCAGACAGTGTTGGTTCCCCAGCATGGGTCTCCAGAGGGCAGCACTCTTTCCTTCCAGGAGGTGCTTGTCCCAGCCCCTCAGAACCTCCCCGACACCCCCAGGAAACACACTTCTCTGAACCTAGAACAGACAGGCAGAGCAGCCACAGGAAGCAACAAAACTAAGACTTTTTAGGGGATTGGACAGTTATGGGGATCAGGGCACTCCCAACAGGAGGGGTGGGGGCTCCAAACAGGAAGAGGTGGGGGCTCCAGCCTGAGAGGCCTCCATGGGGTGCTCACATCCTTGTATCACGTGCAAGCGGCCTTCCACTGCAGCACTGGGCTGATGGAAGGATACACCCAGAGTCAGTACATGGGGGCTCTCCCTAAATTCCACCCCACAGCTCACAGTCAAGTCCCTGGGCCCCTGGAGGCAGGACAGAGGAGAGGACTTTTACCACAAGTCACTGCAAAGGCCCTTGGGGGGCACTGTGGGTTTCCCACCCCACTGCACTCCTAATGCTCCACTCTGTGTTTCACGTGGGACTTCAAGTAAAGATTTCCAATAAAAAAGAATCTCTTTTAAAACATTATAAACAACTGGACTAGTCTCGGTCCTCATTAATAGCTGAGGAAACTGAGGCCCAGAAAGCTCAGGGACTGGCCCAAGGCCACCCAGCTTGTTCGTCACACAGTCTTTTCTCTGTCTATCCAGGGACACCTGGGTGTGCCTGAAGCCCTGTGACCTGGACCCTGAACCCTCCAGATCCATAACCCCACTCCATTAGCTCCAAGTGCTTCAACTTCAGGGCAGCCCCAACTCAGGGGCTCCCCAACACATGTGCAACCCACAGACACCCCTCTCCCAATGCACACCCACTACTCCTCACCTCCTAGATGGCTGTGGTCTTGACACTCCCTGCAGGGCCTGCCCACATGCATCCAGGGTCATAGTTGGAGTTAGGCCCAGACAGGTCTGTGGGAACATGTGCTGGGGTGTACCTCTATGTGGACAGGGCCTCCATAGGCTCCCACTCAGTACCGTTCTCCCTTGGAAGGACACAGCTTCTGACATGTATCTGGCGAGCCACAGGCCAAATGCAAGGGGTCATGACCCACCTGGGCCTGGTCTCCCTGACCACCCTCACCCCTGAGCATGGAAAGCACAGAGCCCAGGGCTCTCATCCAGGAGCCTCATCCAGCCTACACTTCCCCTTACCCCATCTCTTGGGGCTAGAACCTAGAAAGGCAAGGAAGAGGGAAGTTCCCAGAATTTCCTGGAGAAAACCCCAAAGGAAAGGAACAGTGAGTGCCAGGGCCTGGGAGCTGGGTAGGGACCAGGGAGGAAGACCCAGCCTCACCAGCCCATAGGAGCCCCAGGGTCCACCACTTGAACCTCTGGTTTACCAACTCACTTGGGTCCCAGTGGTATGCACAGGGTGAAATAGCAGTTGTTAACACAGCCCTGGTTATAGGGGTTGTCCCCCTGATGGAAATGGTTCTGGAAGGAAATGGGGATGGAAAGAACAGTTCAGAACCAGCAGGACTGGCCAAGGACATCTCCCAATGACCCTCCCTAAGTTGGTCAGCTAAAGTCAGGGCTCAATCCAGGCCCGGAGCAAGACTCCAAGTCCAGGGAAACCCAGGAGTGACTCAGGGTCTCCTGCCTTCCCAGGCTCTAAGGAAGAATGACCTCCCTCAACCCACTTGTGAGCAGCTCTCCCTGACACTGCTGACCCTGCACCCACCTCTCCTGCCTTCTCAGGGACCCCTCTTCACCCGTACCTCCCCTTGCAGCATCCTAGCTCTGTCTCTATTGGCCACACTTGTCCTTCAGCCATGTCCTTTCAGATACCTTTTCAGATCTTCCTTGTGCTGCTCAACTGCTCCAAAGACAGTGTCCCCAACCACTCCCACTTCACTTTCCCACCTCCGATTTTGTTTCTAAAAATGTGCCTTCACTGAATTTCCCTGTCTGGCAGGGCAGTGGCAGTGGGGATGTGCAATCCTTTTCCTAGGTCAAAATCACTTGGTCCAGGAATATATAGGCTGAAGGACTTCAGTGCACAAAGCAGTAAAGGTCATGCTCAAAGGTCAAGTCCTCCCCTTGACATTGACTGGCTTCTCCTGTCCTTACTCCACTTTATCCTCCCCTCTCTGTTTCTCAGCCTCTCCCCCTATTCCCCACAGATCAGGTGGAGCCTCCCCAGCTTCAAGAGCTTTTTCATAGCAAATATTGTCACAATGGGAAATGGCCTAGCAGTACCCCTGTCCATCCCCAACTCTCCCATGGCCCACACATGAAGACTTTGATCTTCAACTACTCTCCACTGGAAGGAACTAGGTTCCACATCAGGACAGCTCTGGAATATCCCACCATGTGCAAAAAGCAACAGGAACCATTGTGCCATGAGGTTCTGCCTCCTTCAAGGTGTTCACAGCACTTAAACTAGTGTCCTGCCAAGTGCAGTGGAGCATGCCTGTAATCCAGTGACCTGGGAGCCTGAGGCAGGAGGATTGGAAGTTCAAGGCCAGTCTCAGCAACTTAGCAAGGCCCTCAGCAACTTAGTGAGACCCTATCTGAAAACAAAATATAACAAGGATTGGGATGTAGCTTCAGTGGTAAAGCACCCTGGGTTCAATCCCTCGTACCAGAAAAAATTGATTAATAGGAGAGTATTTTTAGAAATTTACAGAATTTTTAAGTTTAGAGAAGGAATTAGATGTTTATAAAGTATAGAAATGTTGATTAAACATAAGGAATAGAAAAATGCTTAAAGGAATAATAATTAATAAACCTTTAAGAACTGAGCAGTGGATTTGAATACCTCCCTCTCCCACATGGATCCTATCAGACACAAATAGAATCCAGGAGTTCTGAAGCTCCAAGACCAGCTTCTCACTGGCTCCACTCCTGGGGTTCCTGCTCCAATTCTGGGACTCAAATGCCCTCACACTCCACAGGACCAAAGTCAAGGGGCATCTTCTTCTTGCCCCATCGTCTGCCCAACTTCCTGTTGCCTCTCCTTCTTCCCCTTATCCCAAGGGGATCAAGGCATTAGGCTTCTCTGTCCCTCTCTTTTCTTCTATCCCCAAAGGGTGATTCTTTAGTTTGTTGGTTCACTCATTTATTCAGATTTCTTCTCTGTGTGAGCTGGGGATTGAGGAACCCAGGGCCTTTCACATGCTAAGCACACACTCTACCACCCAGAGACACACCCAGCCAGAAAAAACTCAGGACATCAAAAATGCATCAGTCAAGCTGGGCATGGTGGAGCACACCTGTAATCCCAGTCAATCAAGAGACTGAAGCAGGAGGATGGTAAATTCAAGACCAGCCTCAGCAACTTAGTGACACTCTGTTTCCAAATAAAAAATAGAAGGGACTGGGGATGTAGCTCAGCGGTAAAGTGCCCCTGGGTTCAATTGTAGCAAAAGTATAAAGTCCAGTTGCTGCACTGGGCGTTGAAAGCACACTGCACATAGCACAGTCAGCCTGCTTTCAGGGTGGTGAGGCCAGCAGCAACACAAGGCCCTGAGTGCCATGGGGAGAGGCCAGGGTAGCAAAGAGAGAGGGTGTCATGGGAAAAGAGTAGGCAATCCAGCCCACAGCACCCAGGTACATGCAGAGCATTAAGCACTAACATGCAAGAAGGCTATTTCAGCTACTTCCGGTTTTAGAGGCTGTGTCCTATCCAGAAAGAACAGTCTGAAGAATGTCTGCTGGCTTTGGCCATTGCCGAGAGCATCATCGTAACAGCAAGGGCTGGGGCTGGGCTTTCATGGACCAGGAAGTAAAGGGTGGAGCTAGTGAGCATGGTCAACTCTTTCAGGGAATAAGGCACAGAGGGTAAAACAGGGGGAGTGGAGGCCTGGGACATTCAGGGCAGGGCTTGTTGGCTTTTAAGTTGAGGCACAAACATGTAAATGACCCCAGGAAGAAGGGTGGTAATGGTAACAGCAGCACATGGGGCACTTTCTGGTACCAGTTCTGTGTCTCCTGTGAATTAACCCATGCTTCCCTGTTTACAGAGGGGGAAACTGAGCCCAGGTGGCTAAGTACCATCCCCAAGGTCTCCCTGCTGGTATGTTGTAGAGCTGTGATTTGGACTATGTGATCTGGCTCCAGAGTCCTTGTTACCAGTCACCAAGCAAGTGACTCCAGGAGGAGCTGCAGTCAGAGAACGGAGCTGGGAGGGAATCACATTTGGCGCATGTAAGCAGTGCCTGAAATGGGTGCTGCCCGTAATGGAAAGAAGCCCCGTCCCTTGACACTGGGGATCCTGGACTTGGAGGGCCTCATTCTGAGCAGGGGAGGAAGGACAATGCCCTATGGCCTGACTTAGGGCTGGAAGAACCACAGGATGGGGAAGGGAAAATGCTGTCAGGCAAACTAAATGATGGACTGAAGCTAGAGAGAAAAGACAGGCAGAGCACAGGGCTGATGGAGGAGGGCTAGCAGAGGAGCCACAGGTGGATGGGAACCAAATATGGCCGTGGAGGAGTGATGTATGAGTACTCAAGAGGGCATGCATACAATCCTACACCGCAATGAAAGGAAATAACAAATGATATGAGCAACACATGGATGAATCACAAATCATTTGTCCTGAATGAAGAAAGTCAAACTAAAAAGGCAAAGACTGCCCTTTCTATGTGATGCTGGAAAGAGAAAAACCAGGAGGACAGTAGGGATAGAAATTGACACCTGAAGATAAGGAAAGGATTTTCTGGGGTAATGAAACTGGTAACCTTCATCATGGTGAAAAGTATCCATTTGTCAAAATCCCTGACCATATACCAAAAAGGGTGAATTTATTGATTGTAAATTATTCCTCAATAAACGACCTTTTAAAAAAAATCCTACCACAGCTCCCAAGCTTTTACTTCATCCAAACTAAATTCCATGCTTGACTTTCTGAGCCTTTGTCATCTGCACTCCCATGGGGCCAACTTCATGGCCCAAGCCACTTTGTCCTTGAATTGAAGCTGTTTCCTCATCACTCCCTCAACATACTACTTTCGGGTTTCTGGCCTTTTTGCAAAGGTGAACCTCTCACCGGCAATGCCCTTCTGTCCTCTGCCTCCCCACAATCACACCTAGGACACGCAGAGTGACTTGTCCTATTCTACAATGCAGGCCTCACCACACTCTGAGTTTCTTCCCGTCTGCTGCACCACTCAGGGAGTTTCCTCCAGTCTCGGCACCACTCAGGACCGAATTGTGTGGATGTACTTACCCACGTAAGTCACATCAATCCAAATGCAGAGGTTCTTACTCATCTCTATACCCATCCCTCAAGTAACACACAGCCTAGCACACAGTAGGCTCTCCAAACAATGCATCCAGGAGGGAGAATGACCTGCGAGGTCCAGGAGGAGGAGAGCTCTGAGCTGCATCTTAAGAGCTGGGTGTGGAAGGACTAAGGAGGCACCATCGGGGCCAAGGGCAGAGGAGCAAGCACTGGAAGAGGATGATGGCAGAGGTGCAAATGGCCTCCACACAGCAGGGTATCCTGGCACAGGCACTTGCCCCACTTGCCTTGCTCATGTAGGGATGCATGGCAGTGCTCATTGCTGCTCCCTGGGTCACCAGCCCCCAGATGAGTGGCACCAGGGCACCGGTGGTGGATACAGCCACTAAGATGCTGTGTGAGAGCTAAGAAGCCAAGCCACAGTACAGTAACCCACTGGCCCCGCCCTCAACTCACTCACCCTCCCCGGCCCCATCCCCACATGGACCCACCCACCTCCTTTTCCTCCCTGAACTGGACTGTTAGTCCAGTAAACCCAAGGAAAACTGTCCTGCGCTGTCCTCCTGTCCCTTTTCCACCTTCATTACCCCTCTGCGTGTCCCCACTAGATTCTTAACTCCACAGTCCATCCTACCCATCTACCTCCCTGACCCCACTCACCTTCAACCTGGCCTTGACAGGTCCTCCCAAGGGACTTGTCCCTCTAGCCCCACCCACATCAGTCCTGCCCTCTGTGACCTCCCTCCTTGGCTGTCCTGCCCTCCCTCCCCACAACCCGTGCTCTTCCCAGTGAGGGCCTTCGGGACTGTGTAGATACGTCATGGCTTTATCGAAAGTGATTGGCAGGTCCCTAGTGCCCAGAAAGAACATCAGGCAGGTCACCAGAACAGCTCCAAGATAGAGAAAAAGGAACCCCAGCAGCAGGAAGTACATGCATCTGTTGTGCTGTCCCACACAGTTGTTGAACAATCTGCTGTGGTGGTCAAAGTCCTAGGGGACAGGAGGCAGGCCTCCATCACCCCCAAATGCTGAGGCCTCCCACAACCATGCCTTCTAGGCTGCCTGCTCATCCCTACACACGGGCTGCCATCTCCAGGACCAGGCATTTCCATGGGTACAGCATAGTTAGGGCTCCCATGGCTCCTAGGTCACCTGTCATGAGTAAGGTCTTTAGAGACAAGACCTGCCTGGTGTCATTTGGAGCAGGATATAGAATAACTGGGGCTGTATTTTCTCAGATACTGGATAAGGATGTAAAGAACTCCCTTGCCCAGCCAGCCTTCTGCACTTGGAAACCCGTGCAGAGTGTTCCCATGAGAGCAGAGCACTCAGACCCAGGACACCCTCCAACCAGTTCACCCAGAGGTGGACAGGCTAAGATCCCCAGAACGGGGCAGCAGCTGGCCTAGGGTCTGGGTATCCAGTCTCAGCAAGCCAGGGGATGGGACATGCAACTGCCTCTCCTCCCCTGACTCCACCAGGCCCAGCACAGATGGGATGCCCTTTGCATGTCAGCACCTGTGCAAGCAAGGACAGCCTCTCAGGGGAGGTGCAGACACAGAGGTGATGACATGTGTAAGTGACCAAGACTGAGCAGTCTGGGAAGATGGTCTCATACCCACCCCTGGCCCAATTGCCATGTGAAGTTCCTGGTCCTGGCCAGGTGCCCAGGGATGGGATGGTGAGTGGACAGGTAGGAGAAATTCTCACCTCCACACAAAGGTTACAATAGGGACAGTGGACAGTCCCGGGAGGGCAGTGGAAGGAGCACTTGGCACACCACTGCAGGCAGAAGGCCCTGTGGTTCACCCGGGCCACACAGCATGCCTTGGGGTCCTCTTTGAAGGAGCCTGGCATGGAAAGAAGTTTGGGCAGGAGCAGGAGGCCCTTCCATCACTCTGGTGCTAGGGTATCCCTGTAGCATCACTGGGCAACAAGAAGGGTGAGAGGAGGTGGGCAGGGGAGTCCCTGTCCCTGTTGAGCAAGCTGACCACTCAGATGGGCTGGCAGTCAGAGAGAAGGGCACTTCCAGTCAGAAGAGCTCTCTACAGAGCTCCATCCTTTGGCAGAGTGATCAGTGCTTGAAGTCGTGTGTGCAATGGGAAGGAGGCAGGGGAACTGCCTGGGTTGGAGGAGCCTGCCTGGTCCTCCCTTCTAAAGCAACTGGAAGACCTCCAGGATTCTGTTTGTTCACACTTCAATGGCTTGGGAAATGAAGTGCCAGGGTCTAACTCATGATGGCCTGGAACGACGGGATTCTGAGGCTATAGGTGGGGTTAGCACTTTAGAAATCACCCCTTCAGACATAAGCCAGTGAGGTGCCACCTCCTTCTCCCAAGGGTCTTGATGCAGGATGCCTGGATCACTGAAGTTGATGGTAATGAGGCTGCCCAAGGTGACCACGAACAGAAGGCTTGCAATCACCAGACAGGCCCACTCCCCATTTTTGGCCAGCCACCTGCATCTGAAACTAGAGCCAGACTTACTTCTAGGCTGGGGCAACCCACAGCTCCCCAGGAGGCCTGGCTCACCTGAGGTAGGACACATCTAAATACCCAGGCTAGAGACAGACCACAGGAATCCCCCACAGAGACTCCACCCAATGCCACCAGCATTACCAGGCACCCAAAGTTCCCTTCTAGACCTCTGTGCTTGCACATCAGGTGCCCTCTAACTATATATCCTTCTTCCTGCTCCTGACCCTCTCCACTTCCATGCCTCTGCCCTACCATGGTCTATTTTCCCTTCTATCTCTTTGTAAGAAACCTGATAGCTTGTATGAGAGACTCACGGGAAAGCAAAAAACAGTCTACTAAACGTGACCATCATGGGTATAATGAAGGCAGCCAACAGGCTTGGCATCAGCCAAGAAGATTGGGTTGGGGGCTTCACATCCATTTAGAACATCCTACTCAGTTTGCAGTTCTCAGTGAAATGAGAGCCAGCAGTTACCTCCCCTGGGTTGCCACCCAGAGTGCCATGACCACAGCAGTGATGTCACAGATTCTGGAATGGTGCTCTGGCTGGCTCCACTGACTTGTGAGAGCAACCTCCCCCTACCCTCACATACAGGCATAGTGTAGACTGGGACCTCCTGCTTTTATAATGGTGGCTTTGTTGGACCTTGTGATGATGTGGGTGTGGTTTGACCCCCAAAGTTCATAGACTGGAGGCGTGGTCCTCAGCGTGGTAGTGTTGGGTTGGTAGAATCTGTAAGAGGTGGGGCCTCGTGGGAGGTAATTCGGTCACTGGGGTGATGCCCTCAGAAGGGAGTAATGGACTTCTTATGGCCCCATTAGTGTCTGTGAGAGTGGGTTGTTATCAAAAGAGCAAGACTGGTCCCTCCCCAGGTTTCTGGCCATGCAATCTCCTTGCCTATCATTTCCTCCCACCATGATGCCATTCACCTGTTGTGACCCTCACCAAAGGCCAGTCCCAGGGGCTGCCAAATCTTGGACTCTGCCCTAAGTAAACTTCATCTCCTTATAAAGTCCCCATTTTGGGGGTATCTTGTTAGAGCAACAGAAAGCAGTCAAATACAGAGACCATGTCATATGATCTCTGAGGAGATGGCATTGAGACGAGTTGGCTGATTCTCATCACCCTTTCAGGCCAAGTGCTAATTGAAGCACACAATTGTGTGCTTCACAAGTGCAAGTGCATTGCTTATCCTATTTCCACCTCTTCCTTTTTGCTGTAAGAGAGTTCCAGTTAGGGACAAGCTACCCAACTAAATAACTTTCCAGTTTGCCTCATTTCAAAGGTGGGCATTATGACACAATTCCGGTAAAGAGACATGTGCAGATGTCTATCAAGGTTTTCTGGGAAAGCCTTTGAGCTTTCAATTAAAGAGAAGATGACGCATCTGGCAGAGCTGTGCCCACTTCTGTCTATCTTGAAGTTAGACCTGCTGGCTGGGGTGCCACCTGGGACCCTTTAGGCAACAAGTCATGCTACCCAGACATGACCTGTGACATTGTTGAGTCCCTGTCCTATCCCTCAACTGTCTCCCCCTGAGCTGCATATTATGATAAAGTAGCTGGGTCTCTCTTACACTGACATGTGTCATTGTACTGGTCACAGAGCACCCGAAACCCTCTGTGTTTGGCAGATTCTTCCACCTTAAGTCTTGATGAGGGGGAGAAACCATTGTCCTATCCCAATTGGAGCTGAAAATGGCCAAATACCTGTAGTTTCTCTCACAGTGATTACAGGGCCTGTGATCCAGGTGACATCAGTTTCACTCTAGACCTGCTGCCACTGACTGAGAAGTCTGTGCTGAGGTGCAGGAAGAGCATAGATGTCCAAACCCATATGTAGTGCCCCTCCCTTTTTGGACTGGGGATTAAATCCGGGGGTACTAAGCTACATCCCCTTCCTTTTCATTTTGAGACAGGGTCTCACTAAGTTGCTGAGACTGGCTTTGAACTTGGGATCCTCCTGCCTCAGGCTCCCAAGCTGCTCGGATTGCACCACCATGCCTGGCCAAGGAAATTAAATCAATTAAAAATAGATCAGGGTGAGTGGCATTGAGACTGGGGCAAAAGGACAATCAGTGCAGATAATAAATGATTGGGTTGTTAAGATGGCAGCTGATTCAAAAGGAAATAAAATGCTAAGACCTCCAAAGCACTTCTCCCTCCTCCAACCTGTTGCCCAGGTTACCTGCCTCCAGGGAATTGTTCCTCCCAGCAAGGAGGTGTTAATGAGTACCCCTGGGTGGCTCCATTTTTGCCAGAAAGGAAAATAGGTAGAGGTAACTGGACAGCTTCCCTTCCGTCCTTTTGGCCTCATAGGCAAGATGGGAAGTGGGGGACCAGGGAAGAAAGGAAACCTGAAATGGATCAGAGGTACAGGACACCCCATTCCTTTGAGCACCAACTCTGAACCCCTCTTCTCCAGAGGTCTCTATATGTCTATCTCTCTCTGTTCCTCTGTTTTAACCTTTAAAATACTGTGCTCCTGCCTTGGCATTTCTTGAGTGTTTAATCTTCAACACCAGGGGGAATGGGACTGGATCCCGATTTTCAAGACAGGTTTTAGATGGGGGCTCTGCAGGTATCGTCACCAGGGTTGGGTCCTCCGAATCCCACTTCTCTCTGAGGTGCACCTTTCTTTTTCTGGAGGACAATGATGGGCACCCATTGCTAATTAAATGCAGTCAGTGCAAGCTGCCCTTCTCCAAGACTCAGGTGACAGGAGTCACAGCCTAGGTGGCTCCTAATCACCTGTCCTACAGGTCAGGCAATTTGACTTTTGCCAAAGCCCTCTCTCACTGTCCTATCCAGGTTTGGAGCATGGAGTACACAGGTCTCTAATGCAGGTCTGCCTTTGGATGCATGGGGATGGACAAAGGGTGGAATAACTGGGAGATTCTGGATGGGGCCACTCCCTGGTGATCATCAAAGGTCACCCCCCTGCTTTCCTGACTGCTCTTAGGCACAGTCTGGTGACTGGTCAATTACCAGGTGCTCTGCAAAAGCCCCAGGGACACACACCTCTGGATGAGCCCTGCTGCACTTCCTGGCACTCATTCCTCCTGTGCATGCCCCTCCCCTTGCTGATGAGACTGTAGCCCTGGAGAGAGGGACATTTTACAGGAGTGGTTCCTAAAGAAGTGCTGAGTTCCCTTTCCCATGTATTAGGCCTTTACAAGCCTGTGGAGCTTCTCCCCATTGCTGTGTCTGTGCTCCATGAGTTTCTCTGGCTGCAAAAGAAGCATTTTCAATTCACCCCTTCCTTAAACTCCTCCAGGAAAAGCGGTGTTAAGCATCTAATGACCATTAGATATCCGCCTTACAGTCTGGAGATTCCATTGGTCCACAGAGTAGAGAAGTCCTTTTATTCCCACGGGTTATCACATTTGGAATGTTATTATGGCAGGAGAGTTAGTCATGACTCTAAGTCTGAACTCTCCAGGGTCATTGGCATGAGGCGAAAGAAAAACAACAAGACCCCAAAACCCTTATTCTTTCTGCCAATGATGCCAGCAATAGATTTGGCAGAACCACGTGGTGAGAGACAGGTTTGCTGGTCCTCAGAACCTCACAGGGAGAGGTTCCTATAGAAGAAAGTGGAGTTTTCTCTGGCCAGGGCGCCTGAGTCCTGCTTTCTCTTACTCAGATGGGAGCCTCGTTCTCACACTGTGCCAGGCTCACCACTGGCCTGCACACTGAAATTATTGAGGGTTTTCATGTTGTTCAGAGGGGGGAGCCTCATCCTCAAAAAGGAGGAGTGCAAACTGATGGCTGCTACAGGCCCTGGGAGCTAGATGCTGAAAAATGCCTCATTTTCTTCTGCTGCCAGGCCTGGAAAATAGCCTAGTCACAGGTGGACAAAGGAGATGTCTCACAATTTTCTACATCAAACCTGACCTGATTACCACCTGGGGGAATGAAGATTGGTCTCCGGAGGAAACACACTATAGGACCACAACTTGAGAGACTGATTAAACAATAACCAAAAAAGGTTAGAATGCCCTGTGTATGAGGGTTTGCTTCTCAAACTCAGAACAGCCCTTCCCTTCTCAGCTTCTGTCAGATCTCTGTCTCTCCAAGGCTTAGAGAGCCTGCAGAACTTGCAAGACTCACAAGGCTTGCAGAGGACCCGTTTGAGACCAAAGGGGGAAAGAAAGGTGTCACTTTTCAATCCACTTAGCATAATAATATTTTCAAGGTTTCTCCATATTGGAGCATATGTTAGAATTACTTTTTAAGGATAAATAATAGTCCATTCTGCATATATGAATGGAATGAATAATATTCCATTCTAGGGTACATTGTTTATCCATTCATCTGCCAATAAACATTTCAGTTGCTTCTACCTTTTGGCTTCAATCAATAATGCTGCTGTGAATGTTGATGAGCAAATACCTGTTCAAGTCCTTGCTTTTAATGTTTTTGGTTATATTGGCAAGAGTGGAATTGCTGGATCATCTGGGAATTATCTATTTTTTTGAGGACTTGCCATGGTGTTTTCCACAGTAGCTGAACCATTTTAAATTCCCATCCACTATGTATGAGTGATCCAATTTCTCCCCAAACTCGAAAACACTTTTTGTTTCCTGGTATTGTTTCTTTGTTTTATAATAGCCATTCTAGTGGGTGTGAAGGGGGAGCTCATTGTAGTTTTGGTGTAAGTGTTGGGTTTCTATATTTTTATCTGCAGAATCACTTTTTCAAAAGAATTAAATTATGCTATTTGCTAGTAAATGGATGGTAATGGACAATATCATGCTAAGTGGAAAAGGTCAAACTCAGAAACTCAAAGGTCAAATGTTTTCTCTCAAATGCGGAAGGTAGAGTACAATAAAGGAAAAGGGGAGGGAAGCATAGGATAACATAAAGAACCAATCAAATATAAATTTATAGACATTAATATTTTCATTATGTTTATCCCAAACATGTTCTCAGTTTTGTTGTTTGCCTCTTTATTTTGTGTGAAATTTTTAATGTAAATTGTTTTTGTCCAGTCAACTCTATTAATCATATTATTGGCATCATGTAACTTTACTTGTATTTCCCTCTTCTTGAAGCTGATAAGTATTAGGTATATAGTTTCCTTGTTCTTTCAAACCTTTAATCTATCTGAAATTAACCTAGGGTGCAATGAGATAACTGTCTGATCCAAGTGCTTTCGCCATAGTTATAATCAATGACTCCAACATCACTTAACAAGTAAGACTTCATTTCCCTGACTCATGCCCACCACTTCCAATGGACTCTGAGGGCTTCATAAATGCCAAGATGTGTGTGGAGTGGACCCTGTGAGGTGCCCAGATTCCCCTCCAGGACTGAGGAATTTACCCACCCAGCTGCTGGAGTGTGGGTGAGAGAGAGCCCCCAATTTGGGGACTGCCTCCCCTCCTTTCAGGGACAGATTGCATCCAAGGAGTGGTCACTGCAGAGCATAAAGGCCCAGCCACTTTGCCTGAAAGGGGGTCAGTTTCGAAGGGCCAAATGACCTTGGGCTTGCTGAGCTGCTGTTGGGCCCCTACCTCAGGTAACTCCCCTCTACTCAGTCTTGCATCTTCCCCTTTCCTTCCCTTCCTTGTATGGGTATTTATCTCCATAGTGGCATCAGATATGCCACTTTACTGCTGCCAGTATTCCTCCCTCTCCCATCTTACACCCCAGATTGCCAGCCTGCGAACATCCTAGCCAGTCATTGGCCTGCTAGTCATCCTCAAACATTCTTGGCAGCCATTGGGTAAATGCCACTACTTACGAATAGCTTCCCTGCCATTTTCTCTCTCTCCCCCAGCCCTGAGAGTGGACACTCTGAGGGTCGTCTGCCTTTCTCACTCTCTCTCACTCACTCTTGCTCTCTGTCTCTGTCTCTGTCTCTCTCTCTCTCAAACACACACACACACACACACACACACACACACACACACACACTTTCTCTCTCTCTCTCTCTCTCTCTCTCTCTCTCTCTCTCACCCTGCAGGCAGACACTCTGCCTGTCTGCTTAGTAAAATCTCTTCCCACATCTGGAGTGGTTTTCTGGGTGCTTTCATTGGTGATTTGACTCAGATGGGCTCTTCTCCCTCCACTTATGCGGGTGGAATCCCATCTCATGCCCCAAACCCCTCCTCCACCAGTCAGTGGTCTCACCTTCCATTTGCCCAGTCACTTTCCTCCACATCCACCACCAGCTTCGAATTGGTGAATTTTCCCCTAGGTCAACTTAAACACTCCTCTGCTGACCTGAGAGGGGACCGTTGATCATCCAGCACCCTCAAAGCAGCTGAGAAGTGGGGGTTCCCCTAGCCATGACTTTTGCAGTTACAGCTGGCCCCCTTAGTTGACCTTATCCAACGGTGGGTCCCCGATCTTTATGGTGGAGATTCTCTCTCAGGGTTGAGGCTCCTCTTCGCGTTCTCTCTCTTGAAAATCCTGACATCAGGTCCTCAACTCTCTAGGTTTTTGCCTGGCACGCACATGGTTGGGTAATGACCCCCATCACTGTGCTGCCTTCTCATCTCCAGCCAACTAGTCTGTGACCTCGGGAAGCCTTGGACACTGACTCGGCTCTGCTGGTCTCCACCATGGGATCTGGGTCCTCCATTCTGGCAGATTCACCCCTGGGTTTCTACTATCTTAAACCCTTTCACCTGAGCCATGAAAACTTATTTGCTTGTCTACTATAATTGGCCACAGTATCCACTTAATGGCATGTAACTTCTGAGTGAGTGGGCAGATGGAAAGAGATTCCTTATCTTCAAGCTTGCTCTTTCTTGCTCACTAAACCTGATCTTTGCTCTTCCTAAGCAAACTACCCCCATACTGGTCTCCTGTGGCAGAGGCCCCTTCCTCCTGCCATGTGGTCCGTCGCACATGTTCTAGCCCCCAAACGGGAGGTGGCAGGTGTAGAGGGAGTAATCCTAACCAACCCAACAGCCGGTGGCATGTCTCAGTAAGGAGTATGATACAACAGCCCCATTCCTCAAAAGTGGTGGGAGATAATATTTCATAATTTTCTGCATCCAAACCTGACCTGATTACCAACCAGGAAAAAGGGTTAAAAAGCCCTAGGCAATTTCCCCTGCCTAGCCTTGCTGAAGCCCACACTGCAATGTAAGTCAGCAGGCTCAGCAAGGGACCAACTTTAGACTGAAGAAAAAAAGTGTCCATTTTAAACTCCTCCTGGGTTGCAACAGAAATGTTTTTAAGACTTTCTCTCTCTCTCTCTGTCTTTCCCTCTCTTTCTCTCTCCCTCCCTCTCTCTGCCTTTCTCTTTCTCATGCTCTGATGCTATTTTACTAAAATAATTAATGGCCATTGTCACTTTTGTCTTCTAGGACTCTTGTTTTTCTTAAATGCTATATTATTTGAGCTCACAATTTTCATCCTGCATACCTAGGTTAATGGTTTTTGATCAGTTCTATTTTTATTCAACTCGAGTTATTTTTGAACATCTGTTACATTGCAATGGAGATTCACCTATAAAAGGCTACAAAGCCTTTGCTTCTGTGTGATGTGTATATCGTGTTGTCTAATGTCGTGTTGTCTATGTATGTACAAAATATCATAATTGACATAAACAATGAGCGCTCAAGAAATTAAAAATTTAAAAATAGATTCAGATACCTTTAATTCACATAATCTGAAAAGGTTCAATTTAAATCGGGTAAACAAATGAAAGTAAAATGTCTTTAAAATTATTTACCTCACAAGTCTTTAGGTAGTCAAACTAATAAAATGTTGATGTCTATAAAATGTCTAATGTAAATTGTTTCTAGAACTTTCTTCAACAGGAAAGAGATGGCAAATACTGTTCAATACACTTGTCTAATATCTTGGTTTTTACAGAAAAATAAGTAAATTAGATTTGACATATATATAGGATTACTCAAATGTGTTTGTTAGAGACATCTGATTAAATTATAAAGTTAAAATGCTTACTGTTAAATAACATTGAGTACTCTTAACTCCTTAAATTCCATGGGGTAACATACTTAAACATTATTAGTGTTTTCATAGATTGGCAAATAAAAAGGATTTAAAATTGCTTTATGTCATCAGTGAAAACAAGGTTACTAAGAGTTAAGTCCTAACAGGTACAATTCTATATACAAAGGGATCCAAAAGTTTCAACTATGTTGCAGAGTACTATAAATAACATAAGATATTTCATCTCATTAAAAGGGAGTAATTTGTCTAAATTCAAGAAATTTCATGGGAGTTGTTTCAGAGTGTGAACAAGGACATGTCAACAGGAAAGAGAAAATGAAGGGTTCTGGGCATGGAACTATATTTATTAGAAGGGGAAAAATGTTTCTGGGTAAGAAAATCTTTCTGTGATGAAATGCTTGAGGGTCTAAATAAGTGTTAAGAAAGTCTGTATGTAAGTAAAGGGCAAATTTCAACAAGTTTGTGTGTAACTAACTTGGTTATATGTATGTGAGATGATCAATTAAAAGCTATTTAAGGTTTTTCCTTAAGGTCAAATATTAATGTGCTAATATAAATCAGGGTTTAATCTGTATGTTAAAATAACAAGGACATCTTAAAAACACTAATTTATTCTTTAGAGCAATTAATCTTAAAAATTGAGGTTTATACAATTATGGTTATACAACCGTGAGAGTATTGTACTACATTATGGAGTCTAAATTTTTCTTTAAAAACTAAACTTGGTTAATGGAGTGGTCACTGTTTGTATATTAAATTTGTTCATATCTTCCAGATACACAAGTCTTTAAAGCAGAAAATTTATCAAGCTGCTGTTCTCCAAACTAAACTTGTCTGCACTGGTAACTTGTAAAAAGAGTAAATTTTATTGGGGACTTATTTCTATCACTTAATGTTCTATAACAGGACCTGTTACCAATAGGGTATATATAAAATTTGTTACTTTTTACATGAGATAAAAAAAAATTAAATGTAAATGTATTTCTAAAAGTTAATGAGAGCCCGATTTGTTTAAAGGTTAATATCATGAAGCATGAAAGAATTTTGCCACTTTGCCACACACAAAAAAGTTAAGAGCTCTCTCAACCTTTCCTTGATTTGTTTTCAGATGTAATATCATATTGTGTTAACTACCATTCAGGTAGACTCAGGAAATAATACTTGCAAGCTTTGTAAAATGATGTTCAAAGATCAACTTCAGAATCAGAATACTTTACCTAAGATTTGTAAAGAGCCCTGCCTTACCTGAGATAAGGCTCTGCCTCCCACCCTGCTACATGTCAGGTTATCTCCAAAAGAAGCCAGACTTCAGCTCATTTACAGTTATATTCAAAAGATTTTTTTTTGTAAAATTAGTGTGATCTCAAACAGGGAATATAATATATAGCTCAGGCAAAATTTAAGATGGCTATTACACAAACTAGATATGTTTTTACTGTTGTTAATTCCACTTTTTATTTTTCTTGCAAACGCTATAACTATTGCCTGATTAATGTTTTGCAGAAGTATTGCTTGAAGAACAAACAAGCTAAATTAATTTGAGATACTAAGCCATCGCCTATAGGATAGATAAGATAATATAGACCCCAGTTAAATAAAAGGGGGTAAATAACTGTAACATTATAGACATTGAAGTTAAAGCCCAATACTCTTACTTTAAGACTGGTGAGACTGGCTTGCTGGATGTTTAAGATCAAGTTTAAGACCAAGATTAACACAAGAGGGCCAAGAAAACCAGTATTTGGCTCTTGCCCTCAGAGTCAGTCTGAATCCAGGGAACAAGAGAACTTCTCTAAGGAGCTTTGCAACTCTGGGCCACACGACCTCCTGATCAGGGAGATTGATGAGACCACTAGAGGAGGAAAAGCCAATCAGTGCACCTGCTGCAGAGGAGGGTCATTGGAAAAGGG
This sequence comes from Glaucomys volans, assembly GCA_020662805.1. Classification (NCBI taxonomy): domain Eukaryota; kingdom Metazoa; phylum Chordata; class Mammalia; order Rodentia; family Sciuridae; genus Glaucomys; species Glaucomys volans. The sequence goes on from JAJEJO010047161.1 coordinate 64,130, forward strand.
AGACATCCCTAATGCTTCCAAGGGAAGCCACCTCATCAAGGAGACCCTACCTAGTGAATGGCAGGCACTAAAGGAACCAAGAAGCTGCTCTCAGGTTCGTTCACCATGAGTGACTTGTGGGAACTCAGCTGACTCTTAAAGAGACAGGAGCAGGTCAATTTGACCAACTTGATCTTAAACACCTAGCAAAACAGTGAAAACCAAAACAGGCATTCTTAGGCATTTAAAAAGAAACAATAGTTAAATGTAACTTAAGGTGTACACTTGTGTTATCCCCTAAAATAAGTAAAGACTGGAAGCTATGAAAGAGAGATTCTTAGGCAGATTTGCCTGATAATTATCAAGAGAAACTGCCAGAGTCAAAAATTTTTAGTTGGTTTGAGTTCTACAGATCTTCCTAAGCTACACAGGTAGGCTTAATCTAGGTTTGCTAGTATGATTATCTAGCCCTAAGTAACAGAAATACAGAGATATCTACTAAACACAGGTTATACCAATAAGAGGATATTTTATAAAAATCAGATGACATTATGTAGCTTAACTATATTTTCTGGGGACATCAATGACATTGAAAATTAAATGTTGTTTTTACATTCCTGATAACTCTGCCAATGTTAAAGTTCCCAAATAAAGGCCTTGACCTCTCCAGCCTTTGTTAGACCTGATTATGGGAACTTCTTCTCAGTTCTTCCAGTTCCTGGTGAGAGATTGACTTCTATCATCTTCATGATAGTCATTGACATGTTCCAGATGCTGCAACATTTATTCTGTATTAATCTCATTTCAGTACTCATGCCTTTTTGTTTCTCTCTCATAGAACCACCCACCCCCAGATGACTTTACAACCTGCTCTTCCCCAACCAGACTTCTACCCTGGACCCCTCAATTGACCAGATTTCTAAAAGGGAACTCCAAACTGCTTGCCCCACGCCGCCCCCTTCCAGCTTGAAGCAGCCAGAGTGGTCGTCGCCCCCTTCCTTACAGCAGTAAGGAGTTCCTAAAACAAAAGGGGGGGGGAATGAAGCCAGAATTAGGGACAGGCAGTTAGTGTAGAGTAGGAAATCTGGTCAAATTGAGGAATGGAGGCCATCAGAGTCTGGGAAGTTGGAGACTGCCCCAGGGAGATTGGAATGTCAGTGTCTCCAGAGCCCTTTTGATTCCCAAGGGCCATGCCTGCTAAATTGCCTACAGAAGTTCCTACAAGACCAGATACACAAATTCCGGAGCTGGTGGACCCACACAAGTTTACCAACCAATCAGTCAATCAACTGCTTCTCCTTCAAGACTACCAGCCCCTGACACCCAAAGCCGATTCACTATTGACACCTCCAGCTACAAGAACTGCTCCCAGCAAGATCTACAGCAAGGGCCACCATATGGTGATTCTGGCTACACCAATTGCTGTCAAGGTGCAAGATTTAGCAGGATGGCTACACATTTCTCAGGTTAAGCTGTACTCTCAGTCCACAAACCCCTCTCCAGCTTCTAACCCACAGGCTTCTTCTAACTGATACTTGGCCACCCCAGTAGGACCTCTCCATCTTAGGCTCAAGTCCTCCACCCTTTCTCCCATTCTGGAGACTGAGGACCAGACAACTGAGGCACCAGACAACTACACCCAGCCATGAGGATTGAACTGCCAGCTATATTCTTACCTCCTCTGCAATTTGTCCTGTCTGCCATTTTCCTAATCATCGGATTTTTTTCCCAATAGATCTACCAGGTGCCATTTTACATATGTTCACAGCCCATGCTCAGAGAATCCACTCTTAACACAGATAGTTACCACCACACACTATACACTCAATTTAACCCTCTCATGTTACAGGGATGTTGGATGCACATGAGAGTGGTTCTCTCATCTCCTGGCTAGCACTCTAGACTTTAACAGCTCTTTGACTTTCAATAGCACCCTCTTGGAGCAGGTGATATCACCCCAAAATTATCAGGAGTGTCTCTCTTCTAATTTGCTTCCAGGAATATCAAGATCTCACAGGAAATGAATTGGAGCATGGCTGCAAGTGCACTCCCTGGAGGAACTATCCAGACCCCAACCCCAACCTGCTGCAATGACATCTCCCTCCCCTGAATCATCTCTATGCCCACACCCAGCAGGAAGCAGTTACTGAAGATGGACCTTCACCCATGCACCCAAAGGGATCTTCTTATAAAAACAAAAACAGGGGATATAATATGAAGCTGCAATTATTTACTGCCCCACCCTTTTGCTGCAGCTATCCCTCTCCCTTCCAGTTCATCTGCCTATAAACATTCTTAGCAGCCTTTGGCTTGACCCACTCGTCTGTCTGCAAACATCCTTGGCAGCCATTGGCCTGATTGTCGTCAGTCCATGAAAATTGCACTGCTTAAAAGAGGCTCCCCCGCCATTTTCCCTCTCCTTTTCCTCCCAACCCTGAGAGCAGACACTCCGGTCCTCTGCCTAATAAATCTCTGGCATAAGCTCCTGTGTCCGGAGTGGTTTTCTGGGTGCATTCATGAGGCCGTGACTCAGATCAGGCACCCCAGAGTGCTTGCTCCCTTGGATTCAAGGGTCTGAGCTGTCTTGGGACCCGATCTGAGCCACATTTTTCTTAGAGACAGGGGATTTGATTTTTTAAAAAGCTTGCCTGAAACCTGTACATCTCTTCCCAGGAAAATCATAAGTAGTCTGAGAGCTCAACCCTGGGTCTGTCAACTCATCTTCTCTGAGAGACAAAGTGTAAGCACAAAAGGATGGTAAGCAGACCTCCACGGATTCGGAGAAGTCTTTATTCCTTCGCAGACTCGGGTGCCATTCGGGTCCACTTTCTGGATGGGAAAATGGCCATCAGTTACAGGGGGGATTCTGGTTTTATAGGGTACGATGAGGACGATGTAATCATTGGAAATCCTGCACATGCAGATTTGACCATCAGGGGTAGTTGTACAGGTTAAAACTAGACCCTGAGGGATGAGTATTCAAATCTTGCCCATTGTCATTCAGGACTAGGCTGACATGAGGAAGGCCAAGGTTTAGGGCCTGGCATTCCGAATCCACCCCTTTCCTTTAGGGCCCATTGTTACCAGGAATGCACTTGGAGAGGTTTAATGTTTGGCCAATTTCCTTTCTCACTTCCCCAGCCACATCATCCCTCCATTTTCTTGGGGAGTTATCTCATAGGAATGTTATTTTCCATAACCCTTCACAAAGGGTGTTGTCCTTTAATAAATCTTTGCCTTGCCATGTATACTGAATTTTTTTAGTGGCATTAAGTCAAGAAACCACTCAGGCCAAGTTGAGATCCTGCTGCCCCTTTGGAGGGAGTTTTTGGTCCCTTGTCTGGTGTCAGTTGGGGCAACAATAGGAAGAAAAGTGGGCTGTGGAGGGAGGGGCGACCTGGGATTTTAAATGTCTCTGGGCAGCTGCTGAGATTTTTCCTGAAATTCTGACCATAAACTCAGTGAGCCACCAGCATTTGAGCCCCCTCCTCGGAAACCACTGCCAGCTTCAGCTGCTTTGCTCAAGGGGGTGGGAGGACTTTTGTGCCCTGCTGAGCTCACCAAAACTCTTACTGGATGGAAATGTCACCATGCGGGGCCAAGAGGGGGACCCCAGTGCTCCCTGTACTCCACAGATACTCAGATTGGCGGGAAAACAGGTTTTATTCAAAGCCAGCTTTGAAGGAAAATAGGAGAAACTTTTGTTTCAAATTTCCATCTTCCAAACAACCAAAGGGCCAGGCCCAGAAAGCTTTTAAAAGAGACACAGCAACATGACACGAAAGGCAGGAAACACATGTATGCGGATTTCGTCTGCCTGTGAGACAGCCTGTGAGTCAGTGTCCCCAGGCCTGGATGGAGGGGGTCTCCACTCGCAACTTCCTGGGGTCCCCCAGACCAGGCAGCTCTCCAGCCTTTACTCTTGGGAGAATAAACACGATGCAGGGAAGCAAGTTATCTGGAAGTCGTCCTTCATTCCACAGGGGCCTTAACTTCAGTGTGATTTTTTCCACCATCATTCCAACAATAGTTACCCTTTCAGTTTCTGGACTTTTCTAACCCCTGACTTTCGCATGTATTGCCTCTACTTGGAACATTTTTCTCCACTTACGACCCTCGTTCTTCAAGTGTGGAAGACTTCCTTGAGGCCCCATAGTGTGGACTCTTCTTATAGTGGCTGGGGGACAAAAGACAGTGAAGGTAATAAATGACTGGGTCTGATCTGAAAGATAGGGGCTGGTTGGAAAGGAAAGGAAATAAAATGCTAGTATCTCCAAAGCCCCTCCACCACCTCCTCCTGCTGCCAAGGTGACCTGCCCCCAGGTATTGTCCCTCCCTGCAGGGAGTTGTAGGAGTTAATCAATGCCTCCTGGGCTGCTCTGGTCACTCCATCTTTGGCCCAGCTTTTGGTCACCTTAGGCAGGATAGGGAGAGGAGAGAGGCAGGATGAGGGTGAGGAAAGGCTGCGAGAACAAAGAAACTCTAAAAAGCATAAAAGGGGCAGGACACCCCCAGTTCTTTGGACACCCAGCTCTGGGGCCCCTTCTCTGCTGAGAAGGAGAAGTCTTACCTCTGTTCTATCCTTTAAATAAAACTTGCTTTCTACGCTTGCCTTGGCTTTTCTTGGGCATTCAATCTTCACATCTGGGGAAAGGGAACTTGGCTCTGATTGATTCTCATCACCAGTGCTATCATTATTAGACCTCTTGACTTAAGTGACCATCCCCCCATAGGAAGTGACAATAGGGTTCACCTTTAGCTCTCCTGGAGCTTGACATCATACCTGTGACATAATAGGCACTTACTAAATATTTAGTGAATTAAACTGCACTTGTATAAATCAGTTCTTTGGGGTTAAAAAATACACATAGTCCAAATTCACACAGTATAAAATGAACTATAACAGGAAACAGTAACCTTTACCAGTTGACATTAAGAGTCACGGGTTGGTCTGCATCAGAGCTGTGTGGGCTAGTTTTGAACATCACAAATTCCTGCCCCGGGCCAGTTGTCAGGACTGAGCTAGGCCATTAAATAGACGAGACATATTTGTGTCTCTCCTGAGTGTCAGAATTTACTGAATAGCAATAAACCCCAAGCTACATCACTTCCATTAGCTTTAATTCTTTGAGAACTCGTGGTTCAGTTGGTATCAGAACCCTGGTAACCACAGGCTCTTTTTATTTCATTCCAATCTTGATTACTAATATGTTTAAAACTCAAGTCACGCAGCACACTGTACACAATGATGCACAGGTTACAGAGCAGCTAAGAGAGGGTTCACAGTGGCCACAGGGTTTAAAGAGGCAGAACTGAAAGCAAAGACTTCCACTTGATCCAAATGCAAAGGAGTGACTGCTGGTGGCTACAACCTAGTAGAAAACTTGAAGGCATGAAATTTGTTTTTCAGGGAAAGTAGCTGTTCAAGGTAAAGTACAGAGCAGTTCAAGCCAAAGTGAGGGTCTGGATGGCAGGCAGTTTCAAAGTGGGCTGCATGAGACAGGGAGATGGAGCTGAGCTGAACCCCCTGAGGAAAGTCTAGAGCTGGTCTCTTATTGGCTCCTGCCCAGAGGTTATCACCACGATTAATTTCTCAGTTGGCAAGCCTTATGAATATGCTGTGCAGTTGAGGGTTATTCTTTTTGATAAGTTCTGTGTGTCCAACACCTGGTGGTTATCTGTTTGCCCAGAGAAGTTCCCAGGTCATTCTGCTTTAGCTCTTGCACTCCAAATAGAGCACCTAGGGCAAATTGATGAGTAACTCGGGGCTGGGCGCAGCCTGTTCTCCACTCTGGTCTTCTCTGACTTTCAAGTATTTCAATAATGCCAACGTCTCAGCCCTTTGAGGCAGGGGCTGGAGTTCCCAAATAGCAGAAAGGCCACCTGCTGCCTTTGCTGCTTCCCACTTCCTGGGTCTTCAGTTTAAATGGCTTGCCTACTGTGTTCAAGTTTCTACAGTGAAATGCGATCTTTAAAAGAGAAATTATGAACATGTTTTTGCTTAGTTCAATACTTAGAGCCAGTTTGTTTTTCCAAGGTTGTAAGTTTGAGGAATATCCTGTCCTATCTAGTACGGATGGTGGGGTTATTAGATTAAGGGAGTTGTGGACAGGATGAATTGCCTCCTGAGGACAAGTCCAAGGACAATGGGGACTTTGTCATTCCTGCATTCCCCAGGGGCCCCAGCAGGAATTTACCGAAATGCCTAGGACTGCAGGTTTCCTCAGACTGTGGTCCAAAGTTAATCTCATGCTCTTTTGATTCTACTTGGCTTAGTGTTGTTACTTCCATTAGCTAGAAATAAGAAATTCATTTGTCATGAGCCGGCAAAGATACCACTGAACACAGGAAGGAAATATCTTAATCCCCTCAGCCTTTCTGCCTCATGTCTGGCAAATGTTAAAGCCTCTGTGAATATTGTTTCTTCTCTTCTAGAAGCTGTCTCAAACTTTGACAGAAAAAGAAAGGTTGAAAAGAGAACAAAAATATAATTGCCCTCGCACATGATGATCACAATATATGTGGACTTGCCTGTCAAGTTACAAACTCCTTTGAAATTAGATTTCGTACTAAAGTTTCAACTGTGTTACTGTCAGTCAAGCCAGGGAACATACCTGGGTCCAGGCTGGCTGTATTCAGTTACCTGTCCACCTAAGAAATAAGCAAATGATATAAAAAGGAAAAATGTGGTTTGATCAAACTGGGGAGAAATAGCTAGACTGATTCTCCATAAGTCTAATAGAAGTAGTTAAAATTTATAGAAACAAAATTCAGTAAATAAACACATGTAGATTTAGCTAAGCTGTGCTAACCAGAGAATATATCAGACAGTTTCCACCTCCTTGGGTCAGCAGGTAGGTTTTCAGTTTCATTCTCATCATGAGGAAGTTTGGGAACTTTTAATTTCAAAGGGGCTCTGTTTCAAGTGCATTTAGAATTTAACACCTAACGTCAACCAAAGAAAGGTAGACTACCAGATCCACATCGATCTGGCCTGAGAACCAGAAGCCAGGCCAACCATGAAGTTCATGGTACTCGTTCGCACCCGTGTAAAGGAAAAGCTCTTCTGCAGGGGGACTGCCTACATGTGAAGGCGGGTCATCCCTCCAGTCTTATTTCATGGCTTAGTCCCTTAATACCAGGACATTCGTTTAGCATCTTGGAGACCGAGATAGGAGTAGTGGTGATCCAGACTGAATGAAATGCAGCAAGGAAGCCTTTGGAGGATCATTTCCTCTGAAGCCAGAAACCTCGTTAAAAGCAATTTTCCAGAAGGTGGATTCAGAAAGAATAATGATTACAGTTTTGACTTTTATAAATATGTTTTCTCCATTTTCATGATAAGACCATTATTAATTCCCTATTAATTCCCACTGAGCCAGGAGGACTGAGGCTCGTAAGTCCAGTGGAATCTGAAGAGACTGAGTTCACACACTTCAGTTTCTAAGTGTTGGAGCCAACCTCTCGTTCTAGCCAGAAATTTTAATCACCACGAACAAATACTAGTTTACCCTCAAATGATCTTGAGGAATGTCTATACCAAAGGATCTTTGGAGAATAAGCAATTCCTGTCCAGCTGAGTTTTGTTTTGTTTTCTTAAATATAGCAGATGGGCTGGAATTATTTTTTTTTCCTCAACAGACAATAGCATAAAAGATAAAATTCACTCTTCTCCCTTAGTTACACTAGTGGACAAGTATGGCTATGTGGCACTAGATAATTTAATTTTACTTTCTAACTGTAGTACTTATTTCTGCTCAAATGTTTGTTATTTTTTCTTCCTGTTAGTTTTGGATTTGGCTTGTTTTCATTTCTTCAAGTCCTAGAGAGGTGTCTTTAGGGTGTATATTTGAAAGCTTTCCATTTTTCTAATGTAGGTACTCACTGATATAACCTTCCCTCTTGGTCCTGCTTTGCTGCATCCCATAGGCTTGGGTGGGTTGGGGTGCCATTGTCATCTGCTTCAAGGCATTTTTAACTCTCCTCTGATTCCCTCAGTGACCCACTGTTCATTCAGAATTGTGTCGCTCAGACTTCATGAATTTGTATTATTCCTAAAATTTATTTTGCTCTTGGCTTCTAGTTGTATTTCATCATAATCAGAAAATATACAAGGTATGATTTCAATTTTTAAAAATATATTGGCCTAATATATCTTTACATTTTGCAGCTTATTACATGGTCTGTTCTGGAAAAAGTTCCATGTGCCGATGAAAACATTCAGCATCTGTTGGATGGAATGTTCTCTAAACATCTGTTAAGTTCATTTGGGTTATAGCATAATTTTTCCTGATCTTTTTCTATTGATTTTTTTGTCTGTATGGTGTTAGAGTCCTCTACTACTGATGTATTAAAGTTTATCTCTGCCTTTAGGTCTAGTATTGTTTGTTTAATAAAATAGCTGCATATGGATTTTATAGTTGTTATATTTTCTTGTTGAATTGATCCCTTGGTCATTATTTAATTACCTTATTTGTCTCTTCTTATAGTTTTTATCTTAAAGTTAATTTTTTCAGATATAAATCCTACTCACTCTAGGTTTTCCTTTGCTTAGAATATCATTTCCATCCTTTTATTTTTAGTCTGTGTATGTATTTACTGGTGAAGTGAATTTCATATAGACAGCATGTTGTTGACTTTTTTAATCCATTCAGTTAGTCAGGTGGAGAATTTAGTCTCTTACGTCCAGGTTGTCATGATAGGTGAAGACTCATTCCTGTCATTTTGTTGAATTTCTCCTAGTCGTTTTGAATTTTTGCGGTGCTGAGGATTGAACCCAGTGCTTTGTGCATGCAAGGCAAGCACTCTACCAACTGATACATCCCCAGCCCTCTTATTCATCTTTGTGGTTGAATGGTTTACCACCTTGATATTGGATTGTTTTTATCTTTCTCTTTTGCACATCTACTTTTCTAGTGGGATTTATGCCTTCACAATAGTTGTTACCTTTTTTTCACTTCTGCATGTATAACTTCTTTCAATATCTATGGTAAGGCTCATGTATTTCCCCAGTTATGGCTTGTCTTGGAAAGCCTTTCTTTTTTCTTCATTTCTGAAGGATAACCTTGCTGGATGTAGTAATCTTGGTTGGTAATAATTTTCTTTCGGTATGTAGAATGTCCTTTCTTTCCGTCGTGGCCTGTGGGGTTGCTACTAAAAAATCTGCATAGTCTAATGGGGATATCCTTAAATGTGACTTGGTAATTTTCTCTTGCATGTTTAAAAATTCTTTCTTTGTTTTACATTTTGAGAGTTGGATTATAATATGCTGTGGTGAAGATGTTTTTGGGTATGTCTATCTGTGGTCCTGTAAGATTCCTGTTCATGGATGTCCTGATCTTTCTCAAGGTTATAGAACTTTTCTGCTATTATTTATTCAAATGGGTTTTCTGTATTCTTAACTTTTTTCCCCCTTGGCTTTTGGTATTCTGAAAGTGTGGATGCTTGCTTAATTGATGGTGACCTAAAGGTCTTGAATGTTCTCTTCATTCTTTCTTTCTTCTTTTTGATCTGACTGATATTTAAAAAGACCAGTCTTTAAGTTCAGATTGTTTGTCAAAGCCTTCAAGTATATTTTTTAATTTTATTTATTGAGCTTGTTATTTCCAATATTTCTGTTTGGTTCTTTTTCACATTTCTCCATTGAATTTCTCACTCATATGCTGCATTGTCTTCCTGGTTTCATTTAACTTGGATCTCACTGAATTTTAGAAAATAATCATTCTTTCTGATTCTTTATCAGGTTTTTTATCCATTTCAATTTCTTTGGTATCTGTTGCTAGAGAGTTATTGTTTTCTTCTGGAGATGTCATTTTATCTTGTTGCTTTCATATTTCTTGCACCCCTACATTGAGATTTATACATCTGATCAATCAGATAGATCAAGTTTCCCCATCACTTTTATGGGATGGCCTTCATAGTAGGTAGTTCCACCTGAAGATGTGTACTTGAGTGTTAGTTTGTTGTGCAACGTTGACTTTGATTCTAGTTGGGCACCATAGTGCAGTTTCCCTGTAGCTTCTTTGGCTTTGATTCTTGACTTTGCGCACAGTGTGTACGTGAAGTCAGAGAGACTCCCTGTGTGGTCTATGCAAGAGTGGGCACACTACAGCAGTTTAGGCAGGTAGGGTACAAATAGCAGTGCATGTGAGGTACTCACTGCGTGGCTACTTCTGCAATGGGATTGGTGGTCCCTGGGGTAATGAGGGTGTCCTCAGGTACTGTCTAATGCAGTGGTGGTGAGGGGCTGAAGCACTGGACCTTGGGCTAGTTAGTGATATTGGCTCAGATGCTGCACAGAAGAGGCTGTGGCACCACTTTTTGTGGCACTCACACCCAGTCCTGACAGCAGTGTGTGGTTAGAGTAGGTGTGGGGGCAGGATTGTGGCAGAAACAAGGTAGGTGGACAGCAGCAGGAAACTTGGTGTTCGTTTCTCTCCTGTTTAAGTGGCAGAGCCACCTGAGAGTAAGGCTTTGGCCAAAGTGGGGCAAAGATCTCTTGGGGTCCTCTTTGGCTGTGCGCACACAGAGGCAGGAAGATGTCTGGAGCCATGGGATTTCTCTAGGCCCCCTCACGATGCCCCTTTGAGTGGGCAGCCTTGGGAATCACCCTGTACTCTCCCTGCCCTGTCAGCAATAGACCCCTAACGTGGCACAGGAGGGAGGGGCATCAGCAACTGTGTGGGCACTTGTCTTAAGTCTTTGCAGTGATGTGTGTCTACCAGCTGCTGGCCATAGCCTTGGTCTCTCAAAGCAAGTGCCTTGATCGTCCAGTTCTGAAGGGCACCACCCTCTATTCTCCCCATTCGGAACACCTGTCCCTGCAGTGCAGGGCACCCAGCAGGCTTCATCACTGTCACTCTGCTGTGCCAAGCTGGGGGGTAATGAAGCAACTACATTCTGAGCCAGTACAGTGGAACATCTTTGGAGTCCCAGAGATTGGAATGTGTAGGGGTTTCTGAACCCTAGGTCAGTCCAAATCCAGGCCATAGCTCCCTTCTCAAGATGGCTCCTGGCCAAAGCACTGTGTGGGTTCAGCAGGAGACGATGTGAAGTCCTTTCCAAAGCAAGGCTACTGTGCAGATTTCAGGTTACCCATCTAAGTGGGCTTCAAGCCTGTGAGGTTATAAGCCTTTCTGGTAGCTAGGATTGCCAGCATCCTCACTGATAGTGTGCTGGCATTCTTTCACCCTGACCTCTGCAAAGGGGAGAGTCCTCCTCTCCTGGCTGTAGAGAAGGTACTGGGGTGGTAGATACTGGGGTATTTTGTTTCTCTTACTGTGCTGTTGTCCAGGTCTCCAAACCTTCCAAGTTTCCAAAATCCTTTGTCTCTTGCCAATTTCCAGTGTTCTCCTATGATCATTCACCTCAACATGCACCTATTAGCCTGTTGCTTTAGTTTTTTGTAGAGGACCCACTGAGTGCTGGCCACCTCTATTCAGCCATCTTGGAGTCCCTTATTTTCTCTGATCTCCACCCATCTTGTCCTCTCCTAGAGTCTTAAATTATACATGTGGCTTGCATTATATTTCTATTCATAGTACTGGAACAACTTTTGTCTTCTTGGACAACATAGGACAGGCCTGTAAACCTAGTTTGGCCAACCACACATTCCTCAGAGTTGAGCAAGTCAGGAAGGAAGGAGAGAACTGGTGGGCAAGGCCACCACTGCAGATGGCTCTCCCATCAGTCTGCTCTGGCTGCTCTGGCCCAGCTGTGGAGACCTGTGTTCCTGTCTGACCTTGGGGAGATCCTCTGGACTTCCTCAGTCTTCCCCTGTACTCCCAGTTTCACCCAGGAGATTCCTTTTGTTCACATTAGCTAGTGTTTTTCTGGTGATTGCAGCGAAGCACCTGAACTGATGATCAAGATTTATCAGGAAGCAATCCTCAGCCCCCATTTCACTTTAAAACTTGTGATCACTGAAGTGACCATCACCGAAGCTAGGGCTAGAGCTGCTGAGGCTCTGTTGACTTCCCTGGGTGATTCTGATGCTGAGCCAGCACAAATATTCTGCTTTAGGACCTAAGTATGTATGGCCAGCGAGTAAGCCTGAGGCTGTGTGGCCACACTTTGAACGCAGAGATTAACCAGACATCCTGGGATCCCTGTCCTCCTGCAGCTGGTGTGCATTCCTGTATTCAAGAAATAGGGAGGAACTATTATGTTATGTTGCAGGCATTGCTCCAGCTACCAGTGTTGTGATCAAAACAACAAAATCCCCTCTCTGCTAAAGTGTATGTTTTACTAGGAGAAGAGGGAATAATAAGCAAAAGAAAAATATATGGTATATCACATGATGGAAAATGTTGAGATGGACAAAGTAGAGAAGGAGGGTTAAAAGTGTGTGTGTGTGTGTGTGTGTGTGTGTGTGTGTGTGTTGGATGTTAGGAACGTTTCGAAATTTCCAAGGGGGATGGTCACAGAAGGAATCCTTAGTTACACTGGCAGGAAAGGAGTAAGCCTTGAGGTTGGAGGAGTGTGTTGGGGAATCTGGTGGTGGAGCTTTCTAGGTGAACCAACACCTCTGTAAAGACCCTGAGGTAAGAAATGTGAGAAATAGAAAGTCTGGTGGTCCATTTTCAGAATACTGTATTCAGTCTTAGTTGGAGTTAATTGAGCCCTTCCTTTTGCTGCCCTAATTCTAGAATTAGCCAATTGCATAGATTGTGACCCCCAGCGACTCCAGTCAGAGAATAGAGATGTAAGCAGGTGGACTGCGCCCCCGGCTTGTTAGCCAGGCTCTGGTGGCAGCCCTTCTGCCTTGCCCACCCACTTTCTTTCTAACTTTATTTGTTCATGGGGTGCTGAGGATCCTACCCAGTGCCTCACACGTGCTGGCCGAGCACTCTACCCCTGAGCCACGACCCCAGCCTTTGGACGCGATTGATATCTTGTGCCACCTCCTGATTTCTAACCAAGCACCTGGGATATTGGAGGAGGAACTGGCAGGGCAGTTGGGGTGGAGGAAGGAAAAATCAGAGGGAGGAAGGCAGGCGGAGCGAGGGGTGTCTGCAATCTCTGCTTTCACCACTTAAAAACATGAAACGGAAGCGTCATCGTTGAGCCAGAGTCCCCAAGCCGGGGTGATGGAGGCGGGCACAGTTGCCAGCCTGTGTAGTGGTTCTCCTTTGGCCAGTGTTTTTAGGGCGTTCCCGGAGTGAGGCATTTTTTCCGGGATGAATCATCACCCTTCACTTGTGCTGGTATTTGTGGGGTAAAGAGAAAGCAGAGAAAAGCCCTTGTTTCACCAAGCCCAGCCACACACACTCAGCTTGGTTGTTTTCTTCAGGAGGAAAAGTGAGAAAGAGGTGCTGAAAAAGAGGAACAAATACAAATGTTTTGGGAGGCTCATAAATCCTAAATGTTTTTTGTCCACCCTGAATTAAGGGAGGACACTTCCCAGAATTCTGCTTGTTTGGAAAATTGGAAAATTCTAACACTCACCAGAAGAGGCTTTGTTTAAAACTCTTAGGTGTCCTGACTTCCCTCTGTGCCTAGAGCTGATCACAGCCCTCTGACTGGTTAGTCCTATCAGGAGAAAATATTTAAATGCATATTCTCCTGGAGTGTTAAATACTCATCAAACTTCTATTTCAGACTTCTGGGCACTCCCACTGCTGGGCTCTGAAGCTCCTTCTCAGGCCTAGTTTTCTTTCAGAGGCGGTGATCACTCCAGGTTTGCTGCCTGATCTGTGTTCATGGGCCAGTGATCAAGTTTGGCTCTTTGAGGATTTATAAGTGGATGCCTTACCTTCTCGCCATTGCTGTGCTACAAGCCAGGGATCAGCAGAGCATGCACAATTATTATCCACGCCTTCCTTCATTCTCTTTTTAAATCTTCAGTCAGTTCTGTGAAACAGATTTTTCTCTGCATCATCTTTACCCCCCAGTAGGAGTATGAGTAAACAGTGAAGATGTCAGGCATGGTTCCAGGGACCAAGGGAGACACACAAAAAAAGTGATGTAAGTGAATTTGGAGGGAAAACATGGGCCTTACAGGCTGGTGAGGAGAGACCATGAATACATAGATATGTGCAAGGCAATGCAGGCTGTGAGAATAGAGAGGCAGATAAGAAGGTGGGGAACGGCAGCATGTGGTCAAGAAATGGTACTCTGAGGCAGCCTTTGAGCAGGCGCCTGGTAAACCTCAGGAAAGGAAAGAGCCAGAATGAGGCTCCAGGCCTGGATATGCTTGTGTGCTAGAACAGGGCCAGGAGACCATGATGGAGTGGGCCAGACAAGCTCAGATGGAACCTTGTCAGTCAAAGCAAGGACTTTAATTCTAAGTGAGACAAAAGCTGTTGAAACATGGGAAGCTTGTTGCAGCTGGTAGTACCACTGTGAAAACAGAGTAGAAGTCCAGTTTGGACTACTGCTGCAATCCAGCACCCTCCTCCCTGCCCCCCAAAAAGTGTGGAGAAATACATACCACGAATTAACACCAGCTAGAATCACTAATAGGAGGCACATGGATTCATCTGCCTCCCCCAGCTCCCCTCTCCTCTGCTCCTTGGCCAGGGGAGGGGGTGGGAACATCCCATTCTCACTTTGAAATAGAGAAACCAGGTGAGGCTACCAGTTAAAATAGGATGTTTTTCATAGTAGGTATTTTCATGAATACATTTAATTTGATAATATTCTTTAAAATTTCCTTAGGAAGTCTGGGTAAAAAGTACCTGCCCTCTAAACTTTCCAGAGACTGTTAAATCTTGATTAAAGAACAAGAAAAGTGGGTTTTGGCGAGCCTTGTGCCACTTACTGGATTCCATTTGCATGGAATATCATCTTCCACCTTTTCCCTGTCAGTCTGCGTGTGTCACTGCTGGTGAGGCGAGTTTACAATTCTCTGTTAAAAGACCTTCCGGCCACATTGGACTTGGCTGCTTGTCCCCTAACTTAGTTCTCTTCAAAAAATATGAGCATCCTTGTAGCATGTAATGGGACCACAGTTGTATGGGAACAGCCAGGGTGATGTGGACCCACCTCCAGGAGGCCTTTATAAATAACACAGGTTGATGAGGAGACCGGCTCCTCCATGGTTGTGCATTCTCAAAGTTAAAAACTCAAGTATTGGAGATCCCTCGCTGGCTGCTGCCCTGGACAAGCACACTCACCCTTTGTGCATCCTAAATGTTTTGCTGAAGCAAAGACCATGACCTTTTTGTGTGGAACCTTGTGTCTTCCCTGTGTGGTAGCCTTGAGCTCCTCCTCTCCTGCCACTAGCCACACAGGAAATCTTGGAAGGGTCTTGATGGGTGAAGCCCTGACGGGGGAGCTCACTCTCCTTCCTCCCTTCCTGCTGTGTTGTTATTATAAAGGGCAACTTCTCATTTTAAAACCATGTGGTTCCGAACACATGGCAAAGCTAGCACTGCCCAGGTGGACTTGCTCAGTGACTCCTGGCAAGAGCCTGGGGAGACAGAGCCCCAGAAAGGGCCTGAAGCTCACGAGCTTATAGTCAGCACACTCACCCACCATGACTAGGGCAAAGGGACAAAGGGACCCTTGGTCTCTTCACTTTTATAATTTGAAGACTTTTTCTTTCTTTCTTTTTTTTTTTTTTTTTTTTTTTAAAAAAAATCCTTACTGTTCTTTTAAACATAATTTTATCTGAATAAACAAAGGTAAGGAAAGAGGTAAGTACTGATGACATGGAGTGATCTGCCTTAGAGTTTGGTATGTACAAGACAGTAGATAATTGATAACCAATGTAGCCAGCTTTCTTCAAAGAGAAAAAAATTACAAGATTATCAGTATTGGGCATAACACTTAATGCCAATTGTTCAAAAAAATCCTAATTTCTTCTAAATTACAACTTTGAAAATAAGTAATAAGATCACAGGGTCTGATCCACATCAAATAAAGAGACCTTATAAAGTATTACGTTTTACAAATCTCCAGGAGTTCTAAATGGCTTCAGTGATTCTCACAACAGATCCTCAGTAGGTAAGGGTCCTCTGGGATTAAAAAATTAATCTCAGTGTATAGAAATAAAATGAGTTACAGAGGTTAAGGTGGCAAATGTTGCAGAGGACCTTACAACACACAGAGCACCCACCCCAGGGCTGGTCAAGTTCCTGCTCACACCTCCATACTCACCCAGGGAGAAAGTTAAATCATGACCAAATGCATCTAAGGACTTTGTTAAATTCATGGGACCTGTGTGCATTCTGATAAAACAAACTTAAAAGGCTTTAGGGGGAAAAGTCCTTCTATTTGAGAATTTAAAATTGTATCAATGACATTTACACTAAAAAGGTAACAAGAAACAGGTGAAAACAATTTTTAATAATATACTTTATTTAACTCAATATTTCCAAGTTATAATTTTGATATGTAATCAATATAAAAAGGTATTGAGATTTTTTTCATGCTAAGTTTTCAAAATCTGGTGTATATTTTATACTTACTCTGTTTTCTTATTTGGATGTCAAATTTTGATTCAAAATACTTTCTCTGTATTGAGATTTCATAAAATTTACAGTTGAATAAGTATATTCACATAATCAAGTCATTCTAAGCATACGTAAAAGTGTTCCCCATAAC
Organism: Glaucomys volans; assembly: GCA_020662805.1. Taxonomy (NCBI): domain Eukaryota; kingdom Metazoa; phylum Chordata; class Mammalia; order Rodentia; family Sciuridae; genus Glaucomys; species Glaucomys volans. Next base: position 80,657 of record JAJEJO010047161.1, read on the forward strand.
TGAATTGAAAATTTTTAAATTAAAAATTCAGTTCCTCAGTTTCACTAGCCACATTTAGAATGCTCAGGAGTCACACATGGCCAACAGCTATACTGGGGGGGACAGCTGACGACACTGCCACAAGGATGTCTGCACAGGCTGCTGTTGTCAGCACGGGGCCACTCAGAGCAGACTCTTAACACAATGGAAGAACTTTCTTAAAGCTCAAACTGTCCACTGTTCTCATTAACATTTTACAAACAAGTAAAATGTTCTTAGTTATATTTTCTCAATATATGCCATGCTTTCTTATAAACTGTCAGCTGCATTCAGATTGAAGACATATGTGGTCTCCGCTGCATCACGAAAAGGTCAGCCACGTGTTTTTCTGCAGTGCAAACATTACAACATGATGTTAAACTAAACCCCCAAAAAAGTGTTAAAAAGAGATCCAACTATATATTTTTTAAAGCAGGATATTACTGAAGTTATTTAATTATATTGAGTAATTCCTAAAATTCAAAACATCAAACCATTTCTATGCCTATGTTTTAGAAATGGTTCTCCAATTTACTTCATGATCTCATTACAAGTTGCATTTAAAAAGTACATACTAAACCACTTAAAGTTACTAGACCTAATAACAGCTATAGAATTCCTAACTTATATCTGTGTGACCCTTGAAATTATAAAACCTACTGATCAAAATAGAGGCTAAAATCTTCACCACAATTGAACACTACCCCTGTTTTTAAACTGTTGCAAAAATGTGAGACTCAAATGTTGGAGCAGATTGAGGAATGCTTCTCCCAGAGGGATGGAGCGGTGCTGCCCTCCTCACATCCTGGCTGTCATTGCTCTGGCTTGGTCCTGTAGCTCCATTTTGGCTATTGCTGAGAGGTGCACTTCATCGGGTCCATCTGCTAGGCGCAGGGTTCGTGTTACTGCATACCTGATACAAACAAAGGAGCAGGGATTGTGGGAGGTATCAAAGAGGATCATGATAATTTAACCAAGTGATAATTCTAAACCAAGATTAATTCCAATACAGTAGGAATAAGAAAAAGAATACAATTAAAATGAAGGGAGTAAGCCAGAGGACTTCCAAAATTTGGAGACCTGGGATAACAGCAAAATACCCCGGTGTCTACCATCCTGGCTCTACAGGTCAGGGTGAAAGAATGCCAGCACACTATCAGTGAGGATGCTGGCAATCCTAGCTACCAGAAAGGCTCATAACCTCACAGGCTTGAAGCCCACTTAGATGGGCAACCTGAAATCTGCACAGTAGCCTTGCTTTGGAAAGGACTTCACATCGTTTCCTGCTGAACCCACACAGTGCTTTGGCCAGGAGCCATCCTGAGAAGGGAGCTATGACCTGGATTTGGACTGACCTAGGGTTCAGAAACCCCTACACATTCCAATCTCTGGGACTCCAAAGATGTTCCACTGTACTGGCTCAGAATGTAGTTGCTTCATTACCCCCCAGCTTGGCACAGCAGAGTGACAGTGACAAAGTCCACTGGGTACCCTGCACTGCAGGGACAGGTGTTGCAAAATGGGGAGAATGGAGGGTGGTGCCCTTCAGAACTGGGGATCAAGGCACTTGTCCTCTGAGACCAAGGCAGAGGCCAGCTGGTGGTAGATGCACACCATTCCAGGACTTAAGGCAGATGCCCATGCAGTTTACTATGCCCTCCACCTGAGCCACAGTTAGGCACCTGCTACTGACAGAGCAAGGAGGAAAAACCACAGTTCCCGCTGTTGCCCTGACCACAAGGATGAGCTGAGGGGTCTTGAGCAACTGGGTGGTTCCAGTCATTGACTCACCCCCACATGTGGGCTAAAGGATTTGTGGAAGTCATGGCTCCCGTAGCCACCGTAAACCCAGATATGCATGGCAAAAGGGGACCAACAGGAATTTTTCCTGACTTCAGCCACCACTGCAACCCTGGGTCTGCACTGCCACTGACATGGCAAAGAGGAACATCATGGTTCCTGTTGCCACCCTACCATGTGGCTATGCACTCTGTCAGAACTGGATGTGAGAACCACAGAGAGGGTGCTGTGGTCCTGCCACCACCTCTCCCACTGGGCTTGAACCAGTGGGGTTAATCTCGTTCTTGGTTTACTACATGTTATCAGAAGTTGATAGAGCTAAGAGATATCTTCAGTAAAACACGGATAGCAAACAGGATGACAGCATCCATTTTGTTCTTTCGTAAGACTTAAAATCCATGGGATACGAGACCCTATCTCCAGTGCTACAGAGAAGGTAGCACTGTGGCCATGTGTGGAGACAGGTGGTCAATGGAGAACGTTCCTTCTTACCTCCCAGTAATGAGAATCTGGCTATTTCATGGTCACCAGCATTCATTGCTGCAAGTCCAGCTGCTGGTGCCCTGTGTGGGCTGCACTTGGCTCTCTGTGGCCCTCCCCTGCTTCATATTTCTGGGATGATCTCCATGCTATGTCTGTATGCCAGGAACTCTTAGTGGGTCACCTCAGTGTGAAATTTAACATGTCAGAGTGAGTTGATGATTGTAATCATAAGAGTCAAAAATTTCTTGGTGCTGAGCTCTATATTAATGTCCCAGGATCGCTTCATTAAGCCTTCAATTATACTTTAATGTAAGTTAGTACCTTTATTTTCTGTATATTTTTAAGTAGGTATTCTACATCCACTCACATGTGGGCCAGAGGGAAATCCTGGGAGACACCTGCACCTCCACACACCTGGATGGCTCGGTCAATGATTTTGCAGACGGTCCGTGGGGCAGCCACTTTGATCATGGCAATCTACAATAGCAAGATATGCAAGAATGATTTTTAGACTATACACACTATGCCAGAATTTGATATAATCCATGTTTTCCTCTGTGAATTGAAATAAGAAAACTTTCCCACACCAAATCACCACTAAAACAGGATCTTCAGTGAAAGCCAACAACAGGATTTTCTACAATACAGTTAACAGCCATATTTCAATCAATGCAGACTTTCTGTAAAGAGTTGTCTCTTCCAAGTCATGTTTTATTCATTTATTTATAACTTGTCTTGGTTCCAAAGTATTTCAGGCAGCTAATAAATTACACTTACCATGTTTGGGATCATAAAAAGAGTTCAAGGGTCATTGATCCACTACTCAGTTTTCTCCTAGTAAATTTATGGGCTTTTAGAAATAATGATATGTCCTTATTCCATATAAGCCAGAAGGAAGGCAGAGGACAAGAAGTGCCTTTTGTGAAATATTTACTATATGGCAGAATCATCCTATGCATTCTATATGCTTCATCAGTTACCCTCCTCAAGAACCCTAGGCCAAAGCAGAAAGGTTAGATACTTTGCATGGTCATAAGGCTAGCAGAAAGTGGCTGAGTTAGTATTGTTAATTCCAGGTCTAGATAAAGCCTAGAATTTCCCTGTTCCTTGTCGCTGCATGTCAAGAAAACTGAAGATATTCTCCACCCCCAAAATCATTCCTTAAAGCAAGCCCTATGAAAACTAGCAAATAATAAATATTTATAATCTTTAAGCCATAAATACTTGAGGGCTTCCAGTATTCTGAGAGCCAATGAGGTCATGAAATCTGAAATGCACAGTGGGTGGGAGAAACTGAAAAAGGCTCTGCAGTTGGTGTCCAGGGGACCTCACCTCCTTTCTGGAACCAACACTGCCCAGAGTATCTATGTTGTGGGCGGCTTTCAAGGTCAACAAGCGGATCTCCTCAATGGCAATGCGGCTCTCAGCAATCCAGTGAGCCACAACTTCCTGTAGGGGCGTAAAAGGAAGGAGAAGATAAGCTGGCGTCTGATAATCACATGTAACACACCCTTGTAGTTTGGTGAAAAAATTTCTAGGCCAATGATCTTTCTATATATGTCTAAATGAAAGAGTTCATTTGCTCCATCTATACCGCCTCGCCACATACCTGTGAAATACTAGTTAAAAGTTTAAAAATAAGCTTTATGTGTTCAGAAAAATCCTTTATTTTGGATACCTTTGTGGCTAAGATCAAGATGACTGAACTGGGCAATTTATTGCAAAACTAATCCTGAATGACCCTCCTGAATCCAAACGGCAAGTTCTCATTGAAACTTGATTAGATGTTTGGTAGTGGAGTTGGTTATGGTCAAAATACATAATTCCCAGCACGGGGATGATTCAGCAGCATCCCTTTATTTTTTATTTTATTTTATTTTTTTGCTTTCATAATAATAATAACAACTCAGGGGCACTTAGCCACTGAGTCGCAGCACCAGATCTTTTATTTTTATTTTTATTTTAAGACAGGGTCTCACTAAGTTGCTCAGGGCCTCACTAAATTACCGAGGCTGGCTTTGAACTTGAGCAGCATTCCTTTATTGCATTGTTATTGTTATTTATTTACTCAAATGGCCTTTTCCCTTGGTGGACAGTTCTATGAATTTATCACATGTATAGACTGTTATAACCACAACCAGGATACAGACCAATTCTGCCTGCTCTCAAAACTCTGAAGCAATCTACAAAAAAATTTTCTAGAACTTATAAGTGAGTTTAGCAAGATCATAGGATACAAGATAGACACACATAAATCAACTGCGTGCACATAAATATGTATATGTAAAGAACACAGAGACACTGAAATTAAAAATACAACACCACTTGTAATTGCTCAAAAACCAAAATACTTATGTGTAAATAGAGTTATGCACAGCTGTATGTGAGTTAAGTGTAATTGTGGGATACATTTTGAGAAATGTGTACCTAGGTGATTTTTTTTTTTTTTGAGGTGCTAGGGACTAAACCCAGGGCCTTGTGCTTATGAGGCAAACACTCTACCAACTGAGCTATATCCCCAGCCTTACTTAGGTGATTCTGTTGTTGCATAAACATCATAGAGTGTACTTACAAAAACTAAAACAGTTGTCACATCACTAGGTGATATCATCTAATGGGACCACCATTGTGTATGCAATCCATCATTGACTAAAACATTGTTATGTGTTGTAGGACTGTAAAAAGACATGTAGAGGATCTGCGTGCTGAAAGCTACACATAGATGATAAAAGAGACCAAAGCAAAGTTAAATAAATGGAGAGACATACCATGTTCATGGAATAAAAATGCAACATCACAAAGATATAAATTTTTCCTAAACTGATGTTTAGATTTAACATAATTCTTATCAAAATCCAAGCAAGATTCTTTGTGCTGATATGAACAAGATTATTCCAAAAATTGCATGGAAAGGCAAATGAACCATAATAGCTGAAACACTTTTGAAAGAGAAATCAGTTACTAACTGACTTTTGCTGTTGTTGTTGTTTTGTTTTTTTGCGGTGCTGGGGATTGACCTCAGGGCCTTGTGCTTGCAAGGCAGGCACTCTACCAACTGAGCTGTATCCTCAGCCCACTAACTGACTTTTGAGAGGAGTCAGTCTAGTTTATTTCAAGACAAGTTTTATAACTACAGTAAACAAGACTATGTGTTAGCCGGGTGTGGTGGCGCACGCCTGTAATCCAAGCGACTTGGGAGGCTGAGTCAGGAGGATCTCGAGTTCAAAGCCAGCTTCAGCAACTTAGCGAGGCCCTAAGCAACTCAGTGAGACCCTGTCTCTAAATAAAATGTAAAATAGGGCTGGGGATGTGGCTCAGTGGCTGAGTGTCCCTGAGTTCAACCCCTGGTTCAAAAAAAAAAAAAAAAAAAAAAGACTATGTGTTGTTGGCAGAGAGACATAGATAATTAGGACATAAATGAGAACCCAAAATAGGCCCACATAAATATACCTGATAGATTTTTTAAAAAGGCACAAAAACAATTCAGTAGAGGAAAGATACCCTTTACAAAAAATATTGCTGGAGCAACTGGACATCCCTGGGGGAAGAGGGACCAACCAAACAAAAATCAAACTTAAGTCTCATATGTCATACAAAATTAATTCAAAATGTATTGCATACTCAAATGTAAAAGTTTAAGGAAAAAAAATCATAAGGGAAAAATCTTCAGGACATAGGGCAAGACAAAGCTTCTTAGACTTGACACCAAAAGCATGACCCATAAAAGCAAAAAGTGACAGTAGAATTTATGAAAATTAAATACTTTTGCTCTGTGAAAGACCTTGTTAAGAGGATGAAAAGATGGAGAAATATTTGCCAATTACATATCTGACAAAGGAGCTTTTCTAGAATATATATAGAACTCTCAAAATGCAACAGTAAAAAAATAAACAATTAGAACATGGGCCAAAATACATAAACCTAAGACGATATAAGTTGGCAAATAAGCATGCAAAAGGCTCATTTACACTTAGTTATTGGGGTAATGTAATTAAAGCCACTTGAGATATCACTACAAATCTATCAGAATGATTAAAATTTTAAAAAGTTGATACCAGCATATGCTATTGGGGATGTGGACAAACTGAATAATTTAAACACAGTGAGAATGAAAAGCAGAAAAGAGTGGCAGTTTCTTTAAAAATTAAACATGCTAGGCTAGGGATGTAGCTCAGCAATACAGTGCTTGCCTAGCATGCATGAGGCCCTAGATTTCATCCCCAGTACCCAAAAAAACAATCAAAAATTAAACATGCAACTGCCATATGATCTGTTGTCAATAGTTAAGCAAACTGTCCTACACCCATGCTAGGAAATGCTGCAAGAAAAATGAACCAACTACTAATACCCACAACCTAGATGAATCTCTAAAGGATAATGCTTGAGTAAAGCAGCCAGTCCCAAAAGTTTACATACTGTACAATTCCATGCCTGGAGTAACAGAAGCATAAAAATGTACACACAGGTGGTTGCTAGGGGTTAATGAAGAGGTGGGAGTGAGAACAAAGCGGGTGTAGGCCATGAAAGGGTAGCATGAAGGACCTTGTAGAGATGGCAGTGTTCTGTAACCTAACTGTATCCATAACAACATTGTGGTTCTGATACAAGATGCTATCACTGGGGGGAACTGGGTGAAAAGGTATAGGGGATCTCTGTATTATTCCTATATCTATATGTCTATTAATCATTATCTCACAACAAAAGGTTTAATAATAATTGGTAATTTCTTCTCACTTATCTTAGTGAACATTCTCTGAGATTTTCCCCTTTTGTCAAGCCTCACCATAATCCCAGGAGTAAACAGACTTTTAGAATTCAGCACGGAAGCCCAGGCAACATACCGAATGCTTCCCGTCAGCTGAAACCAGTTTTTGTTTCCCAATTTTAAACACAGAATTGTTTTTTTACATAGGAGAACAATGTTTGCTAAGGAAGCTAGACCATCAGACAATTACAGTGCTTTCACCCAAACCACATTCATTTTTAGGCATAGTCATGCTTATTTTGGGAAATTTCTTCAGCCATAGGATGTTTGGTTAGAGCTTCTCTGGAGCACTTAACATGACTGGAGTATGACAGTCAAATGTGACTACTGAACATTTAAAATATGCTCAGTCTGAATTGGAATGTTATATAAGTATAATATTCAGGCCCAATTTTATTTATTTTTTATTTACTTATTTATTTATACCAGGGATTGAACTCAGGGGCACTTAACCACTGAGTCACATCCCTCCTATTTTTTGTATTTTATTTAGAGACAGGGTCTCACTGAGTTGCTTAGGACCTTGCCAAGTTGCTGAGGTTGGCTTTGCATGCAAGATTCCTCCTGCCTCAGCTTCCTAATCTGCTGGGATTATAGGCCTGTACCACCATGCCTGGCTATATGCCCAATTTTAAAGAATCAGTATTTTAAAAAATAATTTAAAATATCTCAATAATATTTTTATATTGATTTCAAGTTGAAATGATCACATATTGGGTATCTTGGGTTAAATAAAATACATTTTAAAATTAATTTCATTTATTTGCTTTTACTGTTTAAAATGTTGCTGCAGTATTCAGAGATTTAAAATTACATTTGTGCTGGGAATGGTGGCACACATCTGTAATACTAGCTACTCGAGAGCCTAGGCAGAAGGATCACAATTTCAATGCCTGCCAGGGCAACTTAGTGAGACCTTGTCTCCAAATAAAAAATAAAAAAAAAAAAGGACTGGGGGAATAGCTCAGTGATAGAGTGCTCTGGATTTACTCTCCAGTACTATAAAAAATAAATAAAATTTGTGACTCATAGTATATTTCTATTGGATGTCACTGTCTTAGAGACTGAAACATGGTTCTGAATTCATGATTTCAAACAAGCTGCTGGCAGTCAACAATTTTTTTGATGGTTGCAAAACCAAGTAATTGTAACTTCACAAACTGACTCAAAATACACTTACATTTTTAGCTTCATAATAAAAGAATGTGTTCTCAACTGGGTCACTACAGAACCTAGATTTGCTAAAAAGCATTAGATGGGTAGAACTGAATGTTCCAGGAAACTGCCAAATTTTTTTTTACTAAGATTGAATTTTGCTTTAGAGCTTAGAATTGTTTGAAGAGAGCTGGAAGGAGTCATCTCCAAATTCAGGGAAATGGAATGTTACTTTCACAAATTGGGGGTGCTGGGTAAGCTGGCCTGAATTTTTGTTTATGACATACTCACATTTCTCTTTTTGCTTCAGCTAGATCATCTTATTTATACCAGATGTGAGAAGTGTCCAATAAGAGGCATAGTTTTAAAAAGCAGAAATTTCTGTCCAGGGCAGTATTATAAAATTAGTCAGTCAGGCATAGTGGCACATGCCTGTGATCCTAGCAACTCTGGAAGCTGAGGTAGGAAGATCTCAAGTTCAAGACCAGCCTTGGCAATTTAGCAAGACTTTGTCTGAGAATAAAAAATGCAAAGGGCTCGGGATGTTGCATAGGGGTAAAGTGCCCAAGTCACATTTGAACAAAGTGCTTTTGTGTATTCAAGATGCTTGTCAATTTTACTGTGTCCTCCCTTCACCCTGCTTAATGGCTTATGTGGCAAAACCTGCAAAGAGAAAAGGGGAAGAGGCCATGGTTTAGTGCCAGGAGCAACTCTTTAGTCCCTAAATATCAGCAGCAGGGCTGTATCCATGACCCCTAAAGGTCATACATTCTCACTCCTCCAGAAGTGCCCACCAATAGCTGAACATTTCCCCTGTTGGGTACTAACAGGGCTCCCACAAACTGTTCCCAGTTACGGTATCATAAAGCAAGCTGTATTTTCTTCATGAGAACAGTGTTGCAACTCAACCATGTATATGCTGAATGACCATAAAGACTTCATAAAATATTGTCCTCAGTAACCATTGCCATTTTCTTTCTTTTTTTGCAGCTCCCTCCTTCCTACCCCTCTGCCTCACAGTACTGATGTTGTTAATATTACCACTAGTAATTCCTGCCAATATTACTAACATTGAGCATGTCCTACTTCATGGAAAACAAACACAGTCTAAAAGAATTTGGGTAAAAAATATACTGCAAAAATTTAAAAGATGGACAAAAATGTACTTTATAAGGGGATCAATGCACTAAAATATACTTATCCAGCAAACACAAATATGATGCTATCAATATGTTTTACCTAATATTAGCTTGCTAGTAATAGTACATATTAAATATTTAATAATACTTTTTTTGATTTCTTAAAAATTAGAAGGGTTTTTTGGGGGGATGATTTCACTCTCCCACATTCTGTAGAGAGCTTTTCAAGGAAATCTGCAATGAGGCTTTCTATTCTCTCTCAATACCTATTTGGTAATTTTTATTATAGTGCCGTCATGTAACTATATTTATACATTTAATTTGTAGATGAAAATTCAAAATATCAGGAACAGTCCACCAATTCTTGGTCCCATTTCTACACACTTTCTCCAAGTGACAAGGAACTCACTTCCTCCTGAAGCAGTTCATTTTATTGTTCAATCTCTCTATCAGAATATTCCTCCTTTCACTGAGTTTTGGGCTGTTTCCTATATCTTTATACTAATCTGTCCTTATTTCTTCTACAAAACCAAAGGACAAGGCAGGTCCCTTTTCCTATGATAGCCTCTAATGTCCAGAGAGCTCTAATGATCCTCTCTAGAGAAGGAGTCTGAGAAAGTTGAAGCAGTTGTCCACACAATGTGCCCAGGTGATGAAACACTGTAGGAGCTAAGCTTTCAAAAGATAAGTATTTCTCATCAGACTATATTTAAATATAGACATAAATATGCTTTATGGGAAAGAATCACCTTATTCACATAGAGGAAATTTTGCTACCCAAGTGAAGTTGATTTTGTTCATGATCAGTGTAGTGTACTGGGTACCATAAATTCAGGGATGGTATCATCCTTACGTGTTCATACAGTTTCTTCTTAAAGGCTTTCCTTTGTGCTGCCCGTTCACACATGATTTTCAAAGCACGTTCTGCCAAACCTATTGTTCTCATACAATGGTGGATTCTGCCAGGTCCAAGGCGGCCTTGGGAAATTTCAAATCCCCTACCTTCACCTACAAGTAAAAAAGGAAAATATGAAAATGACCCAGCCTGTTCCTTTTGCTATTTACATAAATTCTGGAAAACTGATGAACTGCCCTCAATAAAAATGACCTTTTACCCAAAACATGCAATGGACAAAAGACAGCCTCTTCAACAAATGGTGCTGGAAAAACTGGAAATCCATATGTAGCAAACTGAAACTAAACCCGTATCTCTCACCCTGCACAAAGCTCAACTCAAAATGGATCAAGGAACTAGGAATTAGACCAGAGACCCTGCACATAATAGAAGAAAAAGTAGGTCCAAATCTGCATCATGTCGGCTTAGGACCAGACTTCCTTAACATGACTCCCAAAGCATAAGAAATAAAAGCAGGAATCAATAATTTGGATAAATTCAAACTAAAAAGCTTTTTCTCAGCAAAGGAAACAATCAGCAATGTGAAGAGAGAGCCTACAGAGTGGGAGAAAATCTTTGTCACACACACTTCAGATAGAGCACTAATCTCCAGAATCTATAAAGAACTCAAAAAACTTTACACCAACAATTCAAATAACCCAATCAATAAATGGCCTAAGGAAATGAACAGACACTTCACAGAAGAGGATCTACAAGCAATCAACAGATACATGAAAAAAGTCAACATCTCTAGTAATAAGAGAAATGCAAATCAAAACTACCAAAAGATTTCATCTCACCCCAATTAGAATGTCTAACAGAATGTGTGACAGATACCATTGCCCTGTGTACATGCATGAACTCACAGATGGTGTGACGCTACTTTGTGTACAACCAGTGAAACAATAGCTGTACTCCATTTGTGCTCAATGAATCAATAAGTAAATAAAAAAAAAAGAGAAGGGAAATTTAATTCACCTATGAACCAAGATAATTTTATTTCTTCCTTCCTATTCCATCTGCTTTTAAAAATATTTTTAGTTGTAGATGGACACAGTACCCTTATTTTATTCATTAATTTTTATGTGGTGCTGAGGATCAAACCCAGTGCCTCACATGTGCTAGGCAAGTGCTCCACCACTGAGCTACAGCCCCAGCCCCGCATCTAGTTTCACTTCATTTTCTTATCTTATTGTACCAGTGGGACTTCTGATACAATTGTAAGTAACCGTGGTGAGAGGGAACATCCCTTTTTCCTCCCAATCTTTGTGGTAAAATATCCAGTTTTTCACCATTAAGTTTATAGTTAGCTTTAGTTTTTCTGTAGATGTTGTTTATCAAGTTGAGGCAATTCCCCTTAATTCCTAGAGAGCTTAATTTCTGAGCGCTTTTATCATCTGTATCAATGTTCTTTGGGTTTCATGGAATTCTGCTTTTTGTACCTATTGATATTATCATGATATGTTCTTTTCCAGACTTTTGATATTCTAAATTACATTAGTAGATTTTCTAACACTGAATGAAAAATAAATAGTAAGTAAAAAACAAAAAAATAAATCCAAATCTATAATTTCTAAAATTAAAAAAAAAAGAATACAAGCAACAACAGGTGTTGTTGGTGAGGGGAAACAGGTAAGGATGTGGGGAAAAGGTACACTCATACATTGCTGGAGGGGTTGTAAATTAGTGCAGCCACTCTGGAAAGCAGTGTGGAGATTCCTTAGAAAACTTGGAATGGCCCCATCATTTGACCCAGCTATCCCACTCCTTGGCCTAGACCCAAAGGATTTAAAATCAGCATACTACAGTGATGCAGCCACATTCATGTTCATAGCTGCTCAATTCACAATAGCTAGATTGTGGAACTAACCTAGATGCCCTTCAGTAGATGAATGGATAAAGAAACTGTGGTATATATACACAATAGAATATTACTCAGCCATAAAGAAGAATAAAATTATGGCATTTGCAAGTAAATGGAGTTGGAGAATATCATGTTAAGTGAGATAAGCCAATCCCAGAAAACCAAAGACCGAATGATCTCTCTGATTAGTGGATGATGAAACATAATGTGGGGTGAGAAGGAGTCAAGAATGGAGGATGGATGGATTATAGAGAGGAAAAAGAGGGGTGGGGAAAGGGTTGGGGGGAAAGAAAAATAACAGAATGAGACAAACATCAATACCTTATGTACCTGTATGACTATGCAAATGGTGTGACTCTGCTTCATGTACAACCAGAGAAACAATTGTACTCCACTCATGTAGGATGAATCAAAATAAATTAAAAAAAATAATAAAATAAAAATGACCTTCTGGTGAGGAGAAAGAAAACGTAAGGTTCATTATGCATTTATGGGAATTTTGAGTTCTGTGTTTTTTAAACCACCATTATTAAACATTTCAGTCAAACTTAAGCTCTGTCTCTTGAGCACTTACTAGGCATAAGGTACTTCATTAGTGTGGCAGTAGTTATAAAGGTGAATAAGACACAGTCCCTACCCTAGGAATTTAGAATCCAGGAGAGCAGGCAAGGATAAGAGCTACAGAGAGGGCCAAAGAAAGGCAAAGGAAGGTCAGGTTGTAACAGTAGTAACTTCAGGGCCTGGCAGGGGTTTGTTGAGTAGATGGGGTGAGAAATACAAAAATATTCCTGAAGGGAGCTGCATTTGATATATTGTTTGAAGGTTGAGTAGGATTCCAATAAGCAAGAGTCCTTTCAGGCATACAGTGTACAAAAGTGTTTGTCTGTCTTGCGTGTAAGACAAGAAAGAATTCAGAAAATACTGAAGTCTTCTTAAAACAAGGAGACCTGCAGACCATGTCTTTGGAAAAAGGATGTTGTTCTAAATTGGATATTGGATGATTTTTGTATTAAGATATGTTTTCAATTGATGTGATATACAAAAACACATCTAACATTTAAAAAAACCATATCATTCCATGTTAGAAAATTCACAAAATGGAAAATTTACCCTTGATAAATGGAGTAAATAATTGAAAAGTACCTAAATTAAGGTTGACTGAATATCATTTCCAGATTTAGACATGAAAATATTAATATACAATGCTGGAGAATAATTCTTCCAAACTTATCTTACCTAGTATTAAATTGGTGGCAGGAACTCGGACTTGGTTGAAATGGATCTCAAAATGCCCTCCATGCAAGTTATCTATAAAATAGAAAATATAATTTAAAGAGAAAAATGAAAAAAGAAAACGAGAAAGATCAGTTGACTAACATAAAGTTTTATATAATGAATCTGCTGAAGTATAATTACTCAAAAAAAAAAGTAAAAGGCTTTAAAAGATCCATGTGTCACAGACATTCCTAGGTAGAGCTCAGCCCTGAACCCCTAGCACCCAGCAGTTCAGATAACTTGTCAGCTGTTCAAGCTAAAAGAGATTTTAGAAATTATTTGGTCCAGAGGTTTCTCTGAAATTGTAGAGCCATGGAAAAAGAAGACTGGGCTCCATAGCACTAGCAAGACTACTTATGATTGTTTTATTACTGCTTTTTCATTGAATTTCTGTATATATGGAATCCCAAAGAAAATTTTGCCTGAAGAAAAAAAAATTTGATGTTTGAAAAATCAAAAGTAAGTAATATAACTCAAGTGGCTTTTTTATCATTATGGAAATCAATGCCTGAAGATGCAAAGAGCCTTAAAGCAGGCTCAGCATTAGTGACAAAGCAGACACAAGACCTTCATTCATGTAGGTCATTCCCAGTCTGCAATTGTTCCACTATGTGTTTGCCTCTTGAAAATGCTGGCATTTGAGCCACTGAGACGGGCCACATAATCACTCCTCCTCCCCACCAAATTCTAGAAATAATCTCTGGCTAACTCCACACCCTTTTCCTGTCAGAATGGAAATTAAAAGTCAACTTTCTCCATACTGTTTCTTTTGGTCTTGGACAAAGGGAATTGGAGAAATATTGGTGAGTATTTCATAGTGAAAATTAAAAAGCAGGCTCTGCAATGGAGGGTCTATGCATCTAACCTGTACTTAAAATTCATTTTTTGGTGCCTCTGTGCTATTGCTTTGCAGCCCAACAACTCCCTATGTGCAATTTGTTGGCCCCATCTTGTCCCTGTATTTAACTTGTGGATACATCTTACAGAAGGTTCTGATGTCAAACATTCTGTAAAACCAAGCTAGTCAAACATATTCACCAGTCACCTTCAACAACAGAAAGCCAGAGGCACCACAGAGCCTTCAAAAAATACTTGCTCAGTGGATGACCTGAGACGCATGGACACAATGAAGATGTGCCCAGGATGGCTGGCAGGAACAAAAGCAGTCTTGCTTCTTAGAAATTTTGCCCAAGAGCAGAAGGAAATGCTTGGCATTTGATTAAGTCAAAACATAACTGATTGCTTATTAGCAGCTATTGTAGGTTGATTGACTAAGAAAACTAAACTTGGAGACAAAAAGATTACTTTTATGCAGATTATCTCAATTTATAGATCTATATCTACTTCATTAATCCATTTTCAAGAATGACAGAGAGAAGACTGGTGATTTAGACTTGCTTTTCCTTGAAAACAATCTGCCTCTTCCCAAGCAGTAAATGAAATGCAGCCAAAGGCTGCACTGCCTCATCTGCTGTACCCTGAATTCCACTATGATCTTAACACATTGCCAGGGCCAAAGGTATTTCTAAGGATACCTCTCAAACATTAAGATGCTCTCTATTCCAGCCAGCATCACTGTAGATTCATATCTTCCTGCATGCTAATGCTTGTCCATTAGCAAGCAGGGACATGTTTACTGAGTACTTACCCAAGTATCCAAAAACTGACAAAGGCCTTATTATTTTTATTCCAGGTGTGTTGATAGGAACAAGAATCATGCTGTGCTGTTTGTGCCTAGGCAAAAGAAAAACAGTGTTAGGAAAAGTTTAAGAGGAGAAATGAGATAGACGTTAGGCAGAGTGGAAACTGCCTTGTTATCTTAATCACATAAACAGTAATGATTGGAATGGGAACTGTGTAAAAGACACGCTGAGCACAGTCTGATGCATGCTGTGATCTGGAACAGAAACAATGATTTGAAAATAGTGAAAGTTGTTTGATCGAGGCTTGTTATGGTTTGCATCCTAAATGTTCCTCAAAAGCTCACGTGCTAAAGGCTTGGTTTCCAGCTGATGGAGCTTGGGAGCAGATGGAAAATTTCAGAAGTGGAGCCTAGTTGGAGGAAATAGGTCATGGGTGTGTGCCCTCGAAAGGTATATTGGGACTCTGGACCTTCTTCTCTTTTGCTGCTTCCTGGCTACTACAAGATGAACAGCTTTGCTCTACCATGCACACTCCCTATCATGATGTTCTGCCTCACTGCAGCCCAAAGTGTTGGGGCCAAATGACCTGAGACTGAAACCTCTGAAACTGTGAGCTAAAATAAACCTTTCCTCCTTGGAGTTGATTTATCTCAGGTATTTTGTTATAGCAGTAGAAATCTAACTAACACAAGGTTTCTGGGAAACTGATATGAAAAATTAAACATTTCAAGACTCTGCCTTTGATTAAAACATCTAATCACTTCAATAATACAGTTCTGAAAAATTCTATGTCTAATCATCTAATCCTAACAGCTTTGATGACTAAGTAGCATTTTCTAATGCCAGAAATTCCACACTGAAGAATGTACAGCAACACTCCCCAAATGTTTTTCAAATATATCTTCCAGCAAAATACTTGTGAAATACAATGAAATTTAATCTCAAAATATATTTTATACTATTATGATTTGTAAGCTCAAGTGGTATATTTTAAGTAAATTAAATGAACAGCAAAATTGACTTTTATTCCTACACATATTTTTCAATCACTATTATTTTATTACCTGGAATCAGAAGTAGTTTTAGTTCTTCCCAAAAGAATTATAATTTTACACCTGGGATTCCCAGCTCCTAAAACCAAGGAGGAAATGATTATAACACTTTATAAAAGGAAATTTCTTGTTTGACATTTTATCCTGAAGGTTCTAATCCTTCCAAAGTTTATCTCTAGCCAAAAAAAAGAGAAAAATCTTTGATTTATTAAAATAATAATGCTTTATACAACCCTATATGTCACCCAAGAAAAATGATTAAGCAAGTACAAGATTGGACTCCATCAATGAACACTTTGCACAAAAATAACCAAAGGTCAAAAAAGCATGCGACAGCTGCAACCCATAAGGCAGCTCTCCCATTCATGTCATATGTCTGACACAATTATATGTCATATGTAATACAAATTTTATGTGTCTAATATATTTTATATGTCCATATATCTCTGATACCAGTTTCAGAAAGCCTGGGTTCTCATTTATTGATTTATTAAGGGTCAAAATTGGCAATTTAGATTTATTCCTATTTTTTAAAAATATTTTTTAGATGTTGATAGACCTTTATTTTATTCATTTATTTGTATGTGGTGCTGAGAATCAAATCCAGTGCCTTACACATGCTTGGCAAGCACTCTATCACTGAGCCACAACCCCAGTCCCAAATTATTCCTATTTTAATGCTAAATATTATTTTATCACATATTTCAGGGGTCTGAGAATTCTCTATTGGTCTTACAAAAAGCACATTTCATGTTTACCAGTAAATCTAAGTACCTGGTAGGGAAACTACTGAACTGGTCTTCCAGCTACACAGCTACAAATAATTGTATCAGACTAAGTTAAACATGTCTATACAAAGTCTCAAACAAATTATCAGATTCTCTTTTCCAATTTTTATAAAAAGAGACTTCAAGGTATTTGAAATCATACAAAGATTTGGTGAGAAATGTAAGGAATTATATCAAATAATTGAATTCCAGAAGAGATGGAGGGATAAAGGCATTATCAACCAACTGCAATTTTTAGCCTTTATGTAGATCCTAATTCAATCAAACAAAATAAAAAGTATTAATGGTACTTATGAAACAATTAAAAATTTGAACACTTAATGTAATGATAGCAAGAAATTTAGGTTGCTAATCGTATTGTTAAAAAGGAGTTCTTACTGAGATATATACTAAAATATTTGTGAAAGAAAAGATGTGATATGTGAGATTTATTTCAAAATAATATAGGGAGAAGAAGGAATGGAAGCAGGAATAAAGCAAGATTGGACATGAGTTGAAAACTATTGAACCTCAAAACTATTCAGAGAATTCCTAGGGAACTTCAATGAGCAGCAGGGACATGAAGGAGAAACATGGGTGGTGTCCCAAAATGTCTGGAAACAGCTCAGCAGGAGCAGTAAGGAAGGCAGTGCCCAGAGGAAAATGCTGCTTTGCCTCTGAAGAGCAAGCAGGGGTTGGGAGGAGGACACGGTGGAGCAAAGCTGTACTAGGAGAAAGATAACGAGGCAAGAAACAGACACCAAGGCAAGCAGAGGGAAAGAAAGAGTATAAACTGAAGAGTAAAGTTAAAGAGAAGTAGTCCATTGTAGACTCTAGCACTTAAAATTGACATTTTGAAACACCTGCAGTTTAGTCTGTGTATCTGTAGAAGACACAAATGAATCCAATGTGCCACTACCACTCATACAGAGTTTTCAATCTAAATAAAACAGAGAAAGCTGATAGAAAAGGAAGTAGAGGAGTCTGTAAAAGCACATGATTAGGGGTGCTGTTGGCCACCAACAGACAAGGAATTTCAATGAATGTCTCAGAAATAGGTAGAGGCAAGTGGAACAATGAAATGTGCAGAGAAGTTAGTGTCTAGAAAATAATATAAGGAGCTGAAAATGGAGAGGGTTCTCGCCTCAGTGTCAGAAAGTGTGACTCAGAAGTGAGGCTATGAAAGAGGGATTAATGAGGGATTTATAAGTAGAGAAACACTGCAGCTGGTACACTCATAGGCAGGTTTCTGACACTTAGATGGAAGGGGAGAAGTATATATCATGTTACAAAGAAGCTGAATGGAAAAATTCTAATACTGAGGGTTGCAGCCCCAAAGCTGGCTTCCCATCACTAACCCTAATGGGAATCATGGCCCTACTCCAACAGTGTCTTAAAGAATTCTTACTCTGGAAAGACACATGGCTGGAAAAGAGTTCTCTCTTAGTAACAGAGGAAACTTTAACCAGTTACTTTTCCTTTCCTCTTCAGTATTAATGGAAAACCAAGGATCTGTTGTATATGAAGAAACCAGCAGCATTCAAGAGAATGACTGGCCAAAATAAACTGGAAAACTGACCACAAAGGAATGAAATAAAACAAGAAACAGAGAACCTAAGTAACAAACAAGAAACAACAAAACTGAGCTAAACCAAATGACAAAAATTCTGGTTAATGTAATATGAGAGATCCAAATGTCTTACAGCCATAAAACCAGAAAAAGATGCTTCCTGAGAACAATAATACAAAAACTTTTAGAGATTAGCATATTATTGCTAAACATAAAGTTTCACAGAAGCACTAAAAATAAATCAAGAACATTTCCCAGAAGTAGAAGAAAAAGCATGAGTCTGAAAATAAGAGAACAAAGAGATAGTCAAAACATGAAGTATAGCATCAGGGTAAAAATCTGAGGAAAGAGAAAACAAAAAATTAAAAGAAAGAACTTTCTGGAAGAAATTTTCTAAAACTGAAAAACAAAAGTGAAGAGTCTTCAAACTGAAAAAGCCATTGGTGGGCAAGAACAATCTATCATATATGTGCTTAGGACATTTCAAAACATAAATGATGAACTAAAAGGTTTCAAAGAGACTAAAACAAGTCACCTGGTATCAGACTTCTCATCAGCCTCAGAGGATGCTAGATGAAAGCAAATAGTTCAATTTAGATTTTCTATACCTATCCAAACTATCAATTTCTGTGAAGGCAGAATAAATACACATTTAATCATGCAAGATCTGAGAGCTTTTTTCCCCAAAGAGTTAAGAATGAACTCAAGCAAATAAGGGAGTAAATCAAGAAAAAAGAAGCCCTAATATCCTAATAGCCCAGTAAAGTAATTCATGGAAACACCAAAATAATTGCCCTAAAGTATGCCTAAATAATAGTCAGTCCAGGATGGAAAAGACTAATGCCTACAGAAAATCCTCCAGAAAATGATGTTTGAAGAATTAATGAGGTCCAAAGATAAAGGAAACTGTAATGTTCTCGCTGACATCCCGCATGGGCGAGGGAAACGGTTCCCGTCAGAGGGATGGGCCGACTGTGAAATAAAAGTCAAGAAATATATATGTCAGAAATAAAAACAAAAAAAGGCAAGAATACTTTTGAAGCAGGGGCATTACTGATTGAGCCATCTAGAAGGGTCTGGCTCTAACAAAGCAGTTGCCCTTGCTGTCGGAGCTTCTGGGAAAACAGAATGGGGAGTGGAGGTAAGCAGGTCGTTTGGCTCTAGCAGGTCACTCCCATCTCCCACGCTTGTATTTGAACCTGCGGTGAGCTAATGCTCCATACCACATGACTCAGGCATTCCCGAACAGTGCATATCTGACTGTGAGTTCTTGAGGCTAGGTATTCCTGGTTAATGGCTTGAACTTCGCCTGGTTCTCATAGGAGTCATGGATGGCTCTCTGCATAACATGTCAGGAATTTAAGTAATACACAGAGTATAAGGAAAGCTATTTTAATTGACTTTGATGCTAGAACCACTCCCTAGACTGACCAGTGATTTATATTGTGTCAGTTATGGAAGGACCAAAAATCTAACACAATACTTAGACCAACATTAAACAATACTTGCATAGCCTTATCAGTTAAGTGTTATGCACTGGTTTTCAAAGTTTAGAGTCATCCTGTGGTCAACTATGATTTGGGTTACAAGACAGAATATAAATATTCGTCATCTTAACAATGTAAAAGTGGAAGCCGTAGATGATTCAACAAACAAAAAGAAAGGAAGGAATAATAGGTAGAGAAAAGGGTAAAAGAATCATATCCTTATATTATAAAGTAGAGCTTGAAGAGATTCTGTCAGATGAGGATGCAGAAGGGATTTAAAGATTAAAGTCTAAAAATTTTTTTAATTGAATAAATATCTACATTAGGAAATGGCAGTTTCAATACAAATGACCTAAATTGTAACTATTCAAATTGGAGTGCCAATAATAATGTTTAAAATGAATATAATAGGAGTGAGAAAAAAGCGTTTTACCTAGAATTATGTTCTCCAGGGCATAATGTTGGTGTGTGGAAGGACAGGAAACAGCATACTGTTAGTCTCATTTGTTATCATTTCTAATTGAATAATAATAATGACTTTAAATATATAAAAGAAAAAAACTAGCCTATTATCTTGTAAACAAATCAGTAAATCCCAGTTAGGAGAAGGCGAGGCTAGCTGAGTGAACAACAATGTTTTTTTAATTTTCTTTTTCTAATTTCCTTTTAATCTGAACATTTCACCTACAGGCTAAGGAAGAGTAATTTTCTGCAAACAGTGAGCCATTTCCCCACTTCTCTGTGATGAAACACAATTTCAGAAATCCTACATGCATAGTGTGCTTGATAAAACATGTAAATTGATTTAAAAAAAAAAACACACTTAAAATAGATTGCACTGGGGAAAGGGAGGGAAGGGCAAGAAGGCAGTGTACCTTAAATGGGTGACTCATCTCACCCCAGACTGATGTAGAATGAGACACCTAAACTGACTTTGAGCTTGAATGACAAGACTGCTTTCCTTACAGTTATAGCCATCAGAATTGTATGAACATGAAATCATATATACATATATGTGATTTTTATCTATGACTAGAAAGGGAGAGGTCCTTTAATGAACTGAAACTGGAAATGCAAAAAATAAAATTAGTCAACATGTCACACTGTAATCAGATAACAAATATATTAGGCAAAATTGTCTGTCTTATTTTTTCCTAAATGCTTATTATTCATAGTATATGTGTGTGAGAGAGAGAGAAAAAATTTCTATTCTTGTGGGCATTTGCAATATTACCTTATTATTAAATCCAATAATTAGCAAATTAAGCAAAGTAAAATGAAAAATTATCATATTGAAAGAGTATTTTTCATTAAAAGAAAATTCCAAGCATTTTCATAAATATAAGTAAGAATATTATAGTGGTCAAGTACAAGACTTTGCCTCAAAAAGTCTGCAAGTAGGTGCACTGACATTAGACAACAAAGGCCCCAGATTAAACACACTCTCTTATATTAACCAGTGCTGTAGTTTGCATGTTGAATGTCCCTGGAAGGCCCAAGGGACTCTGTCTCTTGGGTCTAACTCCATAGTGATAGACCCTTTAGGAGATGAGACCTAGGAGGAGATCCTTATCTCATTGGGAGTATTCTCAAAGTGGACTGTGGGACCAAAGTCCCATTTCCTTCCTCTTTTGATCTCTGGCCATGAGGTGAACATTTGCTCCACCACATACTTCCCACCATTGCCATCCAGCACCTACACTAGGGACTTAAAAGCAATAGGTTGACCCAGTCATGGACTGGAACTTCTAAAACCATGAGGGAAAAGAAATCTTTCCTCTTTATAAGTTAATCATCTCAGGTATTTTGTTACAGTGACAGAAAACCAACCCATGAGACAATAGGAAATAACAGTTTTAGAATTTCTAGAATTTGTTCTTTTAAATGGCAATCTGCCCCTCTCTTTCATTGTAGACTTTAGCTAAGATTCATTATCTGAAAATGCTCAGTTGGGGGAAATTTATTTTATCCATAATTGGCTCTAGCTGTGTAGTAATATGTAATGATGTTTTAATTCTTTAATTAAAGAGGAAGAATCTTTTATAGAGTGGCTTAATTCTGCAATGATTTTTTTTTTTTAACTTGGTGCTGTCTTTGAAGTTTTACTCATAGGAACTCATGGCCAGTAGCTGAAGGGTTGAGTCCCAGGCAATGCACTCTCTCTTTGCTGGGCTACTTCTAAAAATCAGATCAGGGCATGATGACATGATTTGGGGTTAATTTTCAGTTGAGATCTTTTTCTACTTTCCATTCTGGCAATCAAGAACATTTTGGATAAATCTTTTAAGATTTCATTAATTCTAGATAACCAGAAGCTGAAAATTTCAGAAGTACAATCTCTATAATTCTTTCAAACTTTTGTCCAAAGCTGCCTTCTTCTAATACTCAGAATATATAATTTCCCCTAATATTTCATAATGTTATTATTGCCTTGTTCTTCCTATTTTAAAAAATTTGTTATCACATCCTTGTATAAGCCAAATAAATTTCAAATAGTAGGTAAACTTTGAAGAAGCTATAAAAAAAAACAAGGCAAATAATTCTTTGATTTTTGGCTTGCTCAACCAAACATGGAGAATGATTCAGATTCTAAAAAACTGAACATCCAATCTGGTTCTTTTTGCAAACATTAAGTAGAGGAAGTAAAAGTAAATGCATGGTTTGCAAAATTAAAAATATTTTTGTTTAACCTTGATGTCTCAAAACATAAATATATCATCTCCTCTTAGCTACAAGCAGAATTTGGCAGGTGCAGCAATTAAAACATCCTTCTGTTGAAGATAATGATTGCTTTTTTATGTAACTTTAGTTAACAAGCAGGATTCAAAAAGTCAGAAACAAAATATATTAGGGGAAATATGAATAATCCTGAGAATATTTCCACATATCTGCTGTACAGGCCTTCGTGCATGAAAACAGATGGCATAGATAAAATATTTTTGTTTTTAATCCAGACTTTCTGGTATTTCAAGACTGTTCAAGTGCCAGGATTAAGTCAGGATGAAAATTATATCTCTCTGATATTTACTGATGATTTTTTAACTTCTTAGGCTCTTAAAGCCATCAAACAAAATCATTTTCTAACAAAAGGAAAGATGGAAAGTGGAGGAAAAACCCCTGTGAATGTCATGTATGATGTGGTCTGAAACAATAATATATAAAAATTATATAATATAGAGTTAGTCATCCACAGTCTCAGGGATACTTCTTGTACCAACATTGAATTTCTGAGGTTAAAAAAAATTGATTTGGTTCTAGCTCTAATTTTAACAATTCACAGTGGAATAAATAAAAACCATTTTTACAATAAAATCCCCACTTGCAAAAAAATATATTTATCACACAATCCCAAGGCTAAGGGAAAAATACTCTAATTTGTTGGGGAAACACCCTTTGAAATTCATCAAATCCATCTAAATATTAAGTATTCAATAAATGTTACACGCAGCTGCTCTTACTGCTGTGTAACAGAATATGGTTAGAGGAAAAAAAATTCCCAAGAGAGTTGAAATTTTCAAAAATTTTAAATAATTGAGCCATAAAAATTGGTATAAAAAATCTAATATTTATTATATTTCTAGATGGGAAAGAATTTCAAACTTTAAAAACTAGAAATGAAAACAAAAGGAAAAGATCAATTGGTTTGCCTATATAAAATTGTTGTACATTAAAAAACAAAAGCAAGGAGATTCAAGATAGTGGACCAGAGGAAGGAGACATTCCTAGTTGCTCCATGGCTCGAGATTCAAGCAGCAGGAGTACTACTACTCTGCAAGGTGGGTGGAAGAGGGATTCACTAAAAAATCAATACTGGACAGTCAGAGTGTCTTAGAGACTCAGAAATTTGAATATGTTAGACAAAGAAGAAAGGCTATATTGGAGCCAAGCTGGTTGTGGCAGTGTGGCAATGGTGCTGGTTTAGCACAGAGGGAGGGGTAACACAGAAAGAAACACAATAGACAGATTTAGTATGGAAAAACCTGACATCAGAGAAGCAGACTGCCCTTAGCTGATTCAGAGACTGCACTGTGTACTGGTGCTTGATAAATGCCCTGTGTTTCCCAACTGGCTGTGGAGAGCTGAGGCAGGAGTACTCTCTGAGGCAGAGAGTATTTTGCCCAGGGGGATTCAAGTCAGAAAAGCAAAGGGAAGCTGTTATGCTTTGGATGTGAGGTGTCCCTCAAAAGCTCATGTATGAGGCAATGTAAGAAGGTTCTCAGAGGAGAAATGATTGGGTTTTGAGAGTTTTAACCTAATCAGTGAATTGATCCCTGATGGGATTAACTGAGTGCTAACTGGAGGCAGGTAGGGTGTGACCGGAGGAGGTGGGAATTGGGGCGTGGCTTTGGGGTATATATATTTGTACCTGGTGAATGGAGCCCAACTTGCTTACCCCTTTGTCTAGTGGCTCAAGTGACCAGCTGAAGTGGGCTGTGAATTTGAACAAGGGTGTGTGAACACACTCAGGAACTTAGCTGGAAAGCCTGGAAAAACTGTGGTTAGCAGAGGGGCGAAGGATTGGCTTTCCCATTCCCCAAGTAGAATCCTTGGAGGCTTCTGAGATCTAGTCTCCCAGCAGAGATCAGCAACTGCCAAGCCCTAGGAGTGTGTTGATTTAATCTTTCCAGAGCAGAAGCCACTTAGCAAAGCCCCTAAGGCCTGATTAGATCTAATCCCCGCTGCTGGAACTCAACTTATAAGTCTCCACACCCAAACCTGAAAGTGTATCCATCTGGTCTGTACAGACAGAATTCCAACTGACAGTATTTCCCACCCCATTCCTTCTCAAAGAAGCTAAGAATTATTTGAACTGCTTCCATTTTAGGCCACTCCAAATATCAGGTTGGTGAGCAACACAAAAAAAGGCAGGGGTTAACAACCCTCAGCCTTGGCTCTCGATCTTAGTACACAGTCCAAGAAAAAATGGAAAGACAGGTATAGACAGTGTCCACATATTCTCATTGACTATTTTGACTACCTCAGTAGAAATGATTCCTCAATTATTCATCAAGAATCTTTTTCTTCCTTTCTTGTGTTTTTTGATGTGCTGATTGGTTCATGGACGTATATACATATTTGGTGTTTTTTCTCATTTTTTAAATATAGTTATTTTTCCTTGCCTTATCTTTTGAGGGCTAGGGTTTTTGATTACTATACTTTAGTTTTGTTTTGTATTATTTTCCATTTGTCTGTTTCTCTTTCTCTCTTTTGCTAACAGCCAAATTCTATTGTTCTCTCCTTCATTTTCCCTAATATTTCTACTGTTATTTACTCTGTTATTTCTATTTTTTATCCTTCTTCCTTATAACTATCATATGCTAAATCTCTTGGTTCACTTTTTAAAATTATGAATTTTTTCTTTTTTATTCATTTTCACTCTATTTATTTTTATTCATTTTCTTTTTTTATTAACTGTATTCTTACCATCTTTTAGCACTAACTGGTTATAAAATAACTCCTGCCCCTACCATTAATACGGTTGCAATCATTACTGCTATGGATGATAGAGTTGACACCTGTTGTTTGCTTTAAAGTTATATATAGTTCATAGTTACTTATTGTTTCTGGGGTTGGCAATTGCTGACTCTACCATTTGTTTTGTGTGTGTGTGTGTGTGTGTGTGTGTGTATCAACATTGTAGATGTCATATTAGGAACCAAGTATTTAGTTTAAAACTCTATGTTCTTTGCACTGACTTTTGCTATTGCTTGTTTCCCCCTATTCTGTTAGGTGCTGAGAATGTACATGGACACTACAAATTCACAGGGTAGAAACTCTGCCATTGAACTAAACTCAACCAAAAGACAGCATGTCTTACTCCATATACAAATTAATGACACTCAATCTTCAGCTACACTTTGATGCAAAGAATAGAAGGTACAAAAGCCCAAACTAATGACCAGACCCCAACTAGAAACAGGGGTAGGCCCCCAGGTCCCACGAATGGACATCTACTACTACAGAAAAACAGAGAATTAACAGAAAGGCTGTAGCTACTACATCTATGAGGTTGGGGGGGGGTCTCAATCTAGATCACTCTAGGCCACTTTGGAAAGTGATTATTGTACCCTAAAAAAGGCCTACACATAAGGCCAGAAGAGAAATACCACCAAACAGACTCTAAAACCCAAGACAGAAATACTAGAAATATGAACAAACAAGGTAATGTGACACTTCCTAAAGTTCATAATTCACTAACAACTAACCCTAAAGATACTGAAATGGATGAAGAATCATATAAAGAATTCAAAAGAATCATTATAAAAGTGATCAAAAAATGAATTCCAAGAGAACACAGACAAAAAACTGAATGAATTAAGGAAGTCAGTACAGGATATGAATGAGAAATTCAGTAAGGAGATAGAAATGTTGAAAGAAAAACAAATAAATCTTGGAAATAAAAGACACAATAAATCAAATAAAATGTTCTATTGAAAGTCTCTCTAATAGAGTAGACCATGCTAAGGACAGAATTTCAGAGCTGGAAGACAAAGTGGCCAGCCTTGAACATTCAGACAGCATTACAGAAAAAGATAAATAAGTAACCATGATCAGAATATGCAAGAATTCTGGGATAACATTCAGGGACCAAATTTAAGAATCACTGGAATCGAAGAGGGCTATGAGATGCAGACCAAGAGAATTGATAAAATTTTCAGGGAAAAAATAACAGAATATTTTCCAAGCCTTGAGAATGACATGGACATCCTGATACAAGAGGCATTCAGAGCCCTATATAGACAAGATTAAAAATGAACCTCTCCATGACACATTTTAACTAAAATGTCTAACATAAAGAATAAGGATAGAAATTTAAAAGCCTCAAGAGAAAAATAATAGGTCACATTTGGAGGTAAGTCTATCAGAATCACTGTTGATTTCTCAGCATAAACACTACAAGCTAGGAGGGCATAGAATGATGTGCTCCAAGTGCTGAAAGAAAATAACTTTCAACCAAGACCACTATATCTAGCAAAACTATCATTCAAAATCAAAGAGATAAAAATTTTCCAAGGTAAACATAAACTAAAATAATTCATGACAATTAATCTGGCACCATAGAACTTACTTAACAAAATACACAGAAGAAATAAAAAAACAAACCCCAGAGTTTACAAATGAACAAATCTCATTTGAAGAATAGCTAAGCAAATGAGAAGCAGGACCAAATTAAACATTTCAAATAAATCAAAATGGCAGGAATAAACATCTCTCTGTAATAATATTGAATGCAAATGATCTCAACCCTCAAATTAAAAGACATAGGCAGGCAGAGTGGATTAAAAAATAAGATCTGACTATGTGTTGTATACAGAAGATGTATCTTACAGGCAGACAGTCACTGGCTGGAAGTAAAAGGATGGAATTTAATATACAATGCAACTGGGAACCCCAAACAAGCAGGAGTAGTTACTCTTACAACTGACAAAACACTTCAGATCAAAATCAACCAGAAGATGGACTGGGGTTATAGCTAAGTGGTAGAGTGCTTGCCTCCCATTCATGAGGCACTGGGTTTGAGCCTCAGCACCACATAAATCAATAAAATAAAGATATTGAGTCTATCTACAACTAAAAACAAAAAAATTTTAAAAAATAAGAATAAATTTTAAAAAATCAATCAGAAGAGACAAAGTGGTCACTTCATACTGGTAAAGGGAAAATTCAACAAGAAGATAAAACAATAATAAGTATGTATGCCCAAAACTTGGGTATAACTAATTACGTAAAAGAGACACTACTCAAATAGAAGCTTTGGATAGACTCAGTAGAATAATACAAAGTGAATTCAACACACCTCTCTCACCATTAGAAACATCATCCAGATGTAAACTCAGTAAATACTTTTTGGATCTGAAAAATATTATAAATAAATGGACTTAATAGACATATATAGAATATTTCATTCAACAATAACTGGATACATTTTCTTTCCAGTGGCTCATGGAACCATCTCCAAAATAGACTATTTTTAGGCCACAAAGCAACCTTTAGTAAATAAAAAAAAATTGATATAATTCCTTGCATCTTATCAGATCATAATGGTATGAAATTAGAAATCAACATGACCAAACACTACAGAAACTATATAAACACACAGAGATTGAATAATACTCTTTTGAATGATAGATGGTGATAGAAGAAATCAAGAGAGAAATTTTAAAATTCTTAAAACTCAAATAAGAATAATGATACAAGTTTATAGCTACGAGTGCCTACATAATAAAATCAGAAAGATCCCATATAAACAACCCAATGATGTATCTCAAGATCCTTGAAAAAAGAAGAACAAACCAATTCCAAAACCAGCAGAAGAAAGGAAATAATTAAGATCAGAGTCGAAATCAATGAACTTGAGAATAAAAAAACAAAAAACAAAAAACAAAAGAACAATACAAGGGATTATTGAAACAAAGAGTTGGCTCTTTGAAAAGCCAAACAACCTTGATAAGCCCTTAGCCAACTAACCAAAATAAAAAGGGAGAAAAATCAAATTAATAAAATTAGAGATGAAAAAGGAGAAACCACTGCAGACATCTCAGGAACCCAGAGGATCATTAATGACTGTTTTGAAAACTTATACACCAATTAATTGGAAAACCTAGGAGAAATGGATACATTCCTAGACAAATACAATCTGCCAAATGTCATTTATTTATTTATTTATTTATTTATTTTTTGCAGTTCTGGGTATTTGAACCCAGGGCCTATGCTTCCGCTGCAAGCACTCTACCAACTGAGCTATACCCCCAGCCCTCAATCTGCCAAATGGAATCAAGAGAACATAGAAAATCTAAACAGACCAATGACTTGTAATGCGGTACAGTAATAAAAGTCTTCCAACAAAGCAAATCTCAGGACCAGATGGAATCTCAGCTGAATTCTACCAAACCTTTAAAAAAGAACTAGTGCTAATTCTCCTCAAATTATTCCATGAAATAGAAAGGGATGGAACACTTCCAAATTCATTCTGTGAAGCCAGTACCACACTCATACCAAAATCAGACAAGTATGCAAGAAGGAGAGAAAACCATAGACCAATATCCCTGATGAACTTAAATGCAAAAATATTAGTAAATCATATTCAACAGCATATTAAGAAGATTATACACCAGGACCAAATTGGTTTTATTCCAGAGATGCAATGATGGCTTAATATATGCAAGTCAATATAATTTATCACATTCACAAAATTAAGGACAAAAATCACTCAATAATCTCAATAGATGTACAGAGGTCTTTGACAAAATTTAGCACCCATTCAAGATAAAAACACTGAAGAAACGAGGGATAGAAGGAACCTCCCTCAACATCATCATAAAGGCTATATATGACAAACCTAAAGCCAACGTCATGGGGAAAACAGGGAAAACTGAAAACACTTCCTTTAAAATCTGGGACAAGTTAAGGATGTCCACTTTTACCACTCCTATTTAGTGCAGTGCTAGAAATTCCAGCCAGAGCTATTAGGCAAGAGAAGGAAATAAAAGGGGTAAAAAAGGAGAGGAAGAATTAAATTATCACTGTTTGCAGATGATAAAATCCTATACCTAGAATATCCAAAAAAAAAAAAAAAAAAACCCTCTACCAAATGACTATTAGAGCAAATAAACAAATTTGGCAAAGTAACAGATTACAAAATCAACATAAAAATCAGTAGCTTTCCTATATACCAACAATGAGTTTGCTGAGAAAGAAATAAGAAAAAAAATTCCATTGACAATAGCCTCAAAAAAAAAAAAAAAAAAAAAAAAAGGAAAAAACACAAAAACCAGCCTTAGGAAAAAATCTACTCAGAAGATGGAAAATTATTGTTAAAATGTTGTTACAATGGCCATACTATCAAAAGCAATATACAGATTCATTGCAATCCCCATCAAAATACAAATGACATTCTTCACAGAACTAGAAAAAACAGTATTAAAATTCATTTGGAAGACTAAAAGACCAAGAATAGCCAAAGCAATTTTAAGTCAAAAAAACAATGTTGAAGGCTTTACAATACCTGATTTCAAATTACACTACAGAGCTATAGTAACTAAAACTGCATGGTACTAGCATAAAAATAAGACACATAGACCAATGGTACAGAACAGAAGACACAGAGACAAACCCACACAGATTCAGTCACCTGGTCATTAACTAAGGTGCCAAAAACATACACTGGAGAAAAGACAGACTTTTTGACAAATGATACTAGTACAACGGGTTATCCATATGTAGAACAATGGAAGTAGACTATTATCTCTCACCCTGCATGAAAATCAACTCAAAATGGATCAGAGACCTCAGAATTAGAACATAAACTATGCCACACCTCCTAGAAGAAAACATAGGGCCAACACTCCACCTTTTTGGCACAGGCAACAACTTTCTCAATAGGACCCTTAAAGCTCAGGAAATAATGCTAAGAGTTAATAAATGGGAGCATCAAACCCAAAAGCTTTTGCACAGCAAAGGAAACAATCAGGAATGTGAAGAAAGAACTCACAGAATGGCCGAAAATCTTTGCCAGCTACTCTTCTGACAGGGGATTAACATCTAGAATACATAAAGAACTCAAAAAACTTTCCACCAAACAAATAAAATAACCCAATTAATAAATGGGAAAATTAATTAAACAACTTCTCAAAAGAAGAAATACAAATGGCCAAAAAATACAAGAAAAAATGTTCAATGTCATTAGCAATTATGGAGATGCAAATCAAAACTATACTGAGATTTTATCTCACATCAGTCAGAATGGCAGTCATCAAAAGTACAAATAATAATAAATGCTGGAGAAGATGTGAAGAAAAAGGAACACTTTTCCATTGTTGGTGGGACTAAATTAGTACAATCACTATGGAAATCAGCATGGAGGCTCCTCAAAAGACTAGGTATGGAACTACCATTTGAGACCCACCTATATCACTTCTCAGTATTTATTCTGAAGAATTAAAGTAATCTTACTACAGTGATACATACATACCCATGTTTATAGCAGCACAATCCACAATAGCCAAACTATGGAACTAGACTGGGTATCCATCAACATATAAATGGATAAAGAAAACATAGTACATATACACAATGGAGTTTTATTCAGCCATAAATAAAATGAAATTGTGTCATTTGGAGTAAAATGGATGAAACTAGAGACCATCAAGTTAAGTGAAACAAGTCAAACTCAGAAGGTTAAGAGTCATATATTTTCTCTTATATGTAGAAGCTAGAGAAGAAAAAGGAAAACAAAGGTAGGAGTGAATCTCCTAAGAGTCAAAGGGAGATCACTAGAGGAAAGGGACCAAGGGGTGGAAGATGGGAGGGAGGGGAAGTGCTGGCAAGAAACATTAGTCAAATTATATTGTTATATTACATGCATTATGAATATGTAACAACAAATCCATCAATATGTAAAATTACCTGCACCAATAAAAATGTGGAAAATAAATAAATAAATAAATAAATAAATAAATAACCTTGGCTATAAAAAAGGCAAAAAAGGAAAAAGATTTCACATTTATGACAAAATATTTATAATACTTAATACTATGATATTATATCCTTGGTATAAAGAACACCTGAAAATCAGTGTAAAGATGAACAAAGAACAAATCTGCAAAAGGAGGAAATAAATTATAAAGAGATTTTTGAAGTGACTAATTTTACTACTAATCAAAGAAATGCAGAATAATGTACTAATGGAACACTACTTTACCTATTAATTGGTAAAGATAATATTCAATAGTAGTTTACTGTCCAGTATTTCATACATGACTGGTAAGGGAAGGGTAAAGTGTACTGAATTTGTTATAAGTTATTTAGAAAGCAGAGAGTAAAGTATCTTCTGTTGGCAACATTTTAGGAAAACAATTGCTAGGAGAACCAAGTAATACATTCCTATGGAGTACAATTTGGGAATGTTCATCAAAATTTCAGACTAAATCAGTCTTTGCCCGACATTCCAACTTCCAGGATTTACCCTATAAGCATGAGAAATGGCAGGTGCAGATTATCCATTGCAGCATTTTTATACTTGCACAAAACTAGGCATTAGCCAATGTCTGCTAGTAGGAGACCATTGAAATACACTGTGGTATGTCCACATAATGGAACTCTTCTAAGAATAATAAAGAAACTTTCTTTACACAAATATGAAAGACCTCCAAGATTATTATTCAGTGTGAATAGTATGAACACTACCTTTGGTATAAGGGAAAAAAAGAGGATAATCATATGTATTTATCACATTTTTTAAAATTCCAGAGATGAGATTTAAGTTCTTTCCACATAATATCCACAAAGATGCTATCCATAGCATCATTTATAGTAACAAAACTCTGGAAATAATCTAGAAGTCTTATAATAGGAGAATGGTAAAGCAAATCATGATAATCTACACAATAAATTATTAAGCTACTGAAATGTCATTTATAGTGAATTTGCAATAACTTACACATTTTACTCAAGCAAAAATATGATGTAAGAAACTCATATAAATGAGTTCAATACATAATAGGATACTACAGAGAAGTCAAAAGGTTATGCTTAATATATCTCTCAATATTGGTGACATTCTCAGTGATAATGTAGTATATAGTTTAGCCAAATGTCTATCACTGAGTAAAATAATACCACAAAAGGAGATAGAAGAAATAGATGTAGGAAGAGATTTTTCAGGCACAAGAGACATTTCTGTTAAGGCAGGAGATCATTTTGATACTCCATTCATAGAAAATTGGAATCATAATGACTCAGTGCTTAGAAATATAAGAAATGGAAGAAAGTTACAGGGAAAAAAAACAGTAAAGAAACATTAAGCAGTTACTTTGAAAACTTGTCTAAGATGAATGATGCCTTTCCTTATCTTCTAACCTACGCGATTACCTTTTACATTCTGTCAAATCTCTCTTCTTCCCACCAACTCTCCTAGTTCTCTCTTGAGAAGAGGAAAACACAGGAAAAAGTCAGTGAG
The DNA here is from genome assembly GCA_020662805.1 of Glaucomys volans. Lineage (NCBI taxonomy): Eukaryota > Metazoa > Chordata > Mammalia > Rodentia > Sciuridae > Glaucomys > Glaucomys volans. The sequence continues at coordinate 113,528 of JAJEJO010047161.1, forward strand.
TTGATTTTACCACAATTCACAAAGAGATGGAACCCACTGTATGATACCAGAAGCAGCAGCTCAATCCTGACATCCTTTATGCTCCTAGGACTGTGTTTAACAAAAATGATGTGCATTTTCAAAAAATGTAAAGATAATAACATTATAATTAATTTACAAGATGGGAGTCTATAAGAAAACATGTAGTTGTTTGGAGTGGAGAAAATGAGGAGAAGGGAGAGACACTTTCAGATATCTATAAAATAGTATTGAGAATTTATAAAAGCATAATGGAATATTAAAAATGTGTTCAGATAGCATGCTAAAGTGGATAAAACTGAAGTGGATAAAATCAAATTTTAGCTCAACTGTTAAACTTATATGTCTATGGAGGATTTTATTTAAACATTGGTTGATTGATATATATATATATTTATTGTTCAGTTAGCATGTGCCATAAGTAAGACACCACGACAAATGTTGAGAATGCAGCAGAGCACAGAACAACTATAAAAGACAGAAAATTTTAATAAGTACTAACAGAACGAGACAGCACTACAGGCAAAAGAGTAGCTATATCTGACCTAATCTGGAAGGGTTATGGAAGGCTTCTTGGACTGCTTAATGTTGTGGTCAGACCAGAATCTGAATTCTAAGTGAGAGTTTGGGATCTAAAATGGAGTGGGAGGGGTATTCTGGCAGGAGCAAAACTCCGTAATTCATGATTACAAAATTTATAGCTGGACTGAAAAGATTATATAATTGATACTCAAGCAGGCTGTGGTTATTGATCAGTGATTACAGCCAAGTATAGCATCAAGGACAAGTAAAATGGGATAACAATCAAAAGGAATAGGAGGACTGCCATTAATCCAAAATATTTATTGAACACCTATTATGTGTCTAGAATACCTCAGTGAACAAAGCAAGTAAGAGGGTTTCTGTTCTGATGAAGCCTATGTTCTAACACAGGGTGAGAGATGATAGGAAGCAAACAATACAAATGACATGGTTCATAGTACGTAATAAATGCTACAGGGAAGTAGACTGGGAGAAGTGGAGGGGGAAGGATGTTTTAAATAGAGCAGTCAGGGACTGCCTCAGTGAGTGGGTGGCAAGTGGGCACAGATTTGCAAGGGATGAGGGAGTGAGCCTTGTAAATATTAAGATAAAGCACATTCCAAACTGACAGCAGAGCCAGCACAAAAGCCCTGATGAGGACTGAACCTAGAATGTTCTAATCAGCAGGGAAATTGATGTGGCAGGCAGAGGGGTGACTGGCATGAAATGAGGTCAAAGAGGCAACAAGGGGTGGGAAAGGCAGACTTTGGGGATCTTGTAGGCCACTTTAAGAATTTAGTGGAAGGCTGTTTGTTCATTTCCTCCAACCCAGGTAAGACAGGGCAAAGACCAGATAGTCTAGCCAAGGCAGGGATACCACTAAGAGCAGAGTCCTTTGGAAGGAAGCAAGAGATTAGAAGAATGATCAGTCATGGAATGAAGTGATGCTGCTTTTGGAAAAACTGCTAGAGCCTGCTCAGAGTGCCCATTATGCCCATCTCTTAACAACTTGGCATTTAGTGACTTTGGTAGTTTGAAATTGGCCAAGGTGGGAACTGACACCATGGAAAGTGGCAAATGCCACAAATCCAGGTAGTGAACTGGTTTAGCTGCATGCACATACTTCTTCAGGGTGGTGGGAAATAGGAGAAGCTGGTCGTACCCTCTTATGTATCCTAAGGGAAGATAAGGAAGATGAAGGCAGGCCCTAATGAGCTGCCTTTGTGTGAATCAACAAGAAGCCTGGACTGATGGCTTGAAGGAAAAAATGGCTGGGGTCTAAAATAACTTCAGCAGGTGGGGACTGAGGCTGGCCTTGCATGAGAAAATAAATAAGGCAACTGCCATGCAAATGTGAGGAGAGTCAAGCTGAAATAGAGCAGAGAGGGCCAAATCTGCATATATTTCTCTTCTTTCTCTAATTTTCATTTTTTTGAAAGTATGGGAAAATGGCCTCCCAGACAGAAGGATTTTGAAGGTTTGTATTCTGGTCTTTGAAGGAAAATGTTATGAGAAGGCAGGAGAGTATAAAGTCCGGGGGAAAGGTGTACTTTGGGGTATGGAGAAAGAAAGAGTATGGGGAAGCCAGGAATCTAATAGATTATATAAAATACTCAATGATGTGGCATAAAAGTATTAAATTCTACAAAAAGTGTGTAGTGATTACTCACTATTTAAAAGTCTTTGATAATTTAGTCTTCAAAAAGATAATTTTTCTGGGTTAAAGTCATTTTTTTTGTTTTCTTTCCTAAGCAAAATAACTTCACAGAGTGTTTCTCCAGATGCTTCCAAGGAGAGAAGGTGGCTGCGCCTGGAGAATCTCCTGCCTGAGCAGTTATTTGCTAAGCTGCAGGCACTTTCTTGTTCCCTTCCGCTAAGTGGAAACTTTGAAAGGTCTGTAGTTTTGGAAACAAGATGGAATTCTTCCAAATTTGTATCCTGGGACACTTAGGAACTTGGATTTGACCTTACAGAATGGTTTTACATAAAAGGTCAAACCCTCATGAGGTTAAAACTTCAGGAAAGCTTTTTTAGATCCAAGATAAAGGCGGGGTGTAAAAACGAAAACAAAAGTAGCCAGAGTTAGAGAAGCCCTGTGATTTCATCCTCTGCACTCAAGACTGCTCCTCTCTGCCGGCTCAAACAGGTTGGTTCATTCTTTCTTTTTTCATTCTAACTTAGGTATGATTTTTTTTTTTTAAAGCCCAAAGATTCTGTATTTTTACCTATTTAGAGGCAGGCTAGATACATAAAAGTTTAAATATTTAAATGAAAAAAAGAGAACTACTTAAAACCAACTGTACACTTTAACCTTAAAGTGAGAATCTGAATATAGCAAAAAGAAAATATTTTCAATACCATTACTTGTGTGTAAAACCTTGTTAATGAGAAAATAGGTTTTTCTGTGCTATTTTCTTCTGCTTTCTTTTGCAAGCACTATTTTTTGTTCTTATAATAGTTACAAAAGCATTTAAAGTCTTTCTATATGTCTTCCAGAAGTCTCATTTCTACAAATAATTTCCATTCCTATCGCTCACCTTTTTAATAAGATAAATCATTACTTTAAAATAACCTTTCTTAATATCTTATATTATTTGGCCATATTATTCTTTATCATCAGGCTCAAGATCTCTGGGATGAAAGAGAACAAAGTTCATATTGTGTTAATAATCAGTTCATAAAAATAAAGAAGAGCATAGTAGCCTTCCAGATTGAAACTTTTCAAATAATAATGAAAAAATAGTAGTTTTAAATTTTGGTACTGGTTTTTTTATTTTTTATTTTTATTGGTCAATGGACCTTTATTTTTTATTTTATTTATATGTGGTGCTGAGAATTGAACCCAGTGCCTCACATGTGGTACTAGGCAAGCACTCTACCACTGAGCCATAACCCCAGCCCCCAACGTGGTTTTTGCATAATGAAAGCAATTCTTCCTTGTGGTATCTTTCCTCAGGCAGCCAGCTTCACTTTGCTGTACTCATTCAAAAAGGGTTAGCCAGTTTCAGACTGTTCTTTTGAAAATGTACCATAGTTGGCACACTGTTTTGAAAATATGATCTTCATTATTGTTTCTATACAATTACTTGAGATTCTTCAAAGGATAAAAATAACCCAAGGAAGATAGAAAGACTAAAGAAAAAACAAAAGAATGCTTAGCATCATCATAAAAACATTCAAAGTCATTAATATGCATTTTAAAATTTGTGAATACTGTGTGAGATTATCTTACTATGATCAAGTACTTTTAGCCAATGGAGGACAACAGCTTCATGTTGAAACAGGAGATTCCTGGCATATCCTCTATCCATTCTAGAATAACAGCTTCATATCTGCTGGCAAAGCTTCAGTTTGACAAATATTTACTGAGGAGTTAGTGTGTGCCAGTCATACTAATAAGGCTTCAATTACAATCACAAATCAAACAGGTCAATCTTTGGGGATCTCAGAGCCTAGAGGGACAGGGCAGTCCAGGAAACATGTTTTCCATGGGATGGGATCAATTCTTTGGGAGGTATATATTGGATCAGGAAAGTCTTCTGGGGAGGTGACATCTGATTTAATTGAGTAGGAACTGGCAGGAAAGGGCAGGAAATAATGTTGGATAAAGGATTAGAATGAGCAATGATGCAGACATGAGCTGTAGTATGTTGTATGCCAACCAAATGCTGGCAAAGCAGCATATTCCTAAGTGTGAGGCATGGAGCTGGGAGTGGCACCACATTATGGAGGGAACTTACCACACTAGAAAGTTTAGACTGCGTCTTTCAAGGGAAGCAATGTGCCTTCCAGGTAAGAAGCTAGGCCAGGGGGTGGCAGACTGGCAATTTAGAAATGCAGTACTCAGACAACAATAAAAAAAATCTTTTTGACAGGGTGATGAGGAGGATTCCAGCAGAATCCCAGCTAGGATGATACTGTAGGAGGCCAGGTGAGAGTCACAATGCTCAGATTATGCAGATGTATGGAAGAGTATGGACGAGAAGGAACAGATAGATTCAAAACCTATTTGGAAGGTAAAACCAGAACATATGGACTGCCTGGAAATCAGGGATGAAGAGAGAAATCAAGGATGGTTGAGGCTTATAGTCTAAAGGACTAGAGGTTACAGGGGGGATGGTGCTACCAAATAATAGTACACCCTAAGCAAGTAGTGACTGGATTGGGAGGGAAATTGACTAAAGGAGCCTTGTTTTATAAAAGCCAACTCTGAATCTTCAGTAGAGATGATGAGGTAATTTATTTAGCTTCAATTTATAAATGACATAAAAATGAGAAATGAATCAATTTATTTTTAAAAATTCATCATAGATATACTCCACAAGACTAAGTCATATATGTAAAAATCATAACGTTTTTATTCTCTTTTTTTTTCTTTTTTCTTTTTGTACCAGGGATTGAACCCAGGGGCACTCCACCACCGAGCCACATCCCCAGCCCTATTTTGTATTTTATTTAGAGACAGGGTCTCACTGAGTTGCTTAGGGCCTCGCTAAGTTGCTGAGACTGGCTTTGAACTCGAGATCCTCCTGCCTCAGCCTCCCAAGTGCTGGGATTACAGGTGTGCGCCACCGTGCCCACCCATTTTTATTCTCTTAAATTGAAATCTGACCAAATTTTCATGTTTTAAAAACTGCATTTACATAAAAGTCTTCAATTTTATTTTAAGATTTAATGATTAAGAATATTTCCCAGGGTATTGTTTATCATCCCAGTGTCAGTCCTAGTTTCTGCACACAGGCTTGGAAAGTGAAAGGATGGGTAACTAATTTGGGGAATAGACTCCAATGTGGTTTCCAATTCAAAGGGTGGCAGATTCAGGCTCACACATTATAGCAACAATCTATTCTGCAGGAAAGAACAGAACATATACTGGGCAAAAGCTGTTTAAAATTAAGTAATATTAAAATTAGTATCGTGTTCTTTTTGCCACCTAGATTGAAGTCATGGCTTTGGAGCAGAACCAGTCAACAGATTACTACTATGAGGAAAATGAGATGAATGGCACTTATGACTACAGTCAGTATGAAGTGATCTGCATAAAAGAAGAAGTCAGAAATTTTGCAAAAGTTTTCCTCCCTGCCTTTTTTGCAATAGCTTTCATCATTGGACTTGCAGGCAATTCCATAGTTGTGGCAATTTATGCCTATTACAAGAAACAGAGAACCAAAACAGATGTGTACATCCTGAATTTGGCTGTGGCAGATCTACTCCTCCTATTCACTCTGCCTTTTTGGGCAGTTAGTGCAGTTCATGGGTGGGTTTTAGGGAAAACGATGTGCAAAGCAACGTCAGCCTTATATACAGTAAACTTTGTCTCAGGAATGCAGTTTCTGGCTTGTATCAGCATAGATAGATATTGGGCAGTAACTAAGGCTCCCAGCCAATCAGGAGTGGGGAAACCTTGCTGGATCATTTGTTTCTGTGTCTGGATGGCTGCCATTTTGCTTTGTATACCCCACGTGGTTTTTTATACAGTAAATGACAACATGAGGTGCATTCCCATCTTTCCCCGCCATCTAGGGACATCTATGAAAGCATCTATTCAAATGCTGGAAATCTGCATTGGATTTGTAATTCCCATTCTTATTATGGGAGTATGTTACTCTCTGACCGCAAGGACTCTCATCAAGATGCCAAACATTAAAAAAGCTCGACCGCTCAAAGTTCTGCTTACCGTTGTCATAGTTTTCATTGTAACTCAGCTGCCCTATAACATTGTCAAGTTCTGCCAAGCCATAGACACCATCTACTTTCTGATCACTGACTGTGACATGAGCAAACGCATGGATGTTGCCATCCAAATCACAGAGAGCATCGCACTCTTTCACAGCTGCCTCAACCCAATCCTGTACGTTTTTATGGGAGCCTCTTTTAAAAACTATATTATGAAAGTGGCCAAGAAATATGGATCCTGGAAAAGACAGAGACAAAATGTAGAGGAGATTCCTTTTGATTCTGAGGCTCCTACAGAGCCGACCAGCTCTTTTACCATTTAAATGAAAACCTATTCTACCTTTTGCTTGGATACATAAGAATGATGCTTCTCCCTCTGATAAAAAATTTGCAGGGAATCTGAAACTCATATCTCAAACTTATAACAAAGTTGTTGCTACTTATAACAAAGAAGGAATGGGGTGGGGGTGAAGGTAGAAGCCAAAAAGAAGAGGAAACAATAAATACACAAAACATGAAAATTAAAATTAGTGACATAGAAAAAAAGTAGTAACAGGCATAAATCAAGGCACTAAGATGATCCTTATGTGATGGAATGGTTTTTATATCTTGATTATACTATTGGTTACACAAATCTACAATGTTCTATAAGGCACAGACTTCTATACACATTGTAACAATTTCAACTTCCTGATTTTGATTTTATACTATAACTATGTAAAATAAACTATTGGGTTCATCTATGGGTGAAGGGTACCCAAGTTTACTCTGTGTTATCTTTGTAAGTTCTTACGGATTTCTAATAATTTAAAAATACAAGAGGTTTAAAAAGAAAAACACTATATTTGAAGTGAGGAAATCTAAAACTGATTAATAAAGAGTCTTATGTTAAAGAGGCATTTATAATTATTTTTAATTATCTAAATTTTAATGTAAGAACAATTTGCTTGCAAAACTTTAGTACCTGAATAACTGCGCAGCAAAACTATCTTTTTTTGTTGTTGTTCCTTAACTCGTAAGTAATTTTATAAAATTCTAGGAAGTACAACAATGAATAATTGAAACAACCAAAAACAACTAAAAAAGCCTCATAAGCTTGTTTAACTCTTTCATACATTCCTGGTAAGTTCTTAAATACATATTTTTACATATTTTGCTTCCATAATGTCTACTTTCTTTAGTAATGCCTGGCAATCCTGATAAATGTTGGTTTATCATGTGTGTTTTAGAAGCAATCCTCAAGTTATAGTTATTCATCTTACAACTTTTATAACTTCCTAAAGAACTCACTTCTTTATGTAAGTTGAGTAACTCTATCTATAAAATTTCTTTATTATGTATAGTTTTTCATTTTTCATTTAAACACTTGTGTTTTTAAGCAATAAATATATGTTTCATAATAAATTATTATTAGTATTATTATTTTTGGTGCTGGAGATTGAGCCTAGGGCCTTGTGCAATACTACACATGAGCTCTACTGCTGAGCTATACCCTCTAATAAATTATTTTTGATAAGATGCACAACTTATTTTTTCAAATTACTTTTTCTCTTATTTACTATTTCTAAATTTGAAAATGCTTCCAAAGGCAGAATTTAAAGAATTGTGATCATGAAACTAATATCTGTGAATCACAGCATTATTCTAACACAAAGGATCAATATTTTGAGTAAAAGAATTATGCTGAGCACTCACCACTACTCCACCATTTCTTGCCATTAATTATACAGCTATCTCCATCTCGCTCGATGCTACAAGCAATATTTGTGGCATCACTTGAAGCTACATCAGGCTCTATAAACAAACAAAGTTTGAATTTTACAGGTAGGCAGGTATTAGTTTGCAAAAGAGGCTTAAATAAGGGAATGCAAACTCTGGGCATCCTTGTCTCTTTCATTTTCCATCCTTCCCCCATTCCACCGTGGTCCTCCTCTCACCTACATTGTAGGTACTCAATAAATATGTGTTGGAAAACTGAATGAATCAAGTATATGGAACACAGGGGATCAGTATTCTGAACTGTGTTCTTGGTTTCCTCACCAATGTATATTACTTGGGATATAACTCATTTAGTTCTTTCGGCAATCACCAAAAGTAGATAAAAATATTGTTTTTACTTCCCTTGGTAGAAATCTGTACTAAATACTGGCAAGTCAGTTTCCCCCACCATATTACTTACTTTCTTACTTTCTAACTGTGCCTTGCAAGTTCCATTGGTAATGCTTTCACCAACTTACATATCTTATATTTTACTATTGGGGCCTTGCTGAATATAGCCAACTGAAATTCAGTTTAACTCAATCATGAAACAATGATTTTGTCTTTTAAAGTGTTCTTAATTATTCTTTCCTATGTACAAACAGTAAAGAAAGCATTTTTATTAACATTTTCCAAGTTTTATTTTCTCAAATGCTTATAATTTGAGCCATATGTCCAGGATTGGTTAAAGTTCCATTTCTCTAGGTTTATGGGAGAGTTGAATACTTTGTATCAATATACAATTATCATAAAGATAAATATTTCACACATAAGGACAAAAAAAATCTTAAATATCCACAAACAGCAATTTTAGAAATGCAAGTTAAAAGGTTATGAGACTAGATTTACTCTTCTGCTAATGCTAAAGCAGGATGCCAAAAAATATCATCTGGTGTCCTCACAAAGGTGAGGATAATTTTATTCTGCATATTAAAAAACTGAAAAATTTAAAACCAAGCTCAAAACACACATATTCACATTTCTGGCCGTTGATAACCACATCCCATGCTTCTTCAGTCATCCATAATAACTCCAGGATGACTGATGACACAGGGGAGAGTGGAGATTTGCCTTTACCTGTCATACAGAAGGCAGAAGTAATGTCCCCTTGAAGAAGAGGCTCCAGCCACTGCTGCTTCTGTTCCTCACTTCCATATAGGTGCAGCACCTCCATGTTCCCTGTGTCTACAAATAGATATAAAAAGCATTTGTTTTACATTTAAAATTTTACCAATATGAAATTCACATCTTTATATAAACAATATAGGCATGCATCTTTTAAAAGCAAATTTTGCTAACAAAAACATTCTGAAACACACATTAAGTACAATTTGCAATGATGGCATGCCACAGTTGTAAGTATGTGGCATTCGGTGCATATTTATTTAACTTGTTCTAAATCGGACTCTTCCCCAGTTCATCCCAGCAACACATGGCTCCAGTAAAGTCTAAATCAATTAAGACTGAAGAAAACAATTCACTAGAATAGATCTTGCCTGCTACTTTTGCAAATCATGTATGCCCTCCTAGGAGTGACTGCAATGTTTCTGGAGAACAATTAACATTACATGTCTGATTGACATCCCAGTTCTTAAGTCTACATGCTGTTCCTCAAACATATCCTGTGCTTTCTAACTTCCATGGTTTGCTTGGACCAGCTTTTTTCTCTGAAAGTCTATCAATCATCTGTAAATAAATTCCTGCTCATGATCTCCCTTCTCTGCAAGAACCTCCAATTATCCATTTGAAATATCTCCTTCCTTTGAACTCACATAGCAATTATTGTCTTTTCATCTCTAACATAGCTCTTACTTTTGTGTATTCTATACTACATAGAAAAGTACTAAGTCCTCTCTCAAGCATATGAAAGACAGAATCCCTGCCCTGGTTAGAAAGCAGCAGCAGATAACTTTCCCAACCCTTGGATGGTAATATTTGGTACATGATACAGTGTGGTAGCTCCCTCGGTCAAAAAAGCAATGCTTCCTGTTTTCCACGAGCAGAATGCTCTAAGACACCTTTGTGGATATCCACTTCCATCAGATTTCTAAACATACTACCTAAAACATTTCCCTGTGTGCAGATTACTCAAGATTTTGAAGAAGTATTTTTCAGTATCAACCCGTACAACAACTTTAAGGATAGTTACTCAAATGCCTATGAAAACTAAGTTAAATCTAAGTTAAGCCCATCCAGATATGTTTGTATTCTGTTCAGATATTCCTCACAGAACCAACATGCACAAAATTCCTAGTGGATTAGTTAAAGCTTTCTAAATGAGAGAGAAAAGAAGTCCAGAGCTAAATTAGAGGAAACTCATTGTTTGCATTCTTTGCTTGTTTTAAATTCAGTGTTACTTATTACAATTAGACTAAGATAAATATTGAATAAAAAATTCCAAAATTATCAGTTATTCTAAGAATCTGGCAAAATTATCATTTATAGATTGGGAAAGTAAGCCCAGTTATTTCTACAAAAAATTTTTTTCCCATTAAAAAAATCATCCCAACAGCTCCCAACTGTTCCAGTAGTAGATATAGGATTAAAATTGCTCTTTTCAACATTCCAATATATAATATTGTATGATTTATTGAAGGGTAAATATACAAATTGGAAGAACATATGTTTCCCATAAACTTTCATAGTTATGGTATCTGGGAAATGATTTAGGTAACTTGGGTAGAAACTGATCTTTTATAGTTAAGAAAGCTTATAATGCATTTAATAGCACCACTTACATTTCCTTCTTTATCTGCTTTGGAAATGCTCTAAAACAATGTTCAAGGCCTTCATGAAGATATCTCCACCACAAAAAGAAAATACCTAGTTTTCTACTTCTAGCTTCATATATTTTACTTGCTTAGTAGAGTTGCTAATCATTTCTTAATCAAAGGATATGTATTTCCCTGCCCAATTTGAAAATTTCAACAATTTTCTGACATCATTTAAACAATACAAGTGATAGATTTATGAAATTCTAACATTAGGAAAAAATCCATGACCATCAAGTAAAAAGGCACAGGCCAAATTGAAAATAGTGGGAGAGCTGCATCTGCAAGAACGTCTCCCAGAGCCTTATTTGTCATATTATGGACATTACTGTATCATGGAATCAATCTGATAAAATGTGGCATTCCTTAAAAAATAAAATAGAATACATTAGATTAGACTCAGTGAGAAATAACTGAATATACTACATGTAAAAAACAAAAGAACTGTTTCATGAAACTTTTGTTTCTATAATATGTAGGAATATTTATCCATCCATACATGAACCCACATATATACTGCATATGCTACTTACTGGGTCACAATATAATATATATTTCTTACCATGAATAGCAATAAAAACATTTTAAGTTAGAAGATTATCAGTTAATTTCCCTTTCTATAAAATCATGCTACTTATGTAGTATGTTGTAATAACTTTACCAAATTAGGATAACTCTTTAGAAACTTTGTGGAAAGATTTCATTTACAATAGTGTCATTACTGGAATACAATGCAGTAGAGTGATTTTTGGATCAGTGTTTAGAAAAGTGAAATCATATCAGGGCCAAACTCTGTTATCAGAACTCTATGAACTGTCTCAATAGTGCCAAAAAAAAAAAAAAAAAATGAGACAAAGACTGGAATGAAGCCACTTTGCTAAATCCAGAATATGTTTTCTCCCAGAAGTCCAAAATAATTGCATATACCTCTTTTTTGGCAGCTTAACACTGCCTTAACTCTTGGGGAAAATCGTAGCCTCAAGGCAATCCCATGAGCACAAAAAGCAATACTGCCACCTAACTTGTGTGGGGACACCATCATCCTATTACAAATCCAACACAAGTCCTTGACTGACAGCATCAGAATAACCAGAGTAACTTGGGGCAGGGTGGGGGTGGGGGGACACGGGACAACAGTCCATTCCTACTCTAGTTATACTGAATTAGAATCTGCAGGGATGGAACTTGGGAATATGAATTTTCCCAAAGCTTCTTAAGCAGTTCTACAAATTCTGAAAATACCTTCTACAGACTACATTTACCTCTCCTTCCTTCATCTGATTTTTCACAAATATCCTTGGAGGCATCCTTGACTCCTGAATTGATAATTCATATCTAATCAGTAAATCCTCTGGGTTCTGCTTTCAAAATATACTTAGAGGGGCTGGGGTTGTGGTTCAATGGTAAAGCACTTGCCCAGCATGTGTGAGGTACTGGGTTCAATCCTCAGCACCATGTAAAAATAAAAAATATATATATATATACATAGAGGAGCTGGGGATATAGGTCAGTTGGTACAGTGTGTGCCTTGCATGCATAAGGCCCTGGGTTCAATCCCCAGCACCCCAAAAAAGAAAGAAAAAATATATATTTATATTTATAAAAAAATATATATATATAGTTTTAGAATCTTTCCACTTACCCTCCCTCCACTACTATCCCAATCTAAACCATCATAATCTTTCACCAGGATTACTGAAACAGACCTCCTGTTTCCCACCTTTCCTACTTTTGTCAATTCTCAACATAGCAGCCAAAGTGATTCTTTTAGATCTGAACTTACTTCTTGTCAATGCTGTGCTCCAAATCCCATTAGGTTCCTCTTCTTCCTGAAAGTACAACTCCTTACCTGGCCAATAAGGCCCAACAAGTGAGGCCCTTTCCTCTTGGATCCTTGCTCCTGCTATTCTTCCTCTAGCCACACTGGCCTCCTTAGTCTGGAATACACTAATCACACTTTTGCCTTAGGGTCATTGAATTTTTTGTTTCTTCTGCTATGAAAACTTTCCCCTCAGATATCAGCATAGCTAATACCTTTACTGTAATGTTGTTTAACACAAGAATAGTCCAATGGGAACCTCAAATCCATTTTTTATATTTAAATCAAAGCATATGAGCAATAAAAACTATAGTGAAATTTATAAAGCAATGACTAGAAAAACTTATCATGAAAGGTAGAAATTTTAAATAATAAAGTATCAGAGAAAATTCCATTTTGAATTAATTAGTAACCTGGTGCTTGGCAGTTAAAGACATCTGGAGCAAAAAAGCATTTTCCTGTTTCTTCAGCAATCAAGGCGTAGTCCACCTGGCTCAGACCGCTCACAGCTGGCAAAAACAAGTTCCAGAGGCCCTGTGCTTTGGCCATTTCCTATCAACGTAAAGAACATGCCAGAGTGAACAGAATTCACCAGGACATAAAAGTTCTTATTCTAAAAAGATACTGGTATTTATGCTTTCTGAAATTTAAAAACAGAGTTTTTCATTATATTCTACGGTGTATAAAACTAAGTGGTTAGTAATTCATTATAAATCAAGAGTTTCTTAACAATTAAAGAAATGTTTTCTCCAGTCGCCCTAGATTTGGCAAAAAAAAAATAAAAACACTAAATTTGCTTACTTTAGAGCTTAATAAATCAAAACTATTATTTAAAATCTCCCACATTTGAGCATAATTATGCCAATATTTTGTGTGTTTGGATTTCTTACAGGTGTTGCTGATAAGACTTGAAAATGAGAAAGGTGAATCAAGTCCATGTGGGAAAGTGCCCTTTTTTTTTTTTTTTTTTTTAAATTTCAGTTCTGGGGATTGAACTCACAGTTTTATTCATGCTGGGCAAACTCTCTACCACCACATTATACCCTATACCTTGAGCCCCCAAGGGCCCTGTTCTGACTTTAGTCTTAGTGTAGTGATAGCCGATAATGAATAGTTTTAATCTCATTTTTATTTGAATAGCTAAAAAGGTAACTTTCATTACCTACCATATACAACATACAGCCCAATTTATTGTATTGTAGATTATACTTTCTAGCTTTCTTTTAAAAATTACTGATATGATTATTTTCTAAGTATATAACAACAAAAACTAAGATCTCCAAAAACACGTGCATTTGCATTTTCTAATATTAAAGATTCTCTTAATTTTCTTACCTTGAGTTTCTCAATCACTAAAGGTTGTTTCCATGAATTTTCATTTTGGGCATAGTATTCAAATACCTCCTTAAGGTAATAAAAGAAAAAAATATTGACTTAAGTTAACCAAATTAAATAATGTCACAAATAATATCAAAAGTAAACATTTTGGGGTGAAGAAATTTTTTTGGTGGCTATTAAATCAGCCATCCTTTTAAAACCAGATATAGAATAACAAAAATTCTAAAGGTTTGCTGCTCACAAAATTAAAAAATACATCTAAAAAACCATACACACAAAAATCCCCATCCCTAGACCGGTGTAGTGGTACATGCCTGCAATCTCAGCAACTTTGGAGGTGGAGGCAGGAGCATTGCAAGTTTGAAGCCAACCTCAGCAACTTAGCAAAACCCTATCTCAAGATAAAAAGTAAATTAAAAGGGGTAGGGGTATGGCTCAGTTGTAGACCACCCCTGGGTTTAATTCTCGTACTGAAAAAAAAAAAAAATATCCCATCTGAGGTAGTCCACAGAAATTGAGACCCATATATAGGTCATAGTTCTGAGTGGAATAGAAAAAAGAGATTCTTCTAACTTAGTCTGCCTTTACCCAAGTTTGGAATCTGAATTCAAGTCCTGTGTGGTTTTACGAAAAACCTCAAACCAAAAAATAAGTGTACAATGTTCCTGGTGACAGTGTTTATAAGCACTTGGCAAAAACAAAAGTAAATCTTTTCTGAAGGAAAGAGTTTTACAACAAAAGCCTTAATAATTCCTTCATATAGAATTACATTCCAAGGAACACGAGTTCACTATGAGCAATTACTAATCACTCAAGCAAACAAGCCACCATCAACAAGAACTAGCAAAAACAATACTTCAACAAAACAAGCTCATTCTTCCCAAAGATTACAGAGAATGATGAGACACAGGATATAAAATATTTGTATTCAATAGATTTCAAAAGCAAAAGCATTAGAAGTATGACAAAGGACTATCAAAATCAACCAGGCAAATTTGGAAAAAAAAAAAAAAAAAAAAAGAACGCAACTTGAGAAAAACAAAACCTCAGTAATTAAATTTAAAAACTCTGTAGCAGGGCTGGGTGTAGTGGTGCACACTTGTAAACCCTCAGGAGGCTGAGGCAAGAGGATTCCAAGTTCAAAGCCAGATTTAGCAAAGCCCTTAGCAACTTGGTGAGACCCTGTTTCATAATAAAAAAATAAAAAATGCTGGGTATGTGGCTTAGTGGTTAAGTGTACCAATCCCTGGTAAAAAGAAAAGAAAAGAAAAGAAAAGAAAAGAAAAGAAAAGAAAAGAAAAGAAAAGAAAAGAAAAGAAAAGAAAAGAAAGAGAAAGAAAGAGAGAGAGAGAGAGAGAGAGAGAAAGGAAGGAAGGAAGGAAGGAAGGAAGGAAGGAAGAAAAAGAAAAAGAAAGAAAACAAAACAAAATGAAAAAACCTCTGTATCAGGGATTCTCAAACTTTGGTGGAGTCAGCATCACTTGGTGAAAAAAGAGGGGCATAGACCTTACCATACTTCAATGAGCCTGGGCTCCTGTGTTCTTTATAGCTCTCTGGGAAGTTGTGACACACTCCAAAATTAGAGAACTGCTATTTATATGGATGGTTGAAAATAAGGCTACATATAACAACAACAACAAAAAAGGAAGAGAGACCTGAAGAAATTGCTCAGGATGAAGAACAGAAATTCAAGAGGAGGAAAATATGAGTGGTTATGGGATGTAATGGATTTAGAGAGAAGTTCTAACATAAGTCTTCCTGGAGCCTCAGATGAAAAGAATGAGAGAGGCAACATTTGGAAAAATTATTCTAAGAAGTT
Organism: Glaucomys volans; assembly: GCA_020662805.1. NCBI lineage: Eukaryota > Metazoa > Chordata > Mammalia > Rodentia > Sciuridae > Glaucomys > Glaucomys volans. Next base: position 129,249 of record JAJEJO010047161.1, read on the forward strand.
TTCAGAACTGATAAATCAATCCTCAAATTCAGAAAATACAGCAAAGATAAAGCATAGTACAACTACATAACATCAAAGAAAAAGAAAAATCTCTTAAAAGGAAAAAGGAAGGGAAAAAGAGATTGCTGATAATAAAAAAATTAAGATTGAAAGCTGACTTCCACAGTGAGACAATGAAGCCAAAAATCAGTAGGAAAATATCCTCAATTGCTGACAGAAAATAACTATCAACCTATAATTCTATACAAAATAAAACTACCTTTCAAGAATTAGGGCAAAATAAAGGTGTTACCAATAAAAAAGTCATTACCCACCCCCCCCCCCCCCCCAAAATAGAGAAAGATAAACAAAAGTTTAGCAAGAAGATTTTTCTCTAAGGAACTTGATTCTAGAAGAAATACCTGAGATGCAAGAAAAAATAATAAATCAACAAGGTAACAAATATGTGAGTAAGTCTATAAAAACCTAGTAAAAGAAAACATTAACAACCTCTAATGTGTGCAACTAAAAGAAGTTAAAACATAACAAAAACATTGGACCTATACAGACATTCTGCAATGTACTGCTATTATTGTACCTCTGTACCTATTAATTTTTTCCACACTTAGACTAGTGGGATTACTGGGTTAAAGTCTATGAGCATTGTCAAAACTCTTTATCCTTATTATCAAATTATTTTCCAAAATTGTTCAGACCAAAAGACACTCATAAGCAACGTACTGAAATATCCTTTTCACTGAAGAATGGCTACTCTAGAGTCCTGCTTTATTTGGTGATAACTTCAACTTCTGTGCTTTCAAAGGCACCAGAATGAATAGCTATTGTCATTTCTGTCAGGAAGTCAGTTAAATTGGAAGATTTCCTGTTTAGGGTTGTTCCTTATTGCCATTCCTCATATTGCTATAGAAATAGTCAGTGCTATTGTGTTTGGTAATAAATATATTATAATTTCCTTATCTCTGACTACCTCTTTATGATGCTAAAGTCCAAAGAAATTAAAATTAAATTACACCAATATTAAAGTTCTAAAAAACTGAATTATGCCAGTGTTTATGCAATTACTTAATAACTTACATTATTTAATACTTCACATTCTAAAATCTATCCTTTAGGGAACTGCAAAATCTATTTGTGACTCAGAATTAAATAAAATACCTCATTACAAAAAAAGAGTCCTTCTCAGTTTTTAAAGTGTGAAAAATAATTTAATAAGCCAGGTGCTGCAATGTACCTCTGTAGCCCCAGCTACTTGGGACTGAGGCAGGAGAATCTCTTGACCTCAAGAGTTTGAGACCAGCATGACAATAAAGCAAGACCCCAGCCCCTCTCCCGAAAAAAAAAAAAAAAAAAAAAAAGTTGGTGAATGACAACAGCAGAAAATATGCTTGGTGCACAGTCAATCTTCCCAACTTTAATTTGGTACTTCTTCATTTACTAACTGAGGAGGATGTTAGTTCAGAATCTTAAATCTGAGCCTACAAATAATTTCATAATATACGATTTTTACTTTAAACTACTACTACTACTAAAGTCTACTAGAAAGTATTGACAGTTTCATGGTTTCTGTTTTACATGCTATTTTAGGATTCCTTACCAATTTGAAATGGGAAGAACTGACTTTTACTATTTTCATAGATAATAAGTTATGTTCTCAGTTTATGCTATTCAAGGAATTTCAAAAGGTCATTAGCATAGTTGTGAGGCTTATTTTTTTTATTATAAAAAACTTGAAAACTATGTAAAAAGATAAAGTCATCGAGGGTCTTAGTAGCTAACGATACTGCTAAAATAACAATACTGCTAAAATGTTGGTGTTTTATGAAACAAACTTATTTTATAAACATGATGTTTGGAGTTTTGTAAAATCCAGTTATAATAATACTGGATAGAATTTTATATGGGATTTCCCCCCTTCCATTTTAAAAAAACTATTTACTTTTCTCCAATATCATTTCAAATGCATATGACCCATCGTCAGGGATTAGTATCATTCAAAATCATTCTACCAAATACAACATTTTTACAGATGTTGGTACAAGTTTTTAAAAGAAGAAAAAGTGCACATTGTCAGTTATGACTACTTCCCAGATTTGAAAGATTTG
>JAJEJO010047166.1:0-17913 GCA_020662805.1 Glaucomys volans
AATAAGAGTCTGCTGAAAGCTTCTAATGCCTCTTCCGGAAATCTCTTCTATAGTCTAAATTATGAAGGTTGCCTCATACTAAAGGGACCTAAGCGTAATTTATTACAGTAACTTTTTATTCATTCCATGATAAAAAAAAAACTACAGATAAATAAAAGGAAATTACTAGAAAAATTTCCTTTCACATAATTGATTTTAAAGTTATTCTTTAAAAGACTGAATATATTATAGCATTTCAATTATACTATGATCCACCTACAGATCTTTGAAATACAAAAATGCCAAAATGAAAATAAATTAGTACTCTTGCCATAGAATTTACACTTACCCTTGCATTACTGAATTCAATATCCAACATCTTAACATATTTAATTTTGAGTATTTTGTTTTTGAGAAAAATATCACTGTATTGCTATTAAAAATCACTATGAAGAAAACAGCTAATGCAGAAAAAGAGTTAAAAGTTTAAAACATGACCCCACAATCCATTATCTAGAAATAAATATTGTTAACAGTGAGTAATCAATATTCCAGATATCTTTCTACGCACGTAAAAAAAAAAAAAAGGATTAACAAAAAAATTTCATATAAAGGGATAAAACCTTAAATGATACTTTTAAAGTATAAAATTGTGTGAGGTAGGGGTTCGTACCAGGGAGTGAACCCAGGGTTATTCTACCACTAAGCTACGTCCCCAGCCCTTTTTAAAATTTTACTTTGAAACCAGGGTCTTGCTATGTTGCCCAGGCTGCCCTCAAACATGTGACCCTCCTGCCTCAGCTTCCATAGGAGCTGGGATAATTATCATGTGGCACCATATACAGCTAAAAGCATAATAATTTTAACTTTTCTAGAATTAACAGAAAAAAAGAAGCCAAAGGAAAAACAAAGGTCTTATTGTACTTTAAGTAAATGTTTCTTTTCCATGAGAGTATACCTGGATTCAAGTTTTTAAAAAGTTATCAAAAATATTCTTAAAAGAAAATATAAGAAAAATATTATCATAACATCAGCTAAAAAGGAAAGATGTCTGTCAATTAAAATTGATTAATAAATTATATCCATGTAACCAAATAATTACACAAACTAAAAAATAAACTCAAGCAACATAAATCTCAAAGAATGTTAAGCTAAAAGTCAAAAATGCAGAATATTGTTTTTTAGCTTTTCACCTGGTACTAGGGATTGAACCCAGGGCACTACATTCCCAGGCTTTTTTTTATCAACCTTTGTTAAAAAACTGGTACATTAGAGTTGTACATATTGATGGGATTTGTTGTTACATATTCATACATGCACACAATATAACAATGAAATTTGGCCAATATCACTTCCCAGCACTTCTTCCCTTCCTCCCCACCTCCCACCACCCACTTGGTCCCTTTCTTCTACTGAACTCCCTTTTGATTTTCATGAGATCTGCCCCCACCTTTCTTCTCTTTTTTCCTCTAGCTTCTGCTTATGAGAGAAAACATACTACCCTTGACCTTCTGAGTTTGACTTATTTCACTTAAGGTGATGATGGTGTCTAGTTTCATCGATTTTCCTGCAAATGACATAATTTCATTCTCTATGGCTGAATAAAACTCCTCTATGTATATGCCCCACATTTTCTTGATCCACTCTTCCGTGGAGGGACAGCTGGACTGGTTTCAGAGTCTGGCTGTTATGAATTGGGCTGCTATGCAGCAGTGTATGCACATACCACTGTAGGAAAATGACTTTGATTCTTTAAGAAAAATACCGAGGAGTAGTATACCTGGGTTATATGGTAGTTCCATGCCTAGTCTTTTGGGGAATCTATAGATTTCCATAGTGGTTGCACTAACTTACAATCCTACCAACATTATAAGTGTTCCTTTTTCTCCACATCCTCTCCGTGTCTGTGTTTTTGATGACTGCCATTCTGACTGGTATAAAATGAGATCTCAGTATAGTTTTGATTCGCATTTCTCTAATTGCTAATAATGTTGAACATTTTTTCATATGTTTGTTGGCTATTTGTATTTCTTCTTTTGAGAAATGTCTGTTTAATTCACTTTCTCATTTATTAACTGGGTTATTTGATTTTTTGGTGTTAAGTTTTTTATATATTCTAGATATTAATCCTTTATCAGAAGAGTAACTAGCAAAGATTTTCTCCCATTCTGTAGGTTCTCATCACATTCCTGTTTTCTCTGTTGTGCAGAAGTTTGTTAATTTGATGCCATCCCATTTATTAACTCTTGGCATTATTTTCTGAGCTTTAGGGGTACTGAGAGGTCACTGCCTGTGTCTATATGTTGGAGTGTTGCCCCTATGTTTTCTTACAGGAGTTGCATAGTTTCTGGTCTAATTCCTAGGTCTTCGATCCATTTTGAGTTGATTTTTGTGCAGGGTGAGAGATAAGGTCTAGTTTCACTCTTCTATATATGGATAATCAGTTTACCCAGCACCATTTGTTTAAAAGCCTGTCTTTTCTCTAAGGTATATTTTTGGCACTTTTGTCAAGGAATGACTGTAGATATGTGGGTTTGTCTCTGTGTCTGTTTGTATGCCAGTACCACGCAGTTTTTGTTACTATAGCTCTGTAGTATAATTTGAAGTCAGGTATTCTGATGCCTCCAGCATTGCCTTTTTGCCTTACAAACTGCTTTGGTTACTATGCGGTTTTTTTCTTTCCAAATGAATTTTAGGACTGTTTTATCTAGCTCCATGAAGAATGTCACCAGTATTTTGATTGGGATTGCACTGAATCAGTATTATCACTTTTGGCTGTTTGGTTGCAGGCCTCCTTCTTATTTCAAAATAGGATCTCACTAAAGTTGCTGAGGCTGGCTTCAAACTTATGATCCTTCTGTTTCAGCCCCCTGAGTAGCTGGGATTACAGGAATGTGCCATCATGCCCAGCCAAAATGTTTTTTTATGAAGACTAAAACCAGAAAATGTAGTAATGCAACATGTTTTTAAAATATAAAGAAATGGGGCTGGGACTGGGGCTCAGCAGCAGAGCACTTGCCAAGCACGTGTGAGGCATTGGGTTTGAGCCTCAGCATCACATAAAAATAAATTTAAAATAAAGGCAAATGCAGGTAAACAACTGAAACCAAAATTAGGACACTGTCTCTGGGATTTGAGGAAAGAATACAAGAGTCCTCAATTGTATTAACAATGTTTTATTTCCTAACATAGGTGGTAAATGTATTAGTATTCATTATTTTTTTCTCTAAACTTTTCCTTTTCTCAAAATATTTTAAACAAGATATGAAGCAAATGTAACAAAATGGTGACATCTATTAAAGGTGAATAATACAAATTAGTATTGGCTATTTATTTTTGGATCAGTCCACATTTTTAAAAATACATGAAAAATTATTTAAGCTTTAGTGTTTATTTAATCATTATTCATTAAGTAGCTAATTATTTAATTTTATTAAATAAATTATTTTATCAACTAATGTTATTTGCTTAAGTTTAAAATGTATACACTGCCGGGTGTGGTGGCGCACGCCTGTAATCCAAGGGACTTGGGAGGCTGAGTCAGGAGGATCGCAAGTTCAAAGCCAGCCTCAGCAACTTAGCGAGGCCCTAAGCAACTCAGTGAGACCCTGTCTCTAAATAAAATACAAAATAGGGCTGGGGATGTGGCTCAGTGGCCGAGTGTCCCTGAGTTAAATCCCTGGTTCCAAAAAATAAATAAATAAATAAATAAATAAATAAATAAAATAAAATAAAATAAAATAAAATGAAATGTATACACAATTTACTTTTGGATAGACTCTACTAACTTCCTGCTTTGAAAATTGAAAACCTTAGCATTAACATTTCCAATCCCATTTCTTCTCCCTATTTTTTAAAAATATACATATGTATTGGTTGTCGATGGGCTTTTATTTTATTTGTTTATTTATATGTGAATCAATCCCAGTGCCTCACACATGCCAGGCAAGTGCTCTACCACTGAGCCACAACCCAGCCTCCTTCTCCCTATTTTTGTTACATAACTTGGACACTACACGTTCATAGCATTCACATTCCATTCTATAATTCCATAAATATTTACTACTGAATCTGTATTTGAGGTGAGGCAATATCCTCATAATCACTCTACCATGACTTTTCCTTGATCTCTTCAACACTTAATTGGCTGGATTTCACCACCAAGTGGTGTTTTGTAAAAGCAATACTCATATGCACTCCTTTATGCACTCTCTCATGTTTAAGAACACCTGGATACTAGCCTTACAGGTTAATGGCATGTTAGCTGGGTATAAAACCTGTGGTCCTGTCCTTCCTTTCTTTCAGAAACTTGTAGATGGCTGCTCCCTTCAACTGGCTGAGTTTAAACATTGCTGTGGAGGCACCTGAGGCTAGCTTGATTTTCTCCGTTTTATACGATTTGTTTTTCTGTCTGGAATTTTAAAGAATTCTTCATCATTCTCGTTTTCTCTCCCTGTCTCTTTCTTCTTCTCTCATCTGTCTGTATCAGGCCTTTCTTTACTTAAATCCATTCAGGAAAATGTTTTTACAAAATGCATTGAATACCACTGTAAAATTTTTGTAGAATTCTGGCTATGGAAGATGTTTCATATAAACACATAAATTAAATGTGAGTACAAGAGAGAAGAAATTTTAAAAAGGAAGCAAAAACTAAGCTCTAGATGCTCCAATTCACATCTCTTTCAAGTGTTATGGAGGGTGCTAAATCTGTACCTTAATGTATTTTGCTCCTCCTCAACTTGTCAGTTCAAGAGCTGACAGGTGCTGGCAGATCCCCACAATCTGACATAGGTGAACTCCCAAAAGATCCTTATACAATAGTCTATCTTTAATTTTTTCCACAACACAGGCAAATACAAGATAGGAACAATATTGATAAAATGTAATAAATTCTAAGGACCAAATGAACTATTCTGGGAGTCAAGCCTGGGAGAACAGAATATTCAACAACTAGTTCTAAGACGCAGATAAGCAAAGACAAACTTCAGGAATTCAGAAATAGGTGTCTTCCACAGAACAGCTGCCACCCTCTCAAGTCCCTCCATTGGCTGGCAACCCAATAACCATCATGCCACAGTGTGCTGGTAACCCAAAGACAGCATCGTGACACCCCAAAGATCAAAGCAAAGGCTCTGCAGAGAAGAACATGAACCCACGATCAATAGAAAGCACAGATGACCTGAGTCTTCCCAAGCAATAATTTTTTCCTGGAGTTCAATGAGATGATCAAATCAGATGTTCTCATTGAGAAACTAAAAACTTTTCCTGAAAAAGTTTATGCTACTTCAATCCATTTATTCTGTTTATTAGGCTCTTTTCTTCAGTAACAATTATGTTTATATTCCTGTCTGAATATAAATTATGTTTATATTCCTATATACTTTCTGTCTCTCCTATGTTTTTGCTTTTCTCTAAGTTTTTTCAAACTTTTCATCAGTATTCACTGGAATTATTAATCTGCCAGTCATTCAATTTCATTCCAGGTTTTGCTGAAACTAATTTATTTCTACTTCTTTCAGTCTGTTTTTATTCTTACCTTTCAGCATGTTTTTCTGAATTCAAATCTAAATTAAGCTGATCTGTAGAACAAGCATTTGAAAGTAATCTTAAAGTAACATTTTTTATATAATGGGTTCTTGTCAGAATTTACATGCTATACTCTATGTTCCTCTTCACTTTTTTTCATCATAGAATATTTGCATTAGCTACAATGCTGCTTCTTTCATCTTGTTTGTCCTTAGATACAGCTCTCCAGACATTTTATTGACACAGCATGGGTGGCTTCTTGGTCCTGTTTCCTCGACATGTTTATTGGATTGCCATCCTACTTAAGTAAGAAGTAGGATGTCCACTCCACTTCTCTGAAGTCTGAGGAAATGTTTGGGCTAGGATGAAGGGGTATAAACTCTGAATAAAAGACTCTTTTCTCTTTTAAGAGCATGTTCAGAAGCCCTACTCCAGTGTGCAGGTCATTTCACTATTGAAATAGAAGCCCTAACATCTGGGCAGCCAGCCACTTGCAGTCAGTTTTCCCACTCTTCATTTGATCTTCCTCAGCAACTAGTTCCTGCTCTTCAGTTAAAAGAGTTAAAACACACAAAGACACACAGACACACACTAATACCCACTCAGTTTACTATTTTCTAAATTTGAGGCTACTGGAGACAATTCTCAGAATCTTCCCCATGTGACTTCTATGAGGTACAGAAGCACTCACACTTAATGTACCCTGAATCTGTTAAAGTTCATTGAACGAGGTGATAGTCCTTTCCTTATTTGGCTACATATTGCTCAATGGGTTTTTTTGTTGTTGTTTTTTTTTTGCCCGAGGGAAGGAAATTCAGTAATGAAATTTAAATTGGCAATCTTATCCCAAGGGCCAAGACCACTGATTTTGTAAAGGCACCACAGAGTGACATAAAACAGGAACTGCTTTTTAATAAAACCTAAAATCTTAGATTAAAAAGCTTGTGGAAGAAATAAAGAGTAAGACCAAGTTCTGAAATACACTTATCTGAAAGTATAAATGACTATAAAATTTATAATTGAAGTTTCAGAAAATTTCCTTTTAGAAGGAATCACTATATTTACTTTCATGAAAGCTAATAAAACATTATTTGAAACCATACAAGTACTTATAGGAAAAATATGAAGTTGTAAAAATCATGTTTTGATCAAGCACAAGCAGAAAAATAAGTTACAATGTAAAAGACAAATATGGCTCATGAAATACACCAAATAAAAGAAACAAACATTAATATGCCTAGGAACAACCATGTAAGACAGAAAGAAATTTTAACTAGTCCCCCATGTATTTGATTAATACTCATTTGAGCACCTTCTATGAGCTAAGCCCTGAGATGAGTGTTACCCACTCCGGGACCTCAGAGAACTTAAAGAAGATAAGACAGAAAATGAGAGTGCACAATAATAGGCATAAATATAATTTAAAATAATCAACACTGCTATAAAGAAAATGAAAACTACAAAAAAGAAACACTGCAAAAAAGTGTTTGAACTGGATGATCATGGAAGATCTCTCTGTGGGACAATTAAACTGAGACAGAAAGGGTGAGAAGAAACCAGCCCTCAGGTATAATTGGAGGAATAGTCTAGACAAAGGAAACAGCAAATCAAAGTCCCATGAAGTAAGGATGCATATGATGAGTTCTGGGTTTAAAAAAAAAAAGGAAGAAGGTTCATGGGACAGTAGAGAGAATGAAGACAGGAGAGGAAAAAACTGAGCCTGGGAAGGTTAACTATGATCAGACCATATCGGACCATTAAGTCTAATGGAAAGACAACAGTGGACTTCAAGAAGGGGAATAAATGATATGATTTATACTTTTAAAATATTACCCCAATTCATCTATAGAAAATGGATTAAAAGGAAGGAATGGAAATAAAAATTTAATAGAAATCTACTATTGAGGACTAGATAGAAGATAATATCAGCCCAGGCATAAAATAGACCAAAATGCAGGGCATGCTGGTATATGCTTGTAATCCCAGAGGCTCAGGAAGATTAAAACTTCAAAGCCAGCCTCAACAACTTAGTGAGGCCCTAAGCAACTTAGAGAGACCATGTCTCAAAATAAAATATAAAAAAGGGCTGGGGATATGGCTCAGGGGTTAAGCACCTCTGGGTTCAATCCCTGGTACCAAAAACACACACACACACACACACACACACACACACACACAAACACACATATTATGACATTATTAGATGACACAGTTGATGAAACTTGAGATGAAATTACGGTATAGGAAGGTGAAGGAGGGGAGCATAAAAGCAACACCAAAATTTCTTGATGTCAGATACAAGAATAAAAATCATGTAAATGGTAACATATACAGCTCTTATAAATATCTAGTCTGACAGTGCAAGGGACAATCACTTTCCTAAGTTCAACTTTACCTTTTATCTTCATGGTGGCAGCACTAGAAGTGGTGGAAATGGTTAGACTTAGGCAGCACTAACAAGATTTGTGGACATTATTGTGGCAAGCAGACACATGAGTTGTCCCCCATGATCCCTGCCTCCTGGTGTTTACATCCAGCTATATAATCACCTAGCTTTCAGAGCGAGCAGAATCACTGACTTGCTTCTAACCAAACCAAATGGAAAAAAGGATGGGATGCTATTTCTCTGATCCACCCTGCTAGCAGACTCAGATGTCTAAGACTCTTCTTACAGCCTGATGAAAGAAAGAAGCAGTCATATCAGTGAGGTCCAAGTGACAAGGAACTGAGGGTAGCCTAGCTGACAGCCAGCAGAAAACTGGGACCCCTCAGCCTCACAACTGCACAAAACTGATTCTGGTAGCAACCTGAGTAAGCTAGGAAGTCAATCTTCCTTCCTTAGATGAGAATGTAGGCCAACTGACACCTTGAATGCATAGAACCGGACTTCTGACCAACGAAAACTGTCAGATAAGAAAAGTGAGCTATTTCAAGCTGTTATGTAACATTTTGTTTTGTTTTGTTCCTGGGGAGTGGGGGCAGTACCAGGGGACTTAACCCAGGGGTGCTTTACAACTGAGCTACATCCCCAGTCCTTTGTATTTTTTATTTTGAGACAGGGTCTTATTAAGCTTCTTAGGGACTTGCTAAATTGCTGAGGCTGGCCTCAAACTTTCGATCCTCTTATCTCAGCCTTGCAAGTCACTAGAATTACAGTCATGCACAACTGTCCCAGTTAGTTTATGATAATCGGTAATGCAGCAAGATAACAACATGTGCTAATATGGAATAGGAAAGAACAAGAAGTCAAGGATAAGGTAAAGATTTCTGGATGAAGTGAACAGAAGAATGGAGTGCTCATTAACTGAGATGGTGACATCTTGGGGAAAAGCAGTCTGGCAAGGAAGATCAGTTCGGAAAATGTTGCATTTTCAATTCCTCTTACACAATAGATTGAGGTGTCAAGAGTTAAAGATATGGGTTCAGGTGAAAAGTCTAAGCTGCAGCTATTTATTTAGGGGTCAACAGTCCAGATATCACATGAGATCACCAAGAGAGTCAGTACACAGCCAGAGACAGACCAATGGCTGAGCCCTGGGGTGTACCAGCATTCAGAAAGCAATCAGATGAAGAGGAACCAGCTCAAGAGTCTGAGAAGAAATAATTAATTAGAAAAAAAAAAAAACCACGAGAAATGTGACAAAAAATTGCTTCAATATCCAACAAGATGAGGACTAAGAATGGGCAATAAAAAATGCAGCTACTTGGTCACATCAGCCATATTCCAAGTGCTTAATAACCACATGTGGCTGCTGACATGACAGCAAATACGAACATTTCCATCAGGCCCAAAACTTCTACTGACCACCAGTGATCTACAGAAACAGATGAAAGATAAATCAAGACCGATGTAGGTGAAGGGTAAATGTGGTGGTAAGAGTTTGGGCAAATCCTTTTCTGAAGAGCTTTATCTTTCAAAACAGAAACAAAGCAAAGCCATTAGTTCAGAATGAAAATAGGAGAAAATGCTATGGAGATTTGGAAAGTAAAAGGAGATATGGCAGTAGAACAGGAGAATGGGAGAAGGAAAGAGAGTCAATGGATTATGGATGGATGATTCTGAAGGTCAAAGATGGTTGGAGGTGGGATACTGGATAAAAAAAAAAAAAAGAAAGAAAAACAAACAAACAAACTTGAAACAATTGAAAAGTGTCTCAGGTCCAGTTCCCTGTGAGCAGAGTCTGAAATAGATGTCTTAGACAAGTACCTAATCAATCATGCTCTCTGGATAAACATGTCAGGAGTGATATAATCAAATTACAGAGGAAGGAAAAGCTAGGTAGATGTGATCTCAGCTGAAATCTTGCTTTAGCACAATCTCAATGGGAGCTCTGGAGCAAGAATGGTACCACAGTCTTCCCACATAGAAGCAGAGTCTGGCTCTTGACTACCCATGTTAGTTGTCACTGGCTGGGACTGTTGTGACCACCATGCCAGTTTGCTCAGGACTGAGGAGTTTTTTGGGATGCAAGGTTTTTCAGTGCTACAACTAGGAGAGTCCCAGGTGACCTGGAATGATTGGTCACTCTACTAGGTTCTGTCCCAGATATAGGGCATAGCCTTTCAGGTATTTCTAGCAAAATGGCTCCAATATGCTAGGAGAATTCTTCAGAGAAGGAGACAGCTGTGAGCTGACAATCAACAACTTTCACAGCAACTGGTGACTGGGTGCACCAGCCAGGTATGGATACTGGGACTTAGGCCCCAATACTGTCTATCACAGAAGAGAGTGGCTGGAATGTAGACTACTTAGCATTACAATCATGGAGGGGCTGCAGTTATTGATAATGACACCATTTAGAAGATGCCCACATTAATGGCTTTGCTTGAGGAGGAGTGGATTGGAGAGAGAGGATTAGCCCTGAATAACTATGGAGCTCTCTCTGGGTTGACCAGCAAAGAGAGCAAAGACTGATCATTGTCTTTCCCCTAATAGGAAACAGGAACTCTGTATGTAACCAATCTTCTGAAAGATCTCCTTGTCCTATTATCACTACGCCCAGTGCAGACAACTCTACTGAAGAAAAACACAAAACTGTGTTAAATTTGGCTTTAAACAAAAAACAAAAACACCCACTAAAATAAGAGGAGGCTTTATATTCATGGTAAGGAAAATGTATTCTGGGCAAAGAAGGTAGTTTGAGTCTATGGAATGGAGAAAGAAGAGAAGCTGGTGGGAGAATAACCTCACCTGACCATGGCAGGGGTCTGATCAGAAATTAAAGGGCTTGAATTAACACAGCAACCCTGGGAACAGAGATTGGACCAGTTTTACTGAGAGACACTTTGAAACTGTATCTGTTAGTCTTGACCTAAGTAGTCAAAGGAGAGAAGGGAATTAATGGAAAACTTCAGGATTTTAGCTTGACTGAGCAACTAGAGGAAAGGTGATGTCATTAATATCAGGATTAAGAGCAAGGAAACATCTAAGGTGATTCAGAATATCTGGAGATTGAGCATGATTAGTACTAAAAGTAATGGTCTTTCAGAAAGAGCTTGTTTTCCACTAAAATGTGTGTGTTTGTTGTTGTTGTTTTTACCAAGGAGAGCATTTAAAGGAAACAGGGACTATGCTTTTGAATCCAGTTTTATGAGGAGAATATTAAATAAATGTGATGCAAGTTCCATCTAATTTTCACTTGAGATGAGGGATCATCTTTTTGGTATAAGATTGCTAAAACTAACCCAGAAAAGGAACTTTACATGTTAAGAACCCCACTCCTCATTCAACCAGCCCTCGTTTTACAGACAGAAAACAATCTCAGAGACAGACACTTGCTCAACTAAGTGGAATAAATTTCCTGTTAAAAACAAGAGAAAAAATAACAGTAATATTTCAGTGCATTTTCCACATACCCTTTCACAAATTTTTGGTGAGTTATTCTTCTAAGTTGCAAAAGTTATTTCATTATAACACCTTTGTTTACCATTACATTAAATTAAAAAGACTCCAGAGCCGGGCGTGGTGGCGCACGCTTGTAATCCAAGCGACTTGGGAGGCTGAGTCAGGAGGATCACGAGTTCAAAGCCAGCCTCAGCAACTTAGCGAGGTCCTAAGCAACTCAGTGAGACCCTGTCTCTAAATAAAATACAAAATAGGGCTGGGGATGTGGCCCAGTGGCCGAGTGCCCCTGAGTTCAATCCCTGGTTCAAAAAAAAAAAAAAAAAGACTCCAAAGAAGGAAAGAAAATTCACTGCATTTTCCAACATTTTTGCTCTTTTCAGATTGTTCTCCTCTTGAGGTTCTGAGATTCCTTCTTTATTCATTAGTTTTGTTTAGAGACCACTGTTACAGGAAGAGTCTATTGATAACAAATTATGTTTTCCTTCACTTGAGAATGTCTTGATTTCCTCATTTCTTTTGTCCTCCCACTTGCTCAGCAAGCACTCTGCCACTGAACTACATCCTCAATCCTCTGCCCTTTTTGTTTTACTTTGAGAGAGAGTCTCACAAACTTGTCCACTCTGGCCTCAGACCCGTGGTCCTGCCTCAGTCTCCCACGAAGCTGAGACTATAGGTGTGCACCAGTCTGCTCAGCCTCTTCTTTCCTAAAAGATATTTTCATTGGACATATAATTCTAAAATGACTTAAAGAATGTTCTTTTCTTTCAGCATTTGAAGAATGTTCTATCATTTCCTTCTGATACCCATACTTTTGGGTAAGAAATCTTGTCACTTGAATTATAAGTAAGGTCAATTCTCCCTCAATGACTTCAAATTTTTTTTTCATTGTCTTTAATTTTCAGAAGTTTGACTCTGGTGCGTCTTGGCATCTATTTCTTTGCATATATACTATCTGGAGTTCATTCAGATAATTGAGTCCATGGATTCATATCTTTTGCCAAATCTGGGAAATTTTCAGTTATTATTTCTTCAAAAATGCTTTTCCAGATATACCCTCTCTTTCCTCTCCTTCCAGACTCCACCAGGGGAAAAAATGTTAAATTATCTGTTATAATCCCACAGGTCTCTGAGGTAATGTTCATTTTTGTAAAATTCTATTTTCTCTATTGTTCAGATTGAAAAATTGCTGTTGCTCTATCTTACAGTTCACTGATTCTTTCCTCTGTGCCCTCCATTCTGTTGTTGAGTCATATCCACTGAGACTTTTTCTTTTCTACTTTTAAATTTCCATTTAATTTTTCTTTATATCATCTATTGCTATGGTGAGACTTTCTATTTTTCATTTGTTTTAAGGTAGCATTTTTATGGTGACTATTTTAAAATCCTCATCAGATAAGTCTAACATGCGTTATCCCAGTGTCAGTGTCCCAACTGCCTTTTGTCACTCAAGTTGAGGTTTTCCTGGCTTTCAAAATAAAAAGCATAAAGTCCTGAAACTAAAAATTTTATGTAAGTCTTCTGTTAATAGTAGGCCTCCTCTGACACCACTCAGTGGGATAGAGAAGGTTGAATGCCCAATGCCTTTACAACAGGGGTTCCCCATATAGTCTCCACTGACATTACCAGGGTGGAGAAAGCCTTATAGCAGAGAGGAAAGTCCCAGCTGCCTATGTGGCTTTCTCTGACACTATTCTAACAGAGGGGCTGGGGAACCTCACATCATGGCAAGGGTAGAAATCATTCCTGTGAAATTGGGTAAAACAGAGCAGTTATTATCAAAAGCTTTGTCTTGGAAGGCTATTCCTTTCCTAGTCCTAAAGCTAAAGAAAGAAAATAAACTTTTCTTGAGGCTTTTTTAGAGTGTGCCTGTTGGTATTTCCTGATTGTCAACTCCCTCAACACCAGGTCTAACATACACAAGTCAAAAAGAAAGCCCTCAGAACTCATTGCCGTGTCATTCCTGCACCCTGGTGTCCCTAGCCAAACTGATCCTTTTATCAACCTTTCAGAGTTTTCCATGTTTGTTTTAGTATCCAGGATTTTTAACTATACTTACTACAAAAACAGAGGGAAGCAACCTTCATTTCTTTATGATTCAAAAAAAAATCCCTCTTTTCATATTCTGTTTCTAAAGCATTTATGAGCTCTGTGTTCTTCAGGTTTATCTTCAACTCTGAAATTGTTTTTGAATCTTCAAAATTCTTAACTTCTAAAAAATTGTTTTTAATTTAAAAAATAAAATTCATGACTTTCAACCAGGCAGGGTAGTGAACACCTGTAATCCTCCCAGCCATTTCCAGGGCTGAAGAAGGAGGACTGCAAGTTCAAAACCAACCTCACCAACTGAGTGAAACCCTATGTTAAAATAAGGGGAAAAAAAAAAAGAGCTCAGGATATGGCTCAGTGGTAAAGCACCTCTGGATTCAAACCCCAGTACTAAAAAACAAACAAGCAAATAAATTTCTGAATTTTTCTAGTTCTGATTAGACTGTTCTTGCACACTAC
The DNA here is from genome assembly GCA_020662805.1 of Glaucomys volans. Lineage (NCBI taxonomy): Eukaryota > Metazoa > Chordata > Mammalia > Rodentia > Sciuridae > Glaucomys > Glaucomys volans. The sequence continues at coordinate 13,856 of JAJEJO010047166.1, forward strand.
ATATTTACCTTGTTTTGGAACACTGAATTGTAATTTTCATCAGTTTTATATTTTTCTATATTTAATTCTTTCCTGTATGAAGAGGTTTATTCTAGTCCAAACTCTCCTCTTCTGGTAAGAACGCTCCACGAGATTCAACCTTGATATTTTTAAGTAGAACTGCTTCCCCCTGCATGTTCTCAGGGGAGGTCGGCTGTAGGACGGTTCTACTCTCTCAGTTCTGGAGCTCACTCTGCTGTTGCAAGGGAATGTTCCCACAGAGGGCAGTTCACTTGTTGAGAACACCTGGCTCTGCTCCCTGCTCACTGCTCTCTGAACCTTCGCTCACTTAGTCTCCACTGTCCCGTCCTGTTCAATATGAACTCTATTCCCAGCATTTCTCCTCAGTATAGAACTTACTCCTACAAAGAAACTTTGGGCAGTTAAGATTATAATAAAAAAGAAAGACAAATTTTAGCTGGTTCATTTTGAGAATAAATACAGCACAACTGCTCCAGCCCCTTCAAATCATGCTATGGATGCCCTGACTTACTTGCTACCAGAATAGGCAACATCTTCCAGTACTAGCTGTGGCATTCAATGTGGTTTGCTGAGTCCATGAGTGAGTATCATCCAGCATTCTGGATGCTATCGGTCTCCCACTGCTGCCACTGCTCACTCCTGCACAGAAGCTGATAGGTCTTGTAACTATCAATAGTTTAGCCCCAGACAGTTGAGAAGAAACCTTCAGACCAAATTTTCTTACAGATGTTGCTCATGGGTTTGTGGGTTTTTTCGGAATTAAACCTAAGGGCACTCTACCACTGAGGTACATCTTTTGTTTTGTTTTGTTTTGTTTTGCTTTGCTTTCCTTTTCATTTTGAGTCAGGGTCTCACAAACTTGGCCATGCTGACCTCAAACTTTAAAGTCTCCAGTAGCAGCCTCCCAAGTGGCCAGTTTTAAATGCATGCACCACCGTGCCAGGCACTCGTGTGTTTATTTTGCTATCCTATTTGATCAGTTCTAGTGACTATATTTGGGAGGATTCAGAAACTATGTCACCCATGCCATATTTCCAGAATCCCTTGAAAAACAGACGCTGGTGTTTTACAATCTTCATTAATACAAACAGCTAAAATAAACTTTCAGATCACAAAATCATGATGAGTAAATCAGTGTTCCTATTAAAACTATTATATAGCATAGTCAGTCTCCCTATTAAAACTATTATTAAAACTATTAATTCAATTAAAACATAAAATACTTCCCTATTTATATAATGTACTATAAGAATCTAAAGCTAAGTAACAGAAAATGTACCTCAAAAATATAAATTAGCACATGCCTTAAAAATGAATTCTTTGTGGTGCTCAATTTCAAAACTTCAGTATATGTGAAAAAGCTTGAAAGATTTTTAATAGATTGCTTTAATAACAGAACTGATGATTTCATTTCCTTTTGCTTATTTATGCTTAATAAATTGGAAAAATGCAAAACTAAGCTTCCTGCAGAAATGTTTAGAACAACTTACGCTAGAACCATGCTGTAATCTGAGTGGTTGAACATATATCCTCCAACAATCCACATTATGTTTCCATTGACCACAGCTTTATGAGATGCTCTGGGCAGCTTTAAGTTTGAATATTCCTCTCGAGTCCAAAATGACTGGTTAGCTGGCACAGGAACTGAACATCCAGGGCCTAATAAAACATAATAAATTAGTTTCATTAAATACATCTTGAAAGTTTACTGCAGTTCAAGTTTTAATCATATAAATGTAAAAATTTCTTAAGGAATATTTAGTACCTCATTTAGCATCTACATATCAGACAAATTTCTTTCTATTTTCAATTTACTCACAGTATTACAATTCCAAGAATCCCTAATAAAATTCAAAATAACATGCTTTCTAATAATGACTTGACCATATCCACTTTAGGTATTTCAGTAATAAAAATCCTACTTGAACAGCTTTCAAGGTAAAGACTACACAAAGGAATTATTAATTCAAATGGAAAAACCTAAAATGCAACAACTAGATCTGGGAATGATAATTTTTAAAAAAACTACCCATCTTCTAGTAAAGCAAAGAATTCAACAGATATAAGAGACAGAATCTGTTCTTGGAAGGTCTGGCTTCTGCTGAACCTGTTGCAAGATGAAAGGTACTCAAATATTCTGAATGTTAACTTTTTAAAATCACCAAACCTAAAAGACCAAAGCATTAAACAATCACATTTCCTTTCAAAATGAAAAGGTTCTGAGGAAGAAATAGGCAGAACTCAGAGGAAGTTCTGCCCCATCTCCCAGCTTGGTTCTCTGCTATATCCTCTTACGGCTGAGACCAAGTTCTCCAACTTTCATGAATGAGCTGCACACAATGTGAAACCTCTCCACAATTCTAGGAGATCACAACCACATATGTGTGACATTGACACTTTTGTAAGAACCTGGATAAAGGAAGGAGAACGCTTACATACCTTCTGATATTTGATGAACATAAACTGTACAGATGCTAAGAAGGTATTAAACTGGGAACAATTTGTGAACTGAAAGAAAAACAAGAGAAAGAAGCTCCTACCCTGCCACTCAGAGAAGCAGGAGCATCCTCTGACATCACTTGAATTGCAGATGCCACGATGAGGAAAACCACAGTTGTTTGTACAGTGAGGAATGTCACACGAGTCACCTTTCCAGTTTTCAGAACATTCACACTCCACACTGCCAGTACTGTTGTTGGTCTTACATTCTCCTCGGCCTGAGCAATTATTCGGACACATGTCAAAACTATAAAGACAGGGAAAAAACTAAGTCAACACAAAGCAATACATCAATGAACTTGGCAGAACTTCCTCCTGCCTAACACTTAAGGGTTTCCCTGTCTCTTCAGTTCATTCACAAACTAAATGCAGTGCTTACCACTCAGCCCACAGGGGCCACTCCACACTGCACAGCTCAGGCATGTGAGCTCAAATGTGAGTCTCATGAGAACAGGGTAAGAACAAGTAGCTCATAAAGTTAAAGAAATCACAAGGAAAGAGGAGATCCGTGCACATTTGTCGAAATTTGGCTCCTCAAGCCTGGGACAACTATCCTGTTCTCAGTAGCCCACTAGGTGCACATTTCCAAGTGTGGGAAAGAAAAGGACAAACTTCCAAGAACATACTCATGGTACGCAGCCCTCTGGACCATCTCTAACAATTTGCAGAACTTAAGATTATTGCCCAGGATATTATATTTAAAATTTCTTAGTAACTTGACCCATTTCAGATGGAAGAAGCAGGGCCACATAACTTAATATATGAGTTTCACCATAATATATTTCATAATAACATGGCTTAAGGTAACTATGCAGATAGCACATAGAAATAACATAATTCAGAGTTTAAAGGAGGCAGATAAATGAACTATCATGAAACTTCAAAAGTATAGATTTGTTCTACCACTGAGTACATGGCAACTGCTAATGTTTGTTAAATTGTACTTACCAAAAAACCTCAATGTTTTTTAAAAAAACTTTAAATGAGAAAGCCATGTAAACTGCTTACTGAAATTCGTGGCACAATATAAGTCTTCAATATTTTAATCATTATTATTAAAACATTTTATTTAAATCACAAAATTAGATTTAAATATCTTACTTGTAAGTGATATTAAATCCAGTCAAATTATAAGCAGCATCACTAAAAAAATGCAGAAGGGCATAACCTGATGTAGTAACCACCTCAGGGACCGTCTCATTGCCATCTCTCTCAGGAACAATGAGGCCACTGAAATGGAAACACATTTCTTATAGCACAATGTCAGTCATGTTAAACTGTCGCAGAGATAATTCAAAACTGAAGTTCATCTTTACAACTTTAGAAAACACATGCAGGCAAAGCGGTGAAGTCCTGTGATGGACACACACAGCTACCCTATTGGTTGTCCATCTTTTGCTAGGCTTCCTTTATTCTGGGTTGCATTTCTAATAAAATTTGAAATCATTTGTTGAAGAGGCTGTCTTTTCTCCATTGCATGTTTTTGCCTCCTTTGTCAAGTATGAGATACCTGTACTTATTTGGGTTTGTCTCTGTGT
>JAJEJO010047168.1:0-10848 GCA_020662805.1 Glaucomys volans
CATGAGTGAGGGTAGACTCTGGGCACCCAGAGACTCTGGGTCAGTGGCAGAGAACAAGTCTTGGGAAGGAGGCCCCGATGCAGCTCTGTATGGCTCAAACATGGGGTAGATAGAGGAGGGTTTTGTTCAGCATCCCTCACCAGCAAAAGGGAAGGCAATATGGCCAGAAAGATGCCATTAACAGTCATCCAGTGTGTGTGGTCTTAAGGATTCCCTAGTACTACTATGTCCCTACTGTGTCAGATGAGGACACAAGGCAAATCAGAACTTCTGCAAATCATGAACAGTAAGTATGAATAATTAAATTCCAGGACATGGTGACACCACAGGCTCCATATCCCCTCCAGGACACTTTTTACCAAGGCTTTGAAAAGGGGCTTGCTTCTCTGGTATCAATGTTCATCCTCTGCCCCTGACTTCCCTCCTTGGCAGCAAGGTGGAAGGGAACAGGAGGGAAATGTGGATCAGGACAGAGACAGGAGGAGACACTGAGAAGTTGGGGTCGAGGGTCTAATGGTGTGAGCTAAGAAACCCGAGAGCAAATGAGGAGGCAGGGCCTGGCACCCTGTTGCCCGCTCATTGCTAGGTCTGGGCCTCGCATTTAGCAATGTGTTAACCACCCCATTGCTGAGCACCCACCCTGAGGCTGCTGTGGCTTGTCCCCCTCTCTGAGAGCAGAAGATCCCCCCCGCCCCGGTTCCTGTGGCCTCCAAGTTACAACATTCACACTGTAGGTCTAGGAGCCTGAAGTTGTCCCCAGTGTCCCTGACTCCTTGGCATCTTGCTTCACCATGAAGTGATGTGACCCTTCCATGGACCTGGGAGGCTGTGGACCAGCCCCTGGCAATTGGTCCTGCCTGAACACCCTCTGCCTGGTTACCTCTGGCCAAACTCCAGTCCCCTTCAAAGAGGGACAGGGGCAGAAACCAGCTGCAGTCTGAGTGCTGTCCCTGCCAGCAGAAAGGTGGGTTTGGTGATGGGGCTCCTTAGTTAAACAAGGCAGGGACCCTCTCCCTCTTCCTCTAAGGTCTGATTCTGCAGGCTGGGGAGGACATTGCTCAGTTCCCTCTAGGGGAGCAGGTGCTCAAGCCCGTGTGACTTGGACAAATGACTGAACCTGACTCTGCCTCAGTTTCCCAACGCACAGGGAGTAGTGTTCTCTTCTTCCTCCTCCCCAGCCTCCCCTGCATGGGCCATTAGGGTGCAGACTGCAAGAAGGACCAGTGTCTGATTCTTAGGGTCCCTGAGGCTGTCACAGGAGAGCAACCCGCTTGCCGGCAGGAAATAGGAGCAGTCAGAGAAAAGCGGCCACCTAACCGCCACTCAACCTTCCTCTGGGTCCCGGGACCCTTCGGGACCAGTCCCAGGAGCAGCGTAGCAGCAAGGACCCGAAGACATTTCCACTGTTCCCAGCAGGGAAAGTCCCCACATCTCCCATCGCTGAAGCTTGCTACCCCAGAGGCAGCTGCTGCCAGGACCCAGACCCCTCCTCCTCGCCGCTGTGCGGTCCTCTGGTGGCTCTAAGCCAAGGCAGTATCCCGGGGAAGATCCAAGGCGGGGAGAAAGCGCAGGAACCCTAGAGCAAACACAGGGCTGGTAAGGGAGGAGCGACAGGAGACCCTCCTCTTACCTGGGGAAGGGCCGCCTCTGGTGCTGGAGACCAGGCAGAGGAAGGCGAGCAGCGCCGCTGCCGACCGCATGACTGTCGGGCTGAGGGCAGTGCGGAGCAGTGGGCTGCGCTCCCGGGTCTCTGGTGGGTTGCAGGCGTGGGGTGGAGCCAGCCCTGCACACCGCCCCCCAGGCGTGGGGGCTGCCTGGTTTGAGGCTGGGTGGGGGGTGGTTTCTTGCTGAATCATTTTAACCAGAAGCTCATCTCCAGATCTATCGGCCACAAAGGCAACCGCTTCCTTTATAAGTTTCCAAGCAGCTATCATTTACTGGGGTAGGAGGAAGACAAAAGAGACCTGCGAACAAAGTGTGGTGCTGTTTTCTACCCCAGAAACACATATGGGAGGGAGGCTGTCTTTTTTTTAAAATAGGGGATTTTCAGAAGCAGAATCACTTGACTTTGTTCTCTAGAAGGAGCCACATTCTGAACAGCCCTTGGCAGGAGAGTCTCCTGGGGACTGGTGTGAGTGGACATCTACCCCTGGGAACTTGGGCAGGAAAGCAGGGTCCAGACTGCCCCTTTAGCGGATGATTATCCTCAAGCACACATGTGTCCTCTAGGCACCAGGAAACCAGGAGCTGAACAGGGTTTGGTGATTGACTCTTTAATCACTTCCCATCTTAGGCTCAAAGCCAGCAAAGGAGGGGAAAGAGCAGCATGTGTCTCAGTGGTTCTGGACCCTGGTAAAGCTTCCGTTTACATGCCAGCCCAGAGATTATAAACTCTGATTCTGAGTTTGAAATGGCGCTGCTTAACACCTGTTGACCTTAGAGGCTCTGTACCTCAGTGCCCCTCTTCCCTGATTGTGGTGAGAATTTGGGAGATTTCTCCATGTAAATGGATTTTCTCCATTAAGTGGAGATTAAATGGATACATTACATTCTCTATGTAAATGGGGCTTGTACTATAGTAGGCTCTTCGGGCCTTAGCTTCAGGGAGCTCCCTGTACCCTCTGAACTGGGCTGTGCAGGTGGGAATGAGATGCCTGGATCTTGAATTTACTGTAAGACATGTGTTTAGGCATTGCCACTAAGGCTAGTGGGACATGCAGACTCTGAAGCCTTCACTTCACATGATCCCAGGCAAAGCTCTATCCCACTGGGGGCCTTACTGGGTGATACCAGATTTCAGGCAGGGAGATCTGGGTTTGTGGGACCTGGACAAACCATGTGATCTCTCTAGGGCCTCTCAGGTTCCTGGCTGCTCTGAGATTTGTTGTGAGAACTATTACTCCATAAAGGTATTTAGCACATGCCTGGAGTGTGAATGGGGTGACTGTCACTCACATGTGGCCTCACCATTCTTAGGCTGGCTGGGTGAACAAAGGCATAGACAGGGAGGCTCTCATTAAGTCACAGAGTGCCATAGCAGGAAGGGACTGTTAGTACGATGCTGTTACAAGGTTGTGGCAGAGTGCAGGGAGTACTCTGTATAAGCTGTTATATGTGTGGAGGCGTGTAATGTAAATGTAGCTGTCTCTCTTTGTATACACATGTATTTCCAGGAATTTGTCTTTGAGGGTGAATGTGTATATTTTCTGAATGTGTATGAAAAGTATGTACATGTTTACATGTGTATATGGGTAAATCTGTGTTTGTGTATGTATGTTGTGATGGTTAACTTTATGTGTCAACTTGACAGGGCCACAGGGTGCCTACTTATTTGATTAAACATTATTTTTGGGTATGTCTGAGGGTCTTTCTGCATGAGATCAACATTTGAATCAGTGGACTGATTGAAGCAGATGGCCCTTCCCAGTGTGGGTGGGCCTCATCCAATTCACTGAAGGCCTGAATAGAATCAGAGCCTGAGTAAGAAAGAATTCTCTGTCTTTGAGTGGTCACATTGGTCTGGATTTATACTATTGACTATCTTGGGCTTCTGAGCTTCCATAATTCTGTGAACCAATTTCTTACAATTCATGTGTGTATGGATCTTATATATGTGTATCTCTTTTTAGTTCTGTTCCTCTGGAAAAACCTGAATAATACATATTTTGGTATTGGCGTGGGGTTCTAGAGAAACAGAATTTTAAGGATTAAATTTCTAAATTCATTCTGGGATTTTTGGAATTGACTTTCTAATATGATTAGATTTAAAGACTGCTCATTTCTCTATGTTAGTCCTACCTTGTCTATGGTTTTGTTTTCTGCAGTTTGAGTTATCGATAGTCAGGTATGGTCTGAAAATGAGCAATTCATAAAGTTCTAAATTATGTGTTGTTCTGAGTAGTGTGGTGAAATCTCGTACTGTTCCTGCCTGGAACGTATATTATGCCTTGGTCCAGCGTATCCAGGCTGTATATGCTACTCGCCTGTTTGTTACTTAGTTGTTTCAGTTATCAGACAGACTGTCACAATAGCACAGTGCTTGTTTTCAAGTAACAATTATTTTACTTAGGTGCCTAAGTGCCAAAGCAGTAATGTTAGAAATTTGGATATTCCAAAGAGAAGCCATAAAATGCTTCCTTTAAGCTAAAAAATGAAAGTGCTTGACTTAGTAAGGAAAGAAAAAAATTGGATGTTAAGGTTGCTAAGATCTATGGGAAAAATAAATTTTCTGTGAAACTGTGAAGATGGAAAAAGAAATTTTTGCTAGTTTTGATGTTGCACCTCAAACTGCAAAAGTTATGGTCACAGGCGTGGTAAGTGCCTAGTCATCCACCTTACTTCATCTCATCACGTAGGCATTGTATCAGCTCATACCATTAAATGAAGGGGCAGAGGAGTATGATACAATAAAATTTGGGGGAGAGGAGGGAGAGAGAAAGAAGACACATTGATATAACTTTTATTATAGTACATTGTTATAATTGTCTTATTTTATTATTAGTTATTGCTGTTAACCACTTATTATATCTGAATTATAAATTAAATTGTATCAGAGATATGAAAGCATAGGAAAAACAGTATATATTGGGTTCAGAACTATCCTCTTTCAGGCGTCCATTGGGGGAGGGAGTCTTGGAACATATTCCTCATGGATTAGGAGAGGGCTGTAAAGAAATTTCAATGAAGTGTGCCTAGTTATTATATTGTTATCTATGACTGTGCTACAAAGAACCACATATACCAGTTTCTTTAGCCACTCATCTGTTGAAGGGCATCTAGGTTGGTTCCACAGTCTAGCTATTGTGAATTGAGCTGCTATAAACATTGATATGGCTGTGTTACTATAGGATGCTAATTTTAAGTCCTTTGGGTATAAATTGAGGAGTGGGATAACTGGGTCAAAAGGTGGGTCCATTCCAAGTTTTCTGAGGAATAAACAAACAAACAAAAAGGATCACATATGAGTTTAAACAATGCATATCTTTATCTCCTAGTTTCTGGGGCCAGGCATCTGGCCCTGGCTTAGCTGAATCCTCCGCTCAGGACTCACCAGGTTGAAATGCTAGTCCTGGCCCGGGCTGCAGAACCTCCTATAAAGGAGGAAGGACCCATTTCCAAGCTTATGTGCCAGTTGGTGGCTGTCAGTTCCTTGAAGGTAAGGTAATAGAACTGAGGGTCTCAGTTCCTTTCTGGCTCCTCGGAGCAGACCACTTTTCATGTCCTAGCCTTGTGGGACTTTCCAATGTGCACACTTGCTTCCTTAAAGTCAGCATGATAGAGTTCTGGAAAAATGGGCTACATCTTATGATTGTTATTGCAGAATTGACCTCCCATTATCTGCACCATATTCTGTTGGTTAGAGGCAAGCCACAGGTCCTTCCCTGTCTCTAATGGAGGGAGCAGCCTGGGCAGGGTGGTGGAGGCCTGGGAAAGCCTGTTGCTAACCTTTCTAAAGTTCAGTACGAACACTGAACCCCACTGAAGAGGCCATACAAAATGGCCAACTGGGTGGCAACGAGTATCCCTAAATGCAATTTCTCAGTAACGAGATGAGGCTACTTAGAGACATGGCCGATTCAAGACCAGGACAGGAGATGTACAAGATCAACTAGGGATCTCTCCTTTTCCCCGAGAGCAGGGCAAAACATCAGGCCAAGGGGTCCAGGTGGAAGAGCTTGAGGGCCAAGCAGAAGAGGCTCCCACTGCCTGAGGGGATAATTTAGCATCAGTGAAAATAATAACATCAGTGAGTTTATAAATGCTGGTAACAATGATCTTAATGATAATCATTATGAATTCCTGCATCATTTCAGGGCTGTGGGCCAGGGACCCTTCCTCGCAGACACTGGTACCTCTCCAAAAGGCCAGCTGCAGCCAGCGTCCTACTCACCCTCAGAAAACACCAGAAAGGAGGAGTCAGTTCAGATTATTTCCTGCAGCACCTACTCACCCTCTTCACCCTGCAAAAATGGGGTTTCCAGGTGCTGGTTGTGGAGTGCAAGTGGGTCCTTTGAATTCTCCAAACTCCAGTTTCCTTGTCTTTTACAAGAGAAAGAAAAAGAACAAAAGAGAGAAGGAAGGGAGGGAAAGAAGGAGGGAGGGAGCAAGGAATGTTCACTTGTTAGGCTTCTGTTAGGCTTTGACAGGTGATGGGGGAGAACTCATAGGGTGTTCAATGACGGTGAGTGGTTTTGTTGTCACCCTTGTAAATTGGAGTTGTGTCCCCAACTATTGGATATCAGGTGAGTGCAACTAAATGCTACCTTGTACACATATGTATGAGGACTGTGAAGGCAAGGAGAACCAAGTGATTTCTTGTGTGGGACTTCTCAGAGCCTTTAGAAGGCAGGTATAATGTGCAGATGACCATATTTATTTACAATGACAAAATGCAGTCACCTCTGTTCAGAGCATCTCTGACTGTGGTTGCAGTTCAGGTAGGAGGGCCTGTTTTAGTCAGCTTTTTGGTTGCTGTGACCAAAATACCAGACAAGACAACATAAAGGAGAAAAAGTTTATTTTGGCTCAACAGAGGTTCAGTCAATGGCCAGCCGACTCTATAGTTCTGGGCCTGAGGTGAGGCTGAATATCATGGCAGAAGGGCATGGCAGAGGAAGGCTGCTCAGGACATTACAGTCAGGAAGTAGAGAGACCTGTGCTCACCAGGGACAAAATATGAGCACCAACGCCACACCCTGCTGCCTATAGCTACCACACAATCAATCAACATCAGTGAATTAACTCATTGATTATGTTAAAGTTCTCACAATCTAATCATTTCACCTCTGAACCTTGCATTGCCTCACACACAAACTTTTTTTTTTATATACATGTATATATATTTTTTAGTTGTAGAAGGACGATACCTTTATTTTATTTATTTATATGTGGTGCTGAGGATCAAACCTAGTGTCTCACACGTGCTAGGCGAGCACTCGACCACTGAGCCACAACCCCAGCCCTCACACATGAACTTTTGAGAGACACAACATACCTAAACCATAACTGGAGCTTTATGTGGAACAGGTGGGGAGCAACCGACTCAGGGGAGGAGGCAAGGTGAGAGGCTGAGAGCCCTGTGGTGGGGCTATAGATAATCCCTGAAGCTCCTGCCCCGCTTTCTTTAAAACTGGGAATTGAACCCAGGGGCACTATACCACTGAGCTATGTCCCCAGAGCTTTTTATTTTGAGCAAGATCTTGCAAAGTTGCTGGTTCGGGGTTTTGAGGAATAGTGGAGAGACAGCTTGATCTGATGAAGTGCCCTTGGACTGGGGTGCCAGAGGATTCCTGCCATGTTGTGCTCTATGTTGGACCCTGACTGAGGTTGGTGGGAGGCCGAGGACGCCGAGGAAGCCTCGTGTGGTTCGATGAGCAGGGGCTTGGTTTTCAGCAACCTCAGTTTGAGCCCCAGTTCAGCTGCTTCAGTGGCTTCTGAAGAGTGAGCAGCTCTTTGTGGTTTGTGGGCATAATGATGGCATGTATTGGACCTGGGTCTATTGTCCCACGAGAGGACAAATGGGGATGAAACACCACCTCATGGAGTCCTTGTGAAAGTCTGCTGGGAGCTTAGAACTGTCTCCCACAGATTAAGTTAAAAAAGCAGTAGCTATTATTAATTTTGGTTCATAATTTTTGATAAAAACCACAGTTCCTGAAAGACGTGGCAAAGCTTTGCCCGTAGTAGCGAGGCCAACTGCGGGAGTGGGGGTGGGGGTATGGGTGGGGGTGGGACCTGAGTCTGTGTTCTAGGACATCAGCCAACCCTGCACAGCCCCTGGTGCTGCCCGTGGAGGCTGAAAAGTTCCTGGTGCCCTGGGGCTCATGAGCCTGGGCAGGTGGAGATCATCAGAAGAATTGACTGCCTCCTATTGTCCAATCAATTCTCGTCATAAACCATTAAGGTGGGTTTAAGCATTCCTGATTTACTGATAAGAAAGCTTGGGTTCAGGAGGTGATTCTTATTTACTTCCACAGGAGGACTGGGTCATCCATTCTGCTGTCCCCAGCAGAGGGGGCTGCTTGCAAACACATCTGTCCAGCAACTTGGGAAACATCCTGGCCCCTCTGCATCTGAGGGGACAGTGTCCTGAGGGAAGTTCTGGTGGATCCCTCCCAGGATCTGTGGTCTGGCATGTGACTCCTCTCTAAGCCTGTTATTACCACATAGGCAGGAATGGGTGCAGGATCAGAAGACCAGGTTGGGCAGGTTTCGAGCTTGGATCTTTGCCAGAGGCAATCTTCTGTCCTTGCACCCTGTGAGTCTTGTTAGCACATGGCTCTCACTATGCTTGGCAGAGCACTGTGGGTGGGGACAGTAAAGCTCAGGAGGCTTGGATGCAGCTGCTGGGAGGGAGCATGAAGCCCACTGAGGGGTGATCTTTGCTGTTCCTCAGGTTATGGGCCCTAGTCAGGGAAGGGAGAGACCCATTGAAGGTCCCATTGAAGCTGCTCTGTGGGCTGGTTGAGGGTGCACAGGACACTTCCAGAGACCCTGACACCAGTGACAGTTGAGGGAACATTCCTGTCCTGGTACCCAGCCTGCATTTGCACCACGTGGAGCTTGGGTTGATTGGAATCATCTAGGGCTCATGATGGTTTGCTGACTTCTGTCCCCAGTGGCCCAGCTACACAGGGAGAAGTATTCAGGATTCTTGGGTAGACCTGTCTTTTCCATAACTGAACTTTCACTGCCTGCTGCCACCCTAGTGCCCAGGTCATGGCAGGTGAATGTGGCTTCATTAAATATAAATATTGGGGGAGTGGTGGCATATGTGTATAATCACAGTGACTTGGGAGGCTGGGACAGGAAGATTGCATGTTTGAGGCAAGTCTGGGCATCTTAGTGAGACCCTGTCTCCAAATAAAAATAAAAAGGGGTCTGCCGACTGGGGATATAGCTCAGTTGGCAGAGTGCTTGCTTTGCAAGCACAAGGCCCTGGGTTTAATCCCCAGCATCGCAATTTAAAAAAAAAAAAAAAAAAAAAAAAAGGGGGTTGTGGATGTAGCTCAGTGGTAGAGTCTCCCTGGGTTTAACCTCTAGTATCACAAAACAAATCTACTCTCAACAAATTGAAGTTCTTTTTTTCTGGTGCATTATAATTATACACAACAGTGGAACTCATTACATATTTGTTCACACATACAATATCCCATATAAATTGGTCATTTTAATTGGTCAATTTAATTTCTCTCTTTCTCCTTCTCCTGAAGTCCCCTTCTTCTACTCTACTGGTCTCCTTTTTATTTTCACATACTCTCAGCAAATTTCAGGTATGCAATTAACACATCATGTGTTACTCTAGATCTCTGGAACTGGCTATTTCTTCATTTAATCTCCAAAACATCATCTTCCAGACAGAAAACTGAAGCACACAGAAGTGAAAAGTGGCCTGAGCAGGGTTCAGGCCGGGAAGAGTGGCCTCCATTCATCTCCTCCAGGATGTGGGCCACTGACCAGGATCTGGGCCCTGGGGGCAGTGTGAGAGTGACCATGAATGCTCAACTTGCAGATGCAACTTGTAAAGCTGGGTCTCTACTGATGTGTCAAGTGTGTTGGGACAAATGCTGAGGGAAGAACTGACCTCAGACTGTCTGTGAAGCTGTGCAGAGTGAAGTGGTCTTGAAGGAATCTCAGTGGGTGCCTGAGAAAGAAATATTTTTTTTTCTGTGCAAGCAATGTATGAAAGAAATATGAAACCCCAAGAGAGGGGCATGAGGTGGGGCCTTGGAGGTGTGGCAGAGTGGCTGCCACTTCCTTTTTTTTTTTTTAATAATTTTTTTAGATGTTGATAGACCTTTATTTTATTCATTTATTTTTATGTGGTACTGAGACTTGAACCTAGTGCCTCTCACATGCTAGGCAAGTGCTCTACCACTGAGCCACAACCCCAGCCCGGGCTTCTACTTTCTGTTCTGTTTATGGTTTGCTGTTAGTAGACAGTGGTTATCTGACTAGTGGGGGCATGAGACTTTTTTCTTTTTTTTTGGTGGGGGGATGGCCAGGGCCATCTCTCTTGGTATTTCTTTCTTTTTTTTCTCTTGGTATTTCTGTGAAGAATACAATTTCAACATTTTTTTCCTAGAGCAATTGAGCATGTAAGAAGAACTTTGTCCACAAGGAGGCACTGTGATCTAAGAAATGAGCAAGCAGTTTTGCTTGGGTATTTGAATTTCCCAGCTTGTGATTATTTTGAGGTATCTCACTGTATTGCCCAAGTTGGTCTTAAATTTCTGGTCTGAGTTAATCTTCCTGCCTCAGTCTTCCAAATAGTTGGGCCTACAGATGCTGGCCACCATGCCTGTCTGCATTTCTTAATTTTCTGCTCAGGGGCCCTGGGCTTGTTTCCTCTGCTAGGTGCTGTGGGTACCACTCCTTTCTTCTGCACATGGACCTGCTCCAGTCCCCATACCTCCTCTGGGTCCTCTTCAGCAATCTTGACTCTCTCTGGGCAAATGCAATTCTGTGCATGAAAATGTTGTTAAATGCAGAGCTCTGGCAATTCAGTTTTCAGCCTGCAGGGAAATCATCAACACTGGCGGTCCTTTCATGCTCGCCCCAATTGGGCCTCTGTTGTGGAGCATCTTGGTATTTGGGATATTGTGGGACACCCACTTAGCTGCACTGTAGTGCTCAGTGTTGTGAACCAGCTACTATTTTGAGTTTTGTTATCACTGCACATTCTTTAGGCCAGGATGCAGTATGCACCTGTGGCGATGTCTGTCCCCAAGCAATCTGGCATGTCAGCTGGAAAGATTTGAACATGGGCCTGGAATCACAGAGGCTTGTTCTGGATTTTGCCTCCATATTTCCTGTCCTTGAAGCCCTTTGGGCATCCTCACACTGTTG
>JAJEJO010047171.1:0-72778 GCA_020662805.1 Glaucomys volans
TTTTAGGCTCCGATCCCCTGAGGCAGCCACTCCCCATCCCCAGCTGGTGACAAGAGGTGCTGTTGCTCTCAATACTTACACCTACTGGAGAAAGATCAACAGAGATGCTATTAAGTGGCGTGGAGTGTCTCCATTTTTAACTGTTTAGTCCTTTGTTGAGACTCTGGAAGGGAGGCCATTGAACAGGTTGCATGTCCTAGATGCTTTATGTACTGGCTTTGCAGATGTGCAATTGCATTTTTTCTTTATTCCTGTTTTCTCACCACTGACTACTATCCTTTCCTTTAAGGTTGTTCTGATTTTTTGATGCTTTTTAATTTTTCAATAATCAGAGATAATTTGTAATAGAATTGCAAAAGCAGTACATTAAAGTGGAGGAGACCACTGTAGGGACAGGGTTTTCACAATAGGCTGAGAATATGAGGATCCGATCAGTAATTCAATCCTCAGGCTATTTTTAAAAGTTCTCCCAGGAAACTTTGGGTCATTAGTTACTTTCTAAATTTCCATTACTCTTTTAGCTAATGTAGTCATTGAGCGTCATCCTTGGCATAAAACTAGGAATGAAGAGATTTATGGAGGAAAAGGAAGTGAAACTTTGTGAAATTAAACAGATTAGATCGCTCTGGTAATACTTAAGGCAATAAATTAGCACTGCAAGTTGAGACCCTAAAGAATCTTGGTCAATAGAAGAGGGTTTCTGCCCTTCGATCCTGTCTCCTGCAGGCATCTCAACTGCCTCTTTATTTCCCTTTAGCCCATAAAGCAGAGATAGGACACATTGCCAAGATTGTTGGTTTGTTTTTTGTTAAGGGGACAAAAAGAAGGGTGAAAAAAAATCTAAGGTTAAGAAATGTTATTTAGTCTTCAGATCAATTTAGGACCAAAACCATCTGGAGCACCGGGGTATACACTACCACACCCTAACAGAAAAATAAGAAATAAAGATAAATCTTAGGAAGTGAGAGTGACCCTGGAGCCAGAAACCTCACTATAAAACCGTAAAAGAGAATTTCCAGATGGAGATTCCAAGAGAAAGACAGGAGACCTTCTCTTGTAATGGCAGTGCAGGCACCAGGTGAGTAAGCACCCACATTAGTTCCTAATAAGATCAAGGAGGCTGACATAGCTGCTCAGAGATGGCCTGGGTGTGGTGAAATAATTGGGAATTGGAAAATGAGTAGGATTTGGATAAGTACTGTAGATCAAAGAAGGCATTTAAAAATATTCCCCTCCCTCCGAAACCACAAACTTAAAAGCTAAACTTGGCTCCATCTTTTAGAAAATGCCCAAAGTCCTAGCTATTTTTTCATTTGAATAAACCTCATGAACTCCAAAAAATATTCTGAACTTACCCTATGAGATAAAGAAGTAAAAACATAACAATGACATAATACAGAATCTAGCAGGAAAAAGGCCATCATGTTCTGGACTTCAATCTGATTTCTTGAAAGGTGGATGGTTGATTCTTCTGCAGTGGGGTTCTGCAACATTTTAAACTGTGAATCTCTTTCATATGTATATATATAATCTTGACAAACATATGATCATGAACAATTTATTAATCATTATATAGATTTATCTTGGTAAAAGATAATAACATATTTTAAGTAAAATATTAAGTTTAGAACAAAATGTAATTCAAAATTATATGATGAAGTACATCCCAATGTAATACTTACTAATGTGTGACACATAAAGGAAATGGTTACTTTTTCCAATTTAACAAATATACACAGTTTAATTTGCTATTTAAGTATGTAAGAAAAAGCATCATTTGCATGTAAGTAAATTTTAAATAAAATGTTGAATCTGGGTTTTGAGGAACCATTTCCATTATAAATAGATTGAGAATAAACTGTGTTCTATAGCATTGAAATCTTTTAAAATAAATATTGGAGTTTGAAGTGAAAAAAATATGTTATATACATTCATGAATTTGTCAAAATGAACCCCACTCTCATGTATAACTATAAAGCACTATTAAACAAAAATTTTAAATAGTAGAATTCCCCAGTGAGATGAAAAAATATTTTAAAATACTATTATAAATTTTTGCTTGGAGTTCTTGAACTTCATGCTAAAGTTGGTAGTATTTTAAGAACATTTTTCCAGTGGGTTTCTAAAAGACAAGAGAAGAGAGGTTTTGATTGCTATTTACGTTGTGTCTCTGCAAATAATGCACCTTCTAAGCAGATAGTCTTTATTCCCAACAAATGAACAAGCTAATTGCACATAATAATTGCTGTGCTTCGTGCATTGGTTTTGAAGGAATGGAGACGCAGGAATCTAAGAACGCTGATTCAATCAGTACATGAGGAGGACTCTGAGAAGCCCTGTAGACAGCAAGGAAAATGTGATAGTTGGGAAGGAAAACCCTGGAGCCAAGCACTGAATTTAAACCCACTGCCCCTGCTTCCCCTCCTTTTCCACCATATGGCTTCCTACCTTTGAAACCTGGAACAAATGAATCAACCTTTCTGTGCCTCAGTTACTTCATCTGTAAAATGGGCATAATAATAATGTCTATACTGTGTGATTGATAACAGGATTAAAACAATTAGAATTTCTGAAGTAATTAAAATATTGTCTGACATCCTCCTTAATTCCTTTCTTTAGTGTTTTGTACTTTTCATTTTAGAGGTCTTTCATCTCTTGTCAGATTGAACCCCAGGTATTTTTCTTTTGTGGCTATTGGGAATGGGATGGTTTTCCTAAATTCTCTTTCAGTGATTTGTCATTGGATTAGAGGAACACAATTGATTTTGAGTATTAATTTTGTATACTGCTACTTTGTTGAATTCATTTATGAGTTCCAGAAGTTTTCTGGTAGAGTTATTTTTTTTTTGTAGGGGGGTGTTCTAAATATAGAAAAATGTCATCAGCAAACAGAGATAGTTTCAGCTCTTCTTTTCCTATTTGTATAACTAAAAAGAACCAATACATTTAAAAAACGAAAGAGGAGACTTCACTATGTATCTCACTGACACTAAAAGAGTAATAGAATAATATTGTAAGAAAAAACTAAAATAGCACCTAGCATATAGCAAGTGATGTTTTAATTAATTTTTTATCTCTACTTGTGTAAATTATACCCTGATGTCTACAGCTAAAAAGGATTTTAAAATATGGAATGGTTAAAGTTACAATGGGCTTCTTGTTTTGCTGGATGACTACTGGCCTAAAGCTGAATCACATGTCTGATCATAGGAACTATCAGCCCGCACACAAATTCTGTCCATACATTTAAGCTCCTCATTCTTTAAAGGAAATTTTTACATAATTATGTTTTAGCTAAAATTGAAACTGATATCATTACCACCTTTCAAAACAAAAACTTCCTGGATCATCTTTATAAACTCCATGGTTTAGAAAAGGAGACCACCAGTAGCTCAAGTTCTAAAGAAGCTCAAAGACACTTTGAAAAACTTGATTTGATTTTAGCTATAATATAGGGGAAACATTTCCATTGCTTTTGAGTTTGTACACTCTCAAGGCTGCTCTGTACAGTTGTGCAGGCTGTATACTGGACATCACCAGGCCTCCCCAGCCAATTCCTATGTGAATGCTGCCACCAGAAGTGTGCAGGTGGACAATCTGAAAACACTAGTCCCTATGATGTCTACCTTGGGTCATTAGGGCCTACTTCATCTCTCTGTTATGTGGCAATCCTTCAAATACTTGAGGATAGTGATCATATTATCCCAAGTCTTCTCTTTTCCCAATTAAACATCAAAATTTTCATCAACCCAACTTTGTATGGCACATTTCCAAATCCTAAATTTGTTCATCCAACAAAGATTTGTTGAGTTCCTACTCTGTGCCAGCTGTTATGCCATGTTTTGTTGGTACGGAGATTAATAAAGCACAGAATCAGACTTCAAAGGTCATTCCACATCCCAGTTTGTTCATATCCCCTGTGTCTTTTGTACAGAATAAGAAATCTGGTTAACAAAGTCTACCTTGTGTCTGGCTTTCTTGACCATGGCAACATACCACCAACTTTGCTGGGTACTAAAACTCTCATAACCCATGCTAAAGCCACATCTCCCTGCAGAGACTTTTGAAGTTTAGTTCGTAAAGCTTTGCCCTTGTTCCTGCTGAAGTTTTTCTTCTAAGATTTAGTCTCTCTATCCCCGGTTATCAACATTTTAATAATATCCAATGTATTCACTTTCATTCCAAATAATATGACACTTAAGTTCTCAATTAAAGTATTGGACAGAACAGGGTCTAAGAAGGAGTCCTAGCCACTGGGGTCAATTCCTGTCCAGTAACTAGTACCCCTGGCTTCTGCTCTTTGCATCCTAAGTTACTCCTCTACACTCAGTGGTCTTCAAATTTGTCCATGCATTTCACCTGAGGTGTTTTTCAAATGTTTTCCTGAAGCCTGATTTCTGTGTTAATTACATCTCCCTAACATTTGGTCTCAGGAGCCTATCAGAAGAAGAACTGAAGAAGGCAGACTGCTTGTCTTTGGTGTCCCACATTGGTTTTTTATGGTTGCTACTATATTCTCCAGGGATTATGCAGTCAGCCCTTTCATAATCAATCCTGATTATTTTTGGAAAGAGGAGTACTAGAATTAAGGGCCTTAATAAGTTGCTTGCAAAATTGTTTCTTTATTCTCTCTTAAAAATAAGCCTGGCAACTTCAGGTTTTCCATTCTTCTGGCATCCGTCTTGCTTTCTCCAGGTTTCCCAAAGGTCAGGAATACAGATCATCCATCTCTACTGTAAATCCTCTTTGCCAAGATAGAGGCCAGAATAGAACTCTCCCAAGCTGGCAGGAAACTTCCCTTGTCTCAGACAGGATCATCCTAATTAATAATAAGCACAATAATATTGTGCTTTGCATTTCATCCAGGGACACCTGAACAGCAGAGTGTTTCATGAACATTATTTAATTAAGTCTTATGACAATCCCAGGAGGGGAACTGGGAAGCTGTGAGATTGGCTTAATCTCTGTGTAGAGAAGGAGACCTGTCAGGAGGAGCAAGGCGAGAGTGCAGGAGGAGACAAGCTGGGAGGTAAAGTAGAGGAGGCAGTGGAAGGCAGGTGTGCATTCAAACCTCTCCACCAGCTAGCATCTGGAAGAATTCCTACATCTGAATCCTTTTGAAATACTCCTATGGAGTTCTGTTTGTTGCTCCAAAATAATAGCAGTGTTCTACATAATTTGATGTTCTCACTGTGATTTTAAATTTGCTGAAGAAAGTGCTCATTAAATAATATTTGTACTTCATCTTTTGCTCTCCCTGTTTTCTCTCCTTGACTGTTTCTGGAACTCAAATTTGTCAGTCACAAGACTGCTGAATAAGAAATGCCAGTGATCACATTCATTGTCAGGACTCTAATCTGTCTCATGCCCCAGGCCTGGAGCCTCAAGTTCTGGTCCAGAGAAAGTTCTTCCAGAGCCATCGAGGGCTGTTCCATTCTTCCCAAGAAGAGTACATGCCACCAGGGGTACTGTGTGGGTCACAGGCTTGTGCCTGCTCAGTCCTGGCAAACTGGACTCTCAGGGACCCTCTAATCACCCTAGATCAAGAGAGAGTACAGTCTACCCCTTCTTTGTGATGTGAAACTCCATGAGAAACAAAAACTGAATGGTACTTGGTAACAACAACAAAAACTTACAACTTAGCTATACTTGAGTTAAATATGATTTGTAGAAACTATTTTTATTCATTGTGGGAACTTTTGCAATATAACTTTTACCTCATGAGAAGAATTTGAAAACTAGGTCATCTTCACTTAACATACTGCAGCACAATCAAGTTGTGTGGAATTGAATGAAAATACCCTTAATGGAATGCTCTTTCCCTCAGAGTTTATCCTCTTCCTACATGTCACCTCCACCTAGCACTCACTCACATTCCTTAGGAGCCTCTTCACATGTATTCCTAGCTCTGTTTTTTTTCCATCTGAATCTACATCTCTTACTTTCATCTTGCTGGAACAAATGATGTACAAGAAAAAAGCAGAAAAGGGGATATCTGGTACTAAGTATCAATAACTGATCATTTAGACTACTATGTGATATTGGTTGAATATAAATTTGGAACATCATTGCCTGCATTTTGTGGAATATTGCCAAAATTTTCATTTGCACCTTTCCAAAGAGAAAGAAGCCAATACGGTAGCCATTGACAGGTTCAGTGTATTTAGCACTACCTGCACCAATTTCTCTCTTGTGAACACCTCATACACATTTTTGAATACAAGGAGACAAGATGTGCATGCACAAGGGCACATATAGATATGTACCCTCATCCCATACATTTGCTATCAACACCAGCACCTTTAGAAATGAGGAGATGAAATGCTATTTTTGGAGGAAAGACTGTTCTTTCATATGGATTTTTCAGAAAAGGCCCCAGCCTGCCACCTATTCAGGCCTCTAGGCATCCCAGTGCTGCTCTGCTCCAAAGCTTACTTCTATTCAAAGTCCACAGTCTAAGATTAAGTGAGCCTCCTTGAGCCCCAGGAAAAAGATCCACCTGCATGGCTACTGAGCCATTCTCTGTGTCTGCCCTACATGAGAGAAAGAATGAACCAAGGCTTTTCAAAACAGTCTGCCCAATTATATTTTTTAAAAGATGTTTTGCTGACATCTAGAGGCATTTGGGTAATAACACTTATTAATAATGATTCTTCTCACTTCTAGGGCGTCTCACGTTGCATGATCCCTCAGCTCTTTACACACATTAATTAATTACGCATCACAGCACCCCTGTGAGGTAGAGTAGGTAAGCATTATTATGTGCAAAGGATTTATTGATTTTTCAAGGCAATATATAGCTGAGGCACAGAGGGAAAAACCATAGGAGCATGAATTAAAGTAGAAAAAAAAAACAGATACAGTGAATGCAAAAGAAAACAAATAAAAGTAAGAATTACCCCCACTGTGCTCTTTAGAAAGGAATGATTACTTCACAAGATCGAGGCCTGAACATTAACTAATATGGTTGTTAGCAACTTATGCAAAGGCAGAAGGAAGGAGTCTTCAAAAAAAAGCCCAAGTTTTCCTTTTTAAATCTATTCACAGTGCTGCCCTGGGTGATTTCTGCAGCCTGGGCTTTCTGTTAGTCACTGAAGGACTGTGACATCAGCATGGCCCTTAGATTTATGATGCAGGCATTTTGTACATTTTATTACATGGGTGGGGATGAAGGATGGTGTGGGCTCATAGGAAGCAGGGATGGAGAAACTAGAGCCAAGTTTCTATGCAAAAATATGCTTGGAGGCTGTGGAATTTAAACTATGCCACTGAGTACAGCTATATAAATTGACTGTCTTGGAATTCATCTAGTCTTGTTTTATGGCAGTGGCTCAGCTACAATTTTTTTAGGCAGTAACTATTCTAGGTTCTTATTTTAGGCATGGTTCTTATTTATTTTCATTGAGCTAAAACTTCTGGGGATTACTATTCCATTCTCAACTGAAAGGTAATATTCTACTTAAAAAGAAAGTATCATAAAATCACTAGCTTGCAGACACCAAGACATGATAAAAGACTGGAGAGATGCTTTATATTCTTTCCATAAGTTATTGTAATGCTTTCTTTTATGAGGATAACAATAAGTTGCCTTTATAACAACTTATTTTATTCAAAATTCTTATGCCCATTGGGTTGGAAGAATGTAACCAGAAAGTAAAGTGAACATAAATGATCATAAAAGGCCCTTGGAGATTTGGGGTTGCCTTATCGTCTGGAGGCAACATTGAAAAATGAAAGATACAGCATTGCCCCCACATTCCCAAGCACTCTCACTCATCTCCACATTCCCAGACCTGTGGAAACCTAACTCTATCACCAGGAGCACTGCCACTGCCACATTGGGGCATGTTTGTTGAAAAACCCTCAACCCATGTGGGAAATTAGAGAAAGACATTGCTGAGAAAGTTCTTTTAAGGATTTGAGAATTAAATCAGAGAATTGATCTCTGGGGAAACCCTTCCTAGTGATGTCCTTTCTTCTACTCTAATGTTGGTTGGTTGTTTATTTCATTTCACAGGACAAAACGGACAAAAATTTTACCACCTTGGAATTGATTTGCATAAAATATAATACTTTTTAGAGTCTATCTATTGATCTGCTCATCAGAATAAAATAATTTGTTCAATTTTCCTTACAATTGGCAGCTTGGACCAGATGTACAGGACACTGGGGAAATTTTGCTTAATGGTAGAGATGCAGTGAGTCATTCTGAATCGAGGACCACTTTGGAAAGAGATGGGCTGGAAGGTCACATGATGTTGGGAGTGAGACTCCTGGGACTTGGAAGGAAGACTACTGGCTAGATGGAAAGAAATGTGCACCAAGGAGCAGAAGAGATGGGGAAGGTACCACCCGCTACCATCATTTTTGAAATATTGGCTAAGCCGGACTCAATGACTCTGAAGGAGAGTAGAAACTCTTTCTTCATCCTCTTTCTGTTCCTGCTCCTCCCTTCTGCCCTTTGACCCACTCTCCCAAGATACCACATCTTTGCTATAATTCAACCCTGCTCTGGGTTAAGGAGGCTTCAGGAGTTCACATAGGAACTCAAACACCATCAATCTTCTTGTTTCTCAGAGAAAATGTCTTTTCAGTTCCTAATCAAGGGATAAAAAGAGAATTTAGAAAACTTCCCCTTTCCAAAAGTGGTGACTGCTTCATCTTCAAACAAGTAGTCTAAGAGAGCCAAGGAATCACATATCAATCTATCTGTCACTGGGTTTCTTTTCTTTGAAATTGGCATTGCAATCCACACATTCCATGATCGAAGAGAAGAATTTACTTTCAAGTTGTCTGTGTACTCTCTTTTCCTACCGATATTCAGCCACCTGTCTAAGACAGCAACAATTTATAACAGGTGAATATTAACAAATATGTATTTTACTCTTTTTATGGTTATGTGCCTCCTGGGTGAAGAGCAAGCTAGATAGTTAAAACTCTTTCATGTGCTAGTAATATGTTCCCATTTGCAAAGAAGCTACTGATGGGAAGGCACACAAGTGTGGGGCCTAAAAAATCAAGGGATTTACCAAAAGACTTTTATTCTTAGGACTTGTAGCCTTGGGGGGTCATTTGCAGTTCTGTGTTCTTTTATAAAAGTTTATTTCAATAAAATATTTGGATTTAGTGGAATCTGAATGGTGGTTTAAAAGGACTTTTTGCTGCTTGGCTTTATCTGCAGTTGTGGGATTACGCAGGGGACCAGTGGGCACGTGTCAGTGCTGAACGGAGAGATCGGCAAGGTTCCGCCCTCATCCCTGCTGCACCTTTATTACATCTAGGACTTGCAATTTGTTTTTATGATCGAAACTTCACTCACCTAACCCTGAGCAAGGACTAGTCTTAGTTCAAAAGATTGAGACATTCTTAGTACATGTGTCTCTCTGTCCAAAGCCTTTAACTTTTATCTCACATAAGTAAAAGCCATAATTCTCGCCAAGGCTACTGTGGCCCTACCTGGTCCTTGCTTCTCCAGTCATTCATGTCACCTTGTTATAACTCTTAACCACTTGAGAAATATATGAGTCTGTTTCTTCACCACTGTGACCAAAAGATCTGACAAGAACAATTTTAGAGGAGGAAAAGTTTATTTGGTGTTTGTTCATGGTTTCAGAAGTCTCAGATCATAGAAAGTTGGCTCCATTTCTTTGGGCCCAAGATGAGGCTGAACATCACGGCAGAAGAGTGTGATAGAGAAAAGTAGCTCAGGACATGACCATTGATCAGAAAGCAGGAGAGCTCTGCTCACCAAGAATGAAATATATACCCCACAGGCACACCTCCACCAATGTCCCTCCTCCTCCAGTCACACCTTTCTTGCCTACAGTTACCATGCAGTTAATCTCTATCAGGTGACTAATGCACTAATTAGGTTAAGACTCCCATGACCCAATCATTTCACCTCTAAACTTTCATTCATTTGCCTCACACATGAGCTTTAGGGGGACACCTCACATCTAAATCATAACAAGATGCAGTCTTGTCTCTGGGCCTTTGCATTTGCTGCTTATTCTCACACCCATTTTACTGACTCTCTAAATGACTCCTTTCCTCCCTCACTTCATTTCTTGACCTACGTGTCACTTGAGGGAGCACTTTCCTGACTTTCATCTAATTTTTCAACACTCCTTCCCCTGCTCAAAGACTACATGCTTCCTATTTCACAGTCCTGGTTTATTTTTCTTCTTGGCAGTCTTAAAAGCCTGATATCACCTATATTTTCTTCTTTATCCTGGTTATCATTGATATCCCCCAAGTAGAAAAAAAAAACATACATTCAGGAATTGTTGCTTTATTCACTGCTCCATCCTCAGGATCTAGAGTAGTATCTGGCACTTGATAGTATTCAATAAAAATATGTTGAATAAGTCTGGGAAAAAAGGCTTGTGTATCAAAGGCAGAAATTGTTTACAGAGATTCGAAGTGTTAATGTGGGAACTCTAGGCAGAAAGTTTAAGCATAGGGAAAAATTAACTTTCTTTAATGTGGCCAGTTGAGCAAATTGAAATCACAGACCAAATTATACAATCAAGCCTTTAATGAAACTACCACAAATTCATTCAAGGCCACCCAGATGATTTCAAAAGCAATGTGGCAGAGTGTCTCTATTTCTGAGTGATAAATGCATGTTCAACTGCTAATGTTTCTTTCAGAAATCTTGTGCAGCTTCAGTGAGGCTAATTTATAAACATTAACTACTATAGCTAATTTAACTCGCTAATTTTAGACATTTTGTTGAATTAAAGTCTGCATTTTATTGGGTATCATTCTGTCTACTGCTAACATTAATATGCATTTTGTAATGTGGAACCACAAATGTTTTTAATACATGTTTGTGCTTTCAGAAGCATTTTAACCAGATTTTTTTTTTTTTTTTTTTTTTTTTTTTTGCTTTTGTATGTTTTAAAGTTTGTTCTGTCTGATCATACATCTACTGGGCAAAGTTTTACATGCTTAAGGCCTAAGTGGAAAAACTCAGGGATGATATTAGATTTGAGGACCAGCAGGAATTGGGTAAACAATTCCTATCATTTCTCTCCTTTTAGGAGTGGCCAAAGAATATGGTTTGGGGAAAGAGGTGGAGAATATTGTCAATTGATGTCTACATGTGACTCCTCAGACTAATGAGATGAGCATTGAAGAGGTGATATTACACAAAATACATCACTGGCAGACGGATTGAAGCTGATATAGCACAGCTATCCGTTGGCATTTTGGAAGAACGAATATGTTTTCTAATCCTTTCGCCTAACCCCATTTAAATTTCACTACTGCCCTATGACCCTGTCTGTATTGATAATATGCTACAAATTTTCTTCATTTATTCAATGTATGTTCATTCTTTCTGCCTTGTAAACTTCTCAAATTCAAATCAGAACTTTGTTTGATTCTCGTCTTCTACTTCTCCCTAGTCTCATTTTCTTTTTCTGTTTTGCATAAAATGATATGAAGTATGCAGAAATAATTCTAATAAATAGACAAAATGTTCTTAGTGTGATATATATGTGTATGCTTGCATATCTACTCCTAGGTGTGCAAGACATACTCACATTACTACAAGATCAGCATGTCCTCAGAGCAGAACTATTATTTTTCAAACAACTTCTGCAATTATTAAACTATCAACTTCTTCAGGGAAGGGCTATATATTGCACAACTTATTTCTCCAAGTTGTGAGATGTCACGCATGCATTTGATGCTTATTAGCATAAAAGTCTTGTACTATCCATAGACACAAAAGACTCTTAGAACAAATATTGCATAAGTGTCATTCTGTTATGTGCAGGAAAGCATAGTTCCTCATTTTTAAAATGCAATAAAATCAAAGAGAAACATGCTTCCTCCCATTTCTCTTAAGAATACTGGACATTTCCTTTGAGTTAATATCTATGAAGTACTTTAAGGGATCAGCTTTAGTTTTAACAAAACTAAAGAAAATGTAAAAAATTATTAGCAAACAAAAGATATGTTGCTCAATAGACTTCCAGAAAACAGCAGGGGTCAGGGAGGGAGCATGGGTTTTGGTCAGACCAGTATGTGTTTAAAAATTAGGTCATCCACTTACAAGCTATGCATCGTTGCTAACAAGTTAGCATGTGAAACCGCCCCTGGAAGTGAGTACTGCCATACCCATTTTATAGTGGAGAAAATAAAGGCTTGGAGTTAACAAAAGAAAATGATGAAGTCAAATGCTTAACAAATGGCAGAAGTTTGGCAAATTTAACTTCCTAAAAATTGCATTAGAAACATTTTATCCACACTGATGGAGACTTTGCCGTGTTCTCAGTGCTGTGGGGAAGCTTTATCTGTTTTCTCATTTAATTGTTACAACAATCCTATGATTTAAATATTATCTTCTTTTTGCATGTCGGGAAATGAAGGCTTAGGAGGAACACACTCAGCCCTAACTGCCATGCTTGGGAAAGATTCTGGGAAAGACCATAGCATCAGAGCACTTGCCAACAAATCTGTCACAGCGCCAACGTTGGGATTTAAGTCTTCTGATTTATTAATCCCAGACAAACCCAAACCCTTAAGTACCCTTTACACTACAAGGGATAACTACATGTTGAGTCCTCTTTTTAGATATTTAAAATAAATCCCACGTTTTCCTGAGCTACAATATTAAATGAGGCTCATTTTCTTTAGGAGAATTTGAGTAATTGGCATTTGTTGACATCTGGAAATTCATTATAGGCAGCCAAGGATATTTTCCTGAATTTTGTCTTTCTTTAACTGAAAAGAAATGAAATGTTTAGCCATTTAGAAATGACACATTTAGGCATCTCCTTTTGTTAGAATCAGACTATCTAGAAGATACCTGTTTTCTCAGGAACCATCGTCCCTCAAGATCCCTGTCCAGATATGATCCTGGCCTGAAGCTCTATAGCAATTCAGATATTCTTATATCACCAAATCAAAATGTTAAAAAGAAGGATTGGAACAAATGATCATTGCTGCAGGAGGAGTCATGGTCCCTTCCTGGTCAGGACTAGAGCATTGAAAATTAGACCTGAATAGATCATACAGACTAAGGAATTAGAAGCCAGGCAGTTCTGTGAGCATAAAAGCAGCCCCAAAGGCCTCAGAGTTCAGACCAAGTCAAGGTGCCTGCATGTGAACCATCAGGGCACAGAAGAGAAGAGAATAATTGACAAAGGTGGAAATAAGTGACTAAGGGACTTTAGTAAATGTGGACATAGGAAAGGAATGATTTTCATCTTAGTTACTTACAAAACAGTTTGTTTTTCAAAGACATCACTGAGAATCAACGTGTCTTATTAAAGTCAAAGGTAAATAGCTATAATGGTTTTATGATTTCTATAGCAGTTAACAGTTGTTTAATGCTTTATTGTTAACACAATGTTTTTCAGATGAACTATTGGTTTTGTGTCCCACAAGAGCCCTGCAAGATATCAGGGGTTGTCTGCCCACTTCACAGATGAGGACCCCAAAAACTCAAAGCTAAATGAACCTGTGGGAAGGTTAAAGCAGCCACAGACATGATGCAAGCATCACCTCTAATCTTCACAACAGCTCTTGAGAGGTCAGATTTATTGGTCCTGTTTTACTGAGGAGGAAACAGAGAAGTGAAGGGAACTGATGAAAAGCAAAGCTGATGAGTGTTCTGTCTGGTGCCACAATCATGTCTTAACATGCTCTGCTCCCCAGGCCTCTCCTTTTCAGCTTCATCAGACACCAAACCAAACAGAACGTGGTCAGGCTCACAAGTGGTAATAGGTCCTTTAAGGTACTTAGATGGGTATCCAGTTGGGTTCCTAGAAGGGTGAAAAATGGGCAGAGACAAAGAATTAGCAGCTGCTCCCGGTAAGCAATTTCTCATGGAGAACAATAAAGTGGGATCTCTCTGAAACACATGATAAATGTCCATAAAATTCAAAGGCATGAAGTAAAAAGATATACATCCCTTATAAAGCATGTCAGCAAGACCAAGAAGGCACATATGTCAGGACAGCTTTGGACTTAGCCTCAGATGACCAGTACACTATTTTGTGCTTTATGATTTCCTTTTTCCTTATATGTATAATTCAGGTCTTTTGTCAAATTGAAACAACAGGTGTTTATTTGGAGTTGACTGTGTGTAAACCTTATGGGAATTAAAATTTAACCAAATATGGTAAGAAAGCCTACCATATTTTCCATGGTACATCTTACACTCATCGATGATCTCAAGTCACTTAAAAGCATACTTTGTCTCATTTTCCTGAAGATTTCATACATTTTAATGAAGAAATCTGATGGAAGCAGCACAGGCTTGTTAGAACACTTCTCCCACAAAACAGAGTCAACTCTACATCCTTTCTACCTACCTATATATCTCCCTATGTACCTTGTGTATGATATCATATTATAGCTATCTGGATTTCATGCTTGTGTATATATACACATGCCCATGCTCATTGAAGATGACAACAGCCTCACAAAAAGCATCAGTTGGCAGATCATCCTTATGTGCCAAGAGGTTTAATTTTATTTTAGTGAAGGAGGAGTCTGCACACGCACAAAGCATCCTGCAACTATCTGGTTTCATGCCAGGTGGGCACTGCCTCCCACCACTCTTTTCTTTCTCTTGTTCTTCCTCCTGTCCCAAGTCTCCTCCCTCTCCCTCTTTTTGCCTTTATTAGGGAATCTTTGTCCTGGAGCCAGAAGCAAGCCTCCAGGCAGTACCCTGTGTTCTAATAAAGCAGTCCTTTTGTCAATGGTGGCAATGATTACCTCTTTTGCAGCTGCCCCTGGTGTTGCATTTTGTAGCATTACTTAGTCTCTTTGGGCTCCGGTTAGTCCTATTTAACTTACTGCAGGGGTTCCCTGTTTGATCTCTAATTGATATAATTGACTGGGAATAATCGGGAAGGCTTTATAGATGTTTATTGATAGCTAATTTTCCTTCATCCATTGTTTAATTCGATAAGAGCATAACCTAATTTATTGTCACTCCAATAGGGATCCATTACCCTTTTGATAAATGCTTCTGGGGCCAACTTGTCAGTAACTGATTTCAAAGAGCTGTTAAGCCCACAGAGTCCATCATTAGTTAATGGCAGTTTAGAAAGCTAATGATGTTATAAATTACAATCAATAAGAACATGGAAATTACAGTGTTGAGCAAGATAACACTATATTATTAAACCAACACTAAACCATTCCTTTATTTACTATCCTGTGAAAGACTTCTAAATCCACTTAGTGATATTCATGATTAGCAGAGAAAGTCATTGAAGTAGGAAGAAAGTTGTGGGAATGAAGCAACTCATGTTTAGAAGAGTATTTCAGAAGAATAGAGGAATTATACTACATTCTTTGATAATACAGGAAAACTGGGGGACAAACATATACAGAACTCTCATCTTATGATTTTAATTTGATTCTGTTGCAGAAAACCAAAATACACCATGCTAAAATACACCACAACTTTTCAGGTATGTTATATTCTGTCTTTATTTCTCAAAAATCTATGGAATTCTGGGAAATGGATGCATAGGTTACTTCCACTGCTAATTTCTGACCTTTGAATCCTTTTGAATCCTTCTTATAACTGCTTAACGTGATAGAGAAAGCATGTGTTAAATATAAGAAACAGATTCTACTCCTTTCTGTGAGCTGTTTCTAAGTCTACATGAATTGCACTTTTTCAACATGTAGTAATTCCTCTCTGAGGAAATATATAGTTTTCAACTAAATCACATTATTCTTGATTGATATGCTATTGATTTGGATCTAATTAAAGGATTAAACATTACAAATATTGCCAATATTTCAATAATTTAAAGCAATATTTTCTGGGGGAAGGGTAGGGTGTTATAGGTTCAGCTTAGAATAATGGAAAAGCTCTAGAGATGGATAGTGGGATGGCTTCACATCAATATGAAAATACTTAATGCCACTAACTTAAAAATGGGTACAATAATAAATTTTATGAACGTTTTACCATAATAAAAGCATAATATTTTCTAAAGCAATGTTAGCCTTTTACATTGGTTTGGATTTATTAAAAATAATGAGAAACTAATTGTAGACAGAAAACTTATTTTCTAAACTCTGTGTTTGGTGGGGGCTTAAAATGCAGGTTGTCATATCTGTTTTCATTCACCTTTTCTGTTCATCTTGTGTAGTTCAGAGAACTTAGCAAATACAGTACTGATTCTTCCTTTCACATTTTATTCTGAATTAGAGAAAATGAAGATCAACACTGTGGTCCTTGATGTATTAGTAAGTAGAATAATATCAATTCAATTGATAGTTTCTACTGGAAATCTTCAGAATTCAAATGTCAGGACTTCATTAATTCATTTTTATTCATTTAAATCGAAGTTCATTGAGTGCTTATCATAAGGACAATACGATAGCAGCCACTGTCGATAACACAAAAATATTTTCCCAGGAGAGATGAGGTTCTGATTGGGGAAGTAAAACATGATGTACAAGGAACTGTAGGAAAAAAATTAATGATATAAATGGTAAAGCAGGATTGTTCTGAGCAGAATATGATTATTTTCTGGATAAACTATTAACTGAGAGCAATGGAAAGTTATTTGGTGCTTGGGTCTAGACCCCTTGATGAAGAAGGTGATACATAAAGAAAGCCTTGATATGTGAGAGAAATCAGAGAAGAGATGGAATGGAGCAAGGAGAGAGACCAGCAAAGGTAAGGAGAGGGGAAAGGCTGCACTATGTCCAGGAGACGTAAGGGCAGTAGGGACCCCAGTGGGTTCCACTGTCAGACCTGGTAACATCCACATCTTGAATGGTGAGTCCACAAAAGAAAGGGTGTTAGCTAGATAGAAAGGAAGGAACTTTCAAAGCCATTCAGTGTGGAAGAATCGAAGTGAGACAGAGTATGGCATAGTGTAAAGGGAGAAAGTGTGTGATGCTACCATGACTGTTAAGAGCCTTGGTTAACTGCAGAATATACACATATATATGTATATACACACACATACATATACAATGTACATATATATGCTGTATATCATATATATCACATATATCACACATAAGCAAATATATGTCACATATAAGCCAGTGTCACATACAAGCATATATCATATATGAGCAATTATATACATACACATATACACACATATATACGATATAACATATGTATATGTTATATATAGTACTGCACTAAGAAAGTTAAAATGGACAAAAGTCGGACAAAATTATTGGTTCTAAACACTAAGATCAATTCTGAAGTGGGGTGTGTATAAAAACATCACAAATATCATTCATGATTTGAAACATGCTCCCTCTTTTGTCCACTCTGCCTACAAACATAAGCTCATGAGGGAAGTGTTTTGTCTGTCTTGTTCACCGTGAGGTCCTCAGACCTTACATGTAATACATGCTCTTGATGTTCTTTGAAAAATTTGTCTTGGAACAACACCAGTTCAAAATGACTTCTGCCCTATTTCTGTTTCTACATGAGTACATAATTCAATTTTCCATTCATTTATTCAATATGTATTTCACACTTCATGTATACTCAATGAAAATGGTGAGAAGGGTGAGAAAACCTGAGTCTGTGTCTGTCAGCTTTTCTTTAATAAATACTTGAGATAACCAACTTATAAAGAGGAAAGGTTTATTTGGGCTCATGTTTTTAGAGGTTTCAATCCATGCTTAGGTGGCCCCTTTGTTGTTGGGCCTGTGGTGGGGACAGCACATTCTGGCAGGAAATGCATGCACCACATCCAGCACCTCATGATCTCCTCATGCATGTAAAAAAGGAACAAAGAGGAAGAGACCAGAGTCCCATAGTCCCCTTTGACAGCATGCCCCCATTACCTAAAACCTTCCACCTGACTCTATCTCTTAAAGTTACTAGCACCTTCCAAGAGAACAAAGCTGAATTTCAAGCCCTTACCGCATGGGCTTTAGGGGACAATGCAGATCTGAGCTATATCAGTCTCTGCTCTAATGAAGACAATATTCAAACTAGAAAGACAGATATTAGGGAAATAAACAAAACATAATGACAAACTGTGTGGTAAGAATTATGAGAAAAGTACAATAGTCTCTGGGTACACGAGATGTGAGTGACCTCAGGAACTGAAAAAAATATTTGAATTTGGTGTAAACCCTGAAAAGCAAGGGTATTTGCTTCTGTCCTTTGGTAGCATTTAGCTTTGGGTTCTGTACACAATAGTTGGTCAATAGATATTTATTCAATGGAGTTGTTTCAAATGGATATTCTATATATTTCACTCATTAATGAATGGAATTAAGGAGTATGGAATCAAGGAGTAAGGAAGTTAATTATTTCTTTATTTTATATTGGTTTATTTCCTTAATATCTCCATGTATGGGGATGAGGGGATTTGATCCAATGATCATGTGTGAACTGAGTATACTTTATAAGGTATAATGCCTACCATTTCCATGCCTTTGATTTTCACTGCACCAGTGCATTGAAGAAAGTTTTTAAACACGTTTTTGCTGTACCGAGTATGAACATACTATTGTGCTCATTTTGTGTTACCCTCAAGGGTTAACAATGGGCCACCTCTCATAGAATCTTCATTCAATGGGCAAATGGAGGAGTGTTGAGACCTGGAGAGGTTTCCCCCAAATATGTGTCTTTCCTCCCTCCCCAGGTCTCTTCTCATCCCCACTCCTTCATTGGTAGGTTCTTGCTTATAGAAACTATTTGTAATCATGTAAAAAGGGATTGCAAGGTTGGGGTGGGGATAAACAGCAGGGCAAATGAAAACTTTAAAAAATAAATGAACTATTCTATGTGCAGGCATGGGCCATTAACAGTAAGCAAGAGAAGCACCATGCAAGTCCCAGGGAGGGAGGCGTCTGAGTAGAGGGTGCATCTGTCATCTGTGAGCCATCGCCTGCTCCTCTACTGTGCAGTCTTTGCTACTTTGAAGACATAGCAGAGGGGCTTGCAAGTCGAGGGAGCTGCTTGCAGATTGATTTCCTTGCTTCAATAGCTACTTGACATAGCAAAGTTTGGCTTCATTCCGTTTTCAAATTGAAAATTTATACAGAAATGAGAAAAACCACCACACCCAGCAATGAATTAATAATAGCTGCCAACTAGCTGCGAGAACCATTATATTCATAATGCTTCCCGATGCCGTTCTCATCGCCTGCGAAAGAGAATTTGTCCTTAAGCTGCTTATTTTCAAACTACATGTGAAGACAACAAATTGTATGGCATGTTTATCCAATAAGGCATAGCAAGGAAACTAAAGAATCAGATGGGAGGGAGTGAAAAGAAATAGAAATTTAACAGCTAGCCAGCCTGAAATAAAGCAGGCAAGATTAGGAGACACATGTACAATTCTCCACGGTCCCTAAAGTCTCTAGCGAAAAGGTAGAAATGAACTAATTTATTAGTAAAATCACATCAGAGGCAGTAATTTCATGTTAGTGAATTTACATGTAATAACATTAGGCTCCCAACCTCCATTTCACCAGTGTGGCCCTCTCCGATGATGAATGAGGTGCCTAAAGAAAGATGATAGTTTGATTGTTTTCACAGCAAACAGATCAGCATTTTAATTTCTTGCCTCTGTGTTTATTGCTTATTTGGCCCCTTGCTCGGCTTGTAAAAACTTGGCTAAATGGAAATGAATAAATGTAATTACTGCGGGTGACAGTGGTAATCTGTGTGGGTTTTTCATATTGGCTTTGCCAGCGTTAATCTAATCACCGGAGAATATGTGTCACCGCACAAATGCAGTGACAGAAAGCAGAGTTCTCAGTCAGTGCCAAATATACACAGACTGGGAAGCCAGACAGACGGCTGTTCCCCTCTGCTGTAGGAGCAGAAGATCCCAGAGTATCCTGAAAGGTGGGCATGTGCACAAAAGGGTTTACAGTTTGAGGGAACTCAAAGAAAGGTTTCCGGATGACCCTGAAGCCAATACAAATGGTGACCAATGTTTTCCCCAGTGCAGGGATGAGGTGTCCCAGGGCACTGGTAAATAAACACTGGAACTTTCCATTTCCCAGTACTGAAAGGCTAGGAGGATTAGTTAATGAGTGGTTTTACCTTTCAAGGTTTTGTTTTCCATCTGTAAAACAGGGATGGGCCAAGTCCCACTACTGTATGTTTGTGTTGCAGGAGAAGCAGCAGGGGATGAACCATGCAATCAGTGTGGGGTGGGAAGAATGAAATGAGATAATGTATGTTAAAATGTCTTGCAAACTACAAAGCAAAGCTAAATGAAGCAGAAGAGAGTCCTAGAAACACTTTATTATATGTAAGATATATTTTATCAAAGCAGCAGGGAAGCAAAGGATTATTCAGTAAATGGAAGTTGAATGGCTGGCTAGCATTTTGGAAAGAAAAATAAATCAAGACCTGTAATTCTGAATATTGGTCAAATGGAATTCAAGATAGATAAAATAATTAAATATGACAATAAAATGTTAGAAAAATCAGATGAGGAATTTAATATTCACTAGATTTGGGGGATTTGAAAGAGGACCCTCTACACTAAAAAACAGCAAAAGAGATCATGAAGGAAAAATAAACAAATTTAATGACACTAAAGTTTCAAACTTCTGCAGTCAAAATAAGGTAGCCCAAATAGGAAAGAAAATAGTTTCAGCAAAAAGGCAAACACCAATAACTATGCAATATAAAAAGCTTCCAAATATTTATTTTAAAAAGTAAAATAAAAATTCCATAAGTAATTGACAGAAAGAGAATAGAGTTAAAAAATCCAAAGAGAAATATTACTATAAATGTACAAGGGGAAAAAAGTGTTCTAGCTAGCCAAAAATTAAAGAAAAGAAAAGAAAATTCAGACAAATTAGCAAAAACAGGTAATGCCTGAAACTTTTGAGGCCAGACTGAAATTTTGAACCATCTAATGGCAGTGGAAGTCAATATAAGTTATTGACTTCCAAATAATTATATGAATTATTTGGAAATCATAGACAGAAGTTATCAAGTTTCAACCTAATGATTTCACCTCTGGGAATAAAGGTCAAAGGATATTTTAAAAGGGACTATACCACTAAAAATATATATAGTAGTGAAATATTATCAATAAACTGTGAAGCTATTTCATATTTAAGCAATTAAGCAAATTAGATACTTTTCCTCCACAAATTTCGTGAATAAAAATTATGAAGACTTTAACAGTGTGGAAATATTTGATAGATTTCTAAGGGAGAAAAAAATACTCTGTAAACTTTTGCAATGCCTAAAGTACCCATTGGACTTACAAAATCTTGTAGGCCATATTGGGTCACATGCATTTCTAAAGCAATCATTGGCAAGAAAAATGGGGTGACTATGATGTACTCTGAACCATCATATTGGCAATATTGAAGGGAGTAAAGGAATGTGATGACCAGATGGTATTCTGAGGAAAGGAACAGGTCCCAGGCATGTGAGCAAAGGAGAAGAGGGCTATGGTATATATGAATGTGAATAGAAATTACATGTATTCAGAAAAGTGAAGAATTATAGGGATGACTCTGATATCTTAAAAGAAATATTAAAAATGAACTTTTTTTCCAAATCTCACAAAGAAAAGGAGTTGGGGAGAAGAGAAGGAAGAGAAGAGAAAATGAGATGAAGAAAGAAAAGAGAAACATTTTTAAAAAGAGAAAAAAATCTCTTGTACAGACCATCAATCTTGGAACAAGAAACCCTGGAATCTAACCCCTTCAATACGAAACAAAGACTTTTATCATCATACTTTCAACCTACAGATGGTATCAGGGATATAAGGCCTCAGGCAATCTGCTAGGAAGGTGGCTGAAAGGCTTAGAACTTTCTTGTGAAGACAAAAAAAGCCAGGAAAAAAACCAAAGTGGAGCACTCTCAGAGGAAGGCAATACAAGGTCCAATCTGACCCAAAGTACAGTAGGTGGACCTGAACTCTTTTAAGGTGCAATGTGTGAACTGAACCATGATAAGAGACAAGGAGTCTGGAGATTTCATCCAGAAATCTCAACAAAAGAGCGTCTCTGCCCAAGAGAGTTAAACATTAAAAAAGCTCAAGGAATTCAAAGCAGTTAACTTCTGGAGAGGGAACATCAGAGACTTGGGCAGACATGTTGTTTGTAAAATGCCTCTTGTTTGCAGTGCATTTCCATTAGCCCTCATCTCTTGAGGGCATCCTGATGAGCTTTGGGTAGGAAAGTGATCCACATGTGGCAATCACTGGGAGAAACAGGTAGTGGAATAGCATAAAGGGTGCCTATTTGCTATACAGAGGCTAAGGAGTCATCTTTCCTGGAAGAGAATTTACAGACATTTTTATAGAGTATCTACAAAAATTCTTTCCAGACCAAGGAAATATATGCATTGAACTTCCGGAAATTGGATTTTCTGGTTCTTTAAGTCAGTGGTTTGGATTCTCATCTTCTCTGGGCATCACAGAGATGGTTTACCTCCATTGATACCCAGGAAGCTGGAACCAGTGATCCTAGGGGCAGAAATTTCAGAGCTCTCAGTTCACCACCCCCCACAGCCACCCAACTTCACTGCCAGTAAGAGGAAATAAAGTGGTTTCACTGCTTCTAGTTTTGAATGTAGAATTAAAGTACAGACCCAGTTCTCTCACTTGACAAAAAATAAAGATGGGGAAAAGTTTCTTTTATGTTTCAGGAAATTATTACATTTTGGTGAAGCGCTTAGAGGTATAATATGAACTGGATAATTTTCACAGCATTTGATGTAGTGAATGTTGTGGGGCTTTTCCATGACACATAATCAGTATTAAGCCAACATTTATAAAATAAAAAATGAAACCAAGTTTCTCACCAGGAAAATTGGTTTCCGTTCAACAAGATGTCCTACGGCATCCTTATAATTTTTAGGTTTCGGTTCTCAGTGTTCACTTTTACCACAATGGATGACAGAAAATAAAGAATTCTATGTGTCCCCTAAGTGGAAGTATACCAAAATATTAGGAGAATACCTGGCCCCTAGTCAATCAATTTTAATGATAAGCATTGGTTTGAACATTCTTTTACCCCTCTTCCAATGATTAAAAGAAAACAAAAACAGTTGTCATATTTTATTTTTTGAGTAACTTTGTCAGTCTCCTTTCTTCCTAATACTGTACTTAGCACAATTAAATTGATTTTGATGTGTTTGAGGAAAAATACATAAAGAATATCAATGCATTGATATTCTTTAAAATGAAGGCACCATGTGAAGCGAATAGTGTAAAATACAATTCATTTTCTTCAATATCATGGAATTAAGTTGAGAAATGAAAACACACATACTTAATTGACTGACAAACACATAGAACATAAGGTGGATATTAACAAATTCAAGGGAATGAGGCCTAGGAAGTGGCATTTCACAGGAGCTGCAGCAACATTGCATATTCTTGCATTATAACAATCTGCTAGAAAGTACCAAGGACTAGAAGTTTTCTAACAATAGAAGGGACAGATTACAATTAGTTAAAGCAGTCAGGAAAAGGGACTGTGGTTCTGAATAACAAACAGTACAGTATCTTGGCAGTGGCAAGAAGAACATAGTTTGAAAAACACTGATTGAAAAAGGAAACCAACAAGCCAATGAGGTTTGCTGACATTGAGAACTTTTGCCCAAGAAGTTGGAAAGACCACTTAATAAAGGACTCTTGAATACCTAGCCAAGATCCCTAGACTCTCTCTAATTAAAAAAAAAAAAAAAAGTTAGGTAAATAGTTATAAATATACTGGTAAAGCATTGCTTAGTTTTAAGAAAACACATTTCTGAGTTGTGAGATATGTGTGTGTGTGTGTGTGTGTGCACGTGCGCGTAGTGATGAGATTTCTCACAATTTTTTTCCTAAATACTGTGCCAGCTTCAAAGAAAGCAAGTGTTAGAAATGGTTTCTCCTGTGAAAGGGACTAACTGATACTTTATCTTCTATTTGTCATTCAAAGAAGCTAATGTATATTTGAGAATAGCTTGTTAATCAAATGCATCTTTTCTCTTTCATAAAAGAGGAAAGGAGTCTGTTCTGACTCTCCCAATCCCTACGCTTCCATCCACTGGTTGATGAGAAAGGGGGAAAAATCAAAAGTTACAAATCCTGCGTAAACACATTCCCTTCCTGCTCTGCATTTGTATTAAGAGGCCAATCCTTGCCACTGCCTTTACCTGGGAATGGGAAGCCTCTCATCAGCTGTTTCTCCATTCCTCCAGGTGCCTGCGGGTGGCAGCAGGAGAGTTAGAGTATACACAGGTCTTTCAGTTACTCCTGGGCAAAGGGAAGCCGCTGTGGGATCCAAGTAACAGCACACCATGCTGTTTGAAAGCTCCGGACCCTGGCTGGGCGTGCCTCACTAATTCTGTGAAGGTTTTCTCCACAAGGGGAAAAGAAAGATATAAGTATATAATTGAGGAAAAGAGAAAGATCAAGAATGCAAGACACTGAACTGACAGAATGCAATGTTGAAGCCTAAAGAATACTTTAAGCTCTAAATCAATAGAATAATTTAAAAAATATCTTTCCTAGTGAAGTTCTAGGACCATAAGATGTATGGTCCAACAACAACAACAACAACAATAGCAAAATACATTTGGGAGAGTGAGGCTTAGACCTCTGAGAATATTCCTGTGCAACTTTTGTCTCATATCAGCAAGAAGCACAAGAACACAAGATAACTCAAAGGATTTGGTGCAGAACTAGATCTCCAAAACTGAAGTTTAAAGAAAGAGATAAAGGAAGCAAAGAATGAGGATGCACAGGAACTGAAGGGAACCAGAGAAGACAGAGTTTGCAAAGTAAGGATAAGGTGGAAAAGAGGTGGTAGGGTCAGGTCATTTTTTTTTTAATTAGCAAAACCCACATGAAGTATACCCCAAAACACAAGTAAAGAAACAGCTTCTTGGATTCTCTTCTTTCTCCTCTGACTTTTATGCCATTTTTCCTGCCCTGGAACAAGTAGACTCCACCATCTCCATTTTCTTTCCTTCTGCATTCCCATTTTCTGAATTTCCACATGGGCTCCACCTCCACCTATCTGCAAACCTTCTGAGCACAATTCTCACCCACAATACCAGAAACATTGGGAGCGATTACTTCCTCAGGAAAAGTTCTGCATGATTGTTTTTCAGAAATATTTGCTCTGAAAAATGTTCACTATTAAACTTTTTAATTGAAACATGTTACCACAAATATAAAATCTTCAATGTAATGAGAATGATCCTGTCCTTAGATTTTGTCCTGCACTTCTTTCTGTACTTTTGCTCACTCACCTACATATTTTGAGTGAACGTGATTCTTCCTTTTCTCTTGAGGAAGACTGTCTTCCTTGATATAGTAGGTTTTGTTTTTTTTTAAAAAAAAAAGGTGATAGTGATTCATTGTATCATGCATCTTAAAAATACTGTCATTATTATATTATGCATGTTGTTATGCAAGTCAGGTAAAATGATTAGAAAAATTATAACTAACTGCTTTTAAATCTTACGGTGAGCCAGGCAAGGTCCTAGTACTTTTCATCAAAATAAAGCTAGAATGATAATCATTCTCACTTACAAATGTGAAAATTGAATCATAAGGAAGTCACATGGTTTGCCCAAGATGATGCAACTAGAAAGAGGTGGAACAATAATTATAATCCCTGAGCTCACAGTCCTGAATCCTAACAATTTCTTTCTTTTTTTTTTTTTTTTTTTGGTAGGGGGGATGCTTTTAAAACTTATAGGTGGGATATACATGTTTAACACCCCAAGTACACAAATACCCCAAAGCAACAAACACATGGAACTTTGATTTATGCACACTGAGCACTTTTTGGGCAGCCAACCAAAAGAGTTGTGTAAAACAAGCTTGGCCTATATCATCGTCAGAGATTTAATAATCTTGTAGAAGGACTAGGTGCTAATGGAGTAACCATAGAACTTGTAAGGTTCCTAAAGAAAAGGGGGACAATAAAATACTATGTCCCTGAATGCTGCTTTTCTGTTTCTCAAAATCTAGACAAATTAAGAAAACAATGAGAGCAAACCTGAGCCAGAAAGTCCAGATACATATATCTTGAAGGACACTGACCTTGCCCTGTGCACTCTGAGAGCAAGGGCAAATCAGTGTTATCTGTAGAAAGCTACTTTCTTGCCTATAGGCTGGGAGAGTCGCTCCTTGGGATGCTGTGGATATAAGCAAGCTAGTGCTCAGATGTCATTGCTTCTGCAGCCTAACACATAAGTCTCTCTG
Organism: Glaucomys volans; assembly: GCA_020662805.1. Classification (NCBI taxonomy): domain Eukaryota; kingdom Metazoa; phylum Chordata; class Mammalia; order Rodentia; family Sciuridae; genus Glaucomys; species Glaucomys volans. Next base: position 26,163 of record JAJEJO010047171.1, read on the forward strand.
ACTGAGGGAAAGGTGCAGAACGGAGGGCGCTATGGAAAAGTCATGCGTCACATGTCTAGTTGGCCACCACTAGACAAAATGCTGTGAGGGAGAGGAAGCACTGCTTGGTAAAGCACCTTGAGGGACAGAGGTGCGATCTGTTCAGCCTGTTGCCACTGAACTCCTGCCGGAGCAGTCACTGATCAGCTTTCCCCAGTAAATCACATGCTCACACACTGTGTCCAGCCACTTTCATTGTCCTTTCTGCAACCTACCCCACTGCCCAGGCACAACTGGCAGAGGACTTGGTAGGACTAAATAATTGATTGAAACGTTTTAAAGACCACATTATTTTTAGCAGCTTTGTTCTGGATGCATGATCTGGGTGTTTGTCAGATAGTTAAACATGGGAAAGAACACATTCCAAAAAATCCCATGTATCTACAAGAAGGAAGTCCTCTTGATATAGGGTATGTATGTGAGCTGACAGGGATCTCCTGCCCAAAATGCCTCAGAGAGGTCCACTGAGACAAGCTGGCTGTGGAGTTCCTTGGAACCAGAGCTGAGACTGGGGTGCTTTTGTGGCCTTCTGTTCTTTAGGACTGATCATTTCCCTGCCCATCCCCACTGTCCAGCTATTGGTTTCTTTGCTTCATTGGAGGGGGGTATGCAACAAATGACCCTGGGAATACACTCGTATATGTATTCCATGTCCACCGGCACTTGTGTCATGCCTTCCTCCCTAAGGTTTCAATTACAGGAGTCAGTGTTAACTTTTCAAAGGCTTCAATTTAACATCTGCTCCTGCCAGGTTTATTTCATCTGGCCTGGGAGAAATAACATAAGTAACACTTCCCTGCTCTCCTGCTTTGCCTGTTGAAATGGGATATAAAACACCGAATGGTGAAAAGAAGGAAACACTAGAGTTCCTCAACTTTTACTGGGTTAGGTCTTTGGAAGTCAAAGAGTATTAACGGAGATTCATGCAGGTGATAGAGAAAGGAGCACCTAATGTCCCTTTTTCCCTTCTGATGCGTTATGAACGTGGGTCATATGTCACTACGTAACTATCATTAACCCCTTCGTTAAGGACTATGATATAAAGGCTACGTGAATTGAATGAGGCTTGAGACAAGAAATGAAACAATAACTAGGAATAATAAATATAAATATGGTGTGACAAAGCAGAAAATATATGATTTTTCATGAATCCTTTTTCCCATTTCTAGTAAATTCTAGAGGAAGTTTTAATATGTATCCATTATAATATATGGCAGCAGCCCTATGGATGTAAGACAGGCACAGAGAAGGAACACTTGGTGATTCTGCTGTCTAGACAAGGGCTTACATTGATTAGTTTTTATAAAAATAATGAAAGAAGAACTGGCCAATAAAAACAGAATTAGTTAAAGAAAGGCTTCTGGACCCAAATGCAAGTTAAATGCCCGCAGGTCTAGAAAGAGAATGTGTTAGTGGTTATTTGATTTGTTGTTGTTGTCGTCCTTGTTCCTGCCCATAAGTAATAGGGGAGAGTTGGATACACCCTTGGACTTGCACTATCAAGGTTTCCCACAAACACTGCTTCTCAAACTGCACTTTGGAGACAACAGGAAGCTTCTAAGCCAGCTCTTTGCCTTTGCTGGTATACCTGGAAGAGAAGTAGAAATGGAAAATTATGACAGGACAGCTGGCATTTTCTAGAAAATATGCTAGTTGAATCTTTTAAAAATTCCTCTTATAAGGAATAGTAAAATTTTTAAGTTAAGATAGAGCTTTATGTTTTAACGAAATGACCTTGTTCCTCCAGGTCTGGTCTATTCCCTTCAATAAAATGCCATACCAGAAAAGTCAGAACTGACTGTGGAATTCAAGAGCACTGCTTCTTAAGGAGAGGCCCTAGTAATTATTATTAGATGAGATATGGTTTAAACTTTTAAACAGATTGTTACATAGGTCACAATAAAAGTGTGAGCATGACCACAATGAGTTGACTCACTGTAGCTGTACTAGTCTCTCTGTCACCATATAAGACATCCATAAAATAATTTGATTCTAAGTAGGGATGCCATCCCCATAATTTGAAAAACAATATCCCGCGGGACATTGCAGTGTAAAATACTGTGGGTGATATCAAAGTAATGACACCCATTGTTAGCAGCAATAATCTGCCTAATAAATATCACTGATGCAATGGAAGAGAACTTAATAAACTCAACATTGTTTTCTAAGGTTGATAACAAACATATAAAATCATAGCAAGCCAGGCATATTGACACATGCCTGTAATCTCAGCAACTTTGGAGGATGAGGCAGAAGGATCATAAATCAAGGCCAACCTCAGAAACTGAGTGAGACCTTGTTTCAAAATAAAAAGTTTAATGGGTTGGGGACATAGCTCAGTGGTAGTGCACTCATAGGTTCAATTCCCATTATCTGGAGAGGAGAAAGAGGCAAATTCTCCTGATAATGGGTAAAAAAACAAAGGCATGAGGGGTACATGCTATTCAAAAAAAATGAGAGATAACTTATTCCAAGGAAAAAATATTTTCAAGATAATCTGGAAAATATTTTTAAGAACCAGAATGAAAAGGGAGTTCTTAACTTTAAGAAAATCCATACATTATCTCAAACATTTTAAGTTCTGCTTTCTAACAAAAGATACTTAAGTTGAAAGGGCAACAAAATCCTTAAATATAACAAAATGTTTAGTGTCCAGATTACATAAAGAACTCTTTGAAATTAGTAAAAAGTTGAATAATAGCCAGTAACAGGCATTTCAATAAAACACTATTGAATGTAAGCATATAAAAAGATATTCAATCTCATTAATTAAAAGAGAGGTACAGGTTAAAAGCAAAACATGTATTATTGCAAGAATGGTGTGACTCTGCATCATGTGCAACCAGAGAAATGCAAAGTTGAGCTCCGTTTGTGTACAATGAGTCAAAATGCATTCTACTGTCATGTATAACTAATTGGAACAATTAAAAAAAGCAAAACAACCTAACACTTAATATATGCTAAGCTAGAAAACAAAAAGTATGTTAATAACTTAAGGATTAATACAATAAAAATTCTCACCTCCTTCTGGTGACATTAGTTAATCAAATTGAATAAATACACTCGTTGATACCTATCACTCTACCCCTAAGCATTTTCTTGGAAAAGGAAAGAAAATGTTCACGGCAGCATTATTTGTGACAGTAAAGCACTGGAAATAGTGTAAATAATTTTCCATAGTGTATGAGCAAATTATTTATGCTATAATTATTAGCAAAGTATAACATTAATAAAAATTAATGTGTACCCATAAAATTGATTATTCATAAAGATGAAAAAGGTCACAAAATTATTTCTGTGAGAAAAGAGCAAGTTTCAGAAAAATTGACCATATCATGTTATTTATAAAGATCAAAACCCAAACTAAACAATATATTTTTTAAGAGCACACATAATAAAAACACAAACTGAAAACATGCAAATGATTAACACCAAACTGAGACTGACATTCTGTGGAGAAGGCATGGGGCCCTGGATGGTTAGGGAGGAGGATGACATACCCATCTTCTGACTAACGATGGTTTATTTCTTAAGATGAGTGCTGGGTCTATGGTGGATATTATTTCTCAACCTATACATGAAAGCTATTGATAATTTATGTATGTGTGCTTTCTTATTGTCCTTATATAGTGGATTTTAAAATTTAGTCAAAGCCATTACTAGGGCTGTGGTAAATTTGGTAAATATGGTAAACTGACTTACAGGGGTTTCTGAGGAGCTTATTAGAAGATAATGCAGCCTAAAACCCAGGGTCCAGGTACATTACCTTTATTACTGGAAATGATTAGAAAATGAAGATTAGTTTTCCAGAAGTCTGGATCTCCATTAGAGTAGGGAGTTAACAGGAACCTTCTGGACATCCACACCCATCTCATCTAAACCTGTAAGTGTTGTTTAAGGTAGGTCTATTTTCTGCAGCTGGGCAAGTGGGCACCGTTTAGGAAATGGGCTCATCCATTCCCCAGGAGCTGTACTCAGTGGTGTAACCTTTCCTGTGATTAGGAGACCTAAATTCTAATCCTCAATATGCAGCTCATATTCTGACCCTTTCCCTGGAATTTCTAAGCTTCTGCACTGTTAACAATTGGGGTTAGATATTTGTCGTGGAGAACTTCCTGTGCTTTGCAGAATGTTTAGCTGACTCTGGCCTCTCTCCACAAGATGCCATTAGCACAACATTTCCCCTGTCCTTAAGTTGCAACAACCAAAAACGTCTCCAGACTGCCCAATGTCCCTCAGGTGGCAATACTCCCTCTCTGTTAGGAAAAATTCACCTATGAGACTATGATTTTACACGTTTGATTGCATTATTACATATGTTTATGGTAGAAAGTTTCTGCACACTTGTCTTATTCATTATCTGACTCTAGGACCCACTCTAAAATTGCCTGTACACAGTGCTTATTAATGTAAAGAGTCCAAGCAAATGTTCATAGCACATATCTGAATGAGAGTAAGATGTGGAAAGAAAGGAAATACCACCTCACATAATTTTTAGATGTTGAGGTAGAAAGAGTTCTTTTCCTTCTTTTCTTTTAAATTTCATCTTGAAATTTTCAGGTCAAATAAATCCAATCAGTTGAAATTCTAAACAATATGAAGACAAAACTAAATAAAGAGAAATGTTGACTGATTATAAAGAAGAATAAAATTATGGCATTTGCAGGTTAATGAATGGAGTTGGAGAATATAATGCTAAGTGAGATAAGCCAATCCCAAAATACAAAAGGCCAAATGTTCTCTGATAAGTGGATGATGATGCATAACGGGGGAGGAGATAAGGGAAGAATGGAGGAGCTTTGGATTGTGTAGAGGGTAATGTGGGGAGGGGTGGGGGAGGGGCAGGGGGAGGGAAAGATGGTAGGATCAGACAAATATCATCACCCTGTGTACATGTATGACTACATAAATGGCGTGACTCTATACCATGTACAATCAGAGAAATGAAAAGTTGTACTACATTTATGTACAATGGATCAAAATGCATTCTGCTGTCATGTATATCTACATAGACCAATTAAAAAAAAAGAAATGGTGGCTAATACATTAATTTAATAAATTGATATCTTTGTAGTTTCTTGATCATGACAGTAATCATTTTCATACCAATGCTACATGGCACAGCATGAATTGATGCAAAATGTCTTATAGTTTTTTAATTGCAAATTAGAAAATGCACCTCCATGATGCTACAGAGGAATTTATCTAAAAGTTGAGAATTCTGGAAATACAGACATTAAATAATTAAATCTTCCATTTATAACAAAATGAGTACCTACGTAATACCTAGAACTATGATAGATACAGGTAGAAATGTGTTACAATATGAATAATTTCAGTGTTGCTCATGGAATAGCATTCATTCTATGGGTAGGAAAATAGTGATGTGGTTGATTGTGTTATGGAGAAAAAGCTGCCTTCTTGGGGAATTTCAAGAATTTTGAAGCTTAGAGGAAAAGAGACTTTGAAATGTCTTCTTGATCTTACACACTGCACTTAATTAAGACTTGGGTATTGTCGTTAAAAACAGAGGAAATACTACTCTTTTATCTAATCAACACACCAACAGACCAAATTTTGTTCCAACAAAAGAAGAATACTAAGAAAGATTGCATAGCAATAGTTTCATATCAGAGATTTCATCTGACATATCTTCAGTATGCTTCATCTGTTTCCACTTTATTAGTGTGAATGTTCACAGGCCACAACACAGTTCTCTCCAGGGGTGCAAGAGATAAACTAAATCCCACATCTGAGGATTTAGAAATAATAATAGCTACATTTATATCAGGCATAAATGTGGACCAATGTAGTCATCCTGTTCATGAATGTTTGACTTTGTGATATTTGTTAAGACAAAGGTACATCTGCTTGGCAAATCAGTGATGTTTTATATAAACTTATTACAGCCCCATGACCTAAGAAACATAATCTTGAAAACTATGGGTCTGTGTATGAAGGAACAGTTTTGAATAAATTGACATTCTATTTATCACAACATCTACAACATTTGAAAAGTAGTAACTATATTTGAGTCATATTATTTAGCTCACAGAAAATGTTTGACAAGCAAAAGGAGATCTCAAACATGCTGCCATTTCATAGGTGTCAATAAGCACAAAATGAGAAACACTGAAATAAATGGAAGATATGAAAGGAATTCTCCCCCAGAATCTTAGGAACAACAAAGTCAACCAAAAACACCAAAACTAGCAGCATCCTTAAAGATTTTCAGGCATCAATTTCCTTGTGGCCAACGTGGGGAAAGAAATTATCTTTAGAAGGCAGATGTGAAAGCATGCGTCTGTAATCCCAGAGACCTGGGAGGCTAAGGCAGGAGGATCTCAAATTCAAGGCCAGCTTGGGCAACACAGAGGACCCTGACTCAAACAAAATTGTTTGTAGAATGGGAAAGTCTGACAAAGGGGACATTAAGTAATCATTGTTTTACAGAGGAAGTCTTATTCCTCTGAACTCTTTTAGCCTATGCTTCTCGTTTGCTATCATGATAGTTTTTTGCTACTATGTAAAATGCATTTTGTTTTAGGAGTATGTGACTTTTCTCTCCCAATTAGATTAAAAATTTCTGGAAGAAATTGCATACCCAAATATGCAATACTTGTCTGCATACCCAAATATCATTATTATTCATAATGCTCCTGGCACATGCTATTTATAATCTAGATAAAGCTGGATATCTTATGCTTTGAAATCTAGGTGAATTTGTCTCAAACATGAATCCTTTGCCCTATGGAAACCAACAAACTTCAGGAAGAGTTCTGTGATGTGTGTTTCATTGCAATTCTCTAAGTCTTAGGGTTTTTAAAATTTGGGGGTTGTTTTCTTTGTGTATGTGTACACAAACACATGTGCTCACACATATATGTGACATTCTGAACTATAACCATTTATTTTATATTTCAAAATAATACATTTTTTGTCTTTCTGTGATTGGCATATTTCATTTGACATGGATGTCCTTCAAGTTGATTCATATTGTTGCTTTTTCGAGATTGCGTAGTATTCCTTTGTATATGTATATGGTATTTTTTTAATATGTTCATCTAATGATGGACACTTTGATTCTTTATCTGTGATCTTGTTGAATAATGAACATGCGATTGCAGGTGCCAGGTGCCTTTTTTTATTTGTTCTAATTGTTTTTATTTGGAAGGAGAATGTATTTTGACACACTGTACACAAATGTAACATAACTTCTCATTCTTCTGGCTTGCATGGGGCCGAGTCACTCATATACACATATACACATGTATAATCAAGCATAATCATACATGTGTAAAGGGTAGTAATATTTCTCTCATTCTACTGTCCTTCCCATCCCCAGCACCTCACCCCTCTCCTCACTCCCCCTTACATATCAAAAGTTCTTTCACTATTCCCTACCCACCAACCATTATGGATCAGCATCCACTTATCAGAGAAAATATTCAGTCTTTGATTTTTCAGGATTGAATAATTTCATTTAGCATGATATTCTCTAGTTCCATCCATTTACCTGCAATTGCCATAATTTCATTCATTTTTAAGATTGAGTAATATTCCATTATGTATATGTACCATATTTTCTTTACCTATTCATCTGTTGAAGGACATCTGGGTTGGCTCCATAGTTTAGCTATTGTGAATTGAGCTTGTATAAATACTGATGTGGCTACATCACTGTACTATGCTTATTTTAACTCCTTTGGGTATAAACCAAGGAATGGGATAACTGGGTCAAATGGTGGTTCTGTTCCAAGTGTTCTGAGGAATTCCATACTGCTTTCCAGAGTGGTTGCACCAATTCTTAGTCCCACTGGCAATGTATGAGTGACCTTTTCTCCCATATCCTCACCAACACTCGTTATTGCTTGTCTTCTTGATAATTGCCATTCTGACTGGAGTGAGATGAAATCTTAGAGCAGTTTTGATTTGCATTTCTCTAATTGCAAGAGATGAACATTTTTTCATATGTCTGATGATGGATTGCATTTCTTCTGTGAAGTGTCTGTTCAGAACTTTAGCCCATTTATTGATTGGGTTATTTGGATTTTTGGTGTTAAGTTTTTTGAGTTCTTTATATATCCTGGAGATTAGTGCTCTATCCGAGGTGCATGTTGTAAAGATTTTCTTACATTCTGTAGGCTCTCTCTTTATGTTCTTGATTGTTTCCTTTGCTGGCAAGAAGCTTCTTAGTGTGAATTCATCCCATTTATTGATTCCCAATTTTATTTCTTGTGCTTTAGGAGTCTTGTTAAGGAAGTCAGGTCCTAAGACAACATGATGATGATTTGAGCCTACTTTTTCTTCTATGAGGTGCAGGGTCTCTGTTCTAGTGCCTAAGTTTTTGAACCATTTTGAGTTGATTTTTGTTCAGGTGAGAGATAGAGGATTAATTTCATTTTGTTACATATGGATTTCCCATTTTCCCAGCCCCGTTTGTTTAATAGGCTATCTTTTCTCCAATGTATGTTTTTGGCACCTTTGTTTAGTATGAGATAACCATATTTATGTGGGTTTGTCTCTGGGCCTTCTATTTTGTAGCATTGGTCTTCCTGTCCATTTTGGTGCCAATATCAGGTCATTTTTGTTACTATTGCTCTGTAGTAGAGTTTAAGGTCTGGTATTGTGATGCCTCCTGCTTCACTCTTCTTGCTAAGGATAGCCTTGGCTATTCTGGGTCTCTTATTTTCCAAATGAATTTCATGATTGCTTTTTCTATTCCTGTGAATAATGTCTTTGGGATTTCAATAAGAATGACATTTTTGGAAGTATGGCCATTTTGACAATATTAATTCTGCCTATCCAAGAACATGGGAAATCTTCCATCTTCTAAGTTTTTCTTTAATTTCTTTCTCTAGTGTTCTGTTGTTTTCATTGTAGAGGTCTTTCACCTCTTTTGTTAGATTGATTCCCAAGTATTTTTATTTTTTTGGAGGTTATTGTGAATGCAGTAGTTTTCATAATTTCTCTTGCAGTGGATTCATGGCTTATGTATAGAAATGCATTTCAGTTTTGGGTATTGATTTTATATCCTGCTACTTTGCTGAATTCATTTATGAGTTCTAGAAGTTTTCTAGTTGAATTTTTTGAATGTTCTAAACATAGAATAATGTGATAGGCAATTAATGATAGTTTATGTTCTTCTTTTCCTATTCATAACCCTTTAATTTCTTTCATCTGTCTGATTGCTCTGGATAGAGTTTCCAGGACTATTTTGAATAGAAGTTGCCTATTCCTGCCTTTCTCCAGTTTTTGGAAGAAATCCTTTCAATTTTTATCCATTTAGAATGATATTGGCCTTGGGTTTAGCATAGATAGCTTTTAGAATGTTGAAGTATGTTCCTACTATCCCTACTTTTTCTTGAGTTTTGAACATGAATGGGTGCTGTATTTTGTCAAATGCTTTTTCTGTGTCTATTGAGATAATAATATGATTTTTGTCTTAAAGTCTATTGATGTGATGTATTACATTTATTGGTTTCCAGATGTTGAACCAACCTTGCAACCCAGGGATGAACCCCACTTGATTATGGAGCACTATTTTTTTAATATGCTTTTGTACGTGATTGGCCAGAATTTTACTGAGAATTTTTGCATCAATGTTTTCCTTTCTTACTAACTTTGAAGTCTACTTTGTCTGGTATGAGGATGGAAACCCCTGCTTGTTTATGTAGTCCATGTGAATGATGTTTTTTCCCAACCTTTCACTTTCAATCTGTGGATGTCTTTTCCTAGGAGGTGAGTCTCTTGAAGACAGCCTATTGTAGGGTCTTTTAGTTTCTTTTAATCTAATCTGCCAGTCTATGTCTTTTGATTTGTGAATTTATGCCATTAATATTCAGAGTTATTATTGAAATATGATTTGTATTCTTAGTAATTTTGGTTTATTTTTGGTTTTTAACTTAGTTTCTCTTTAGATGCCTATTCCTTTAATGTAGATCCTCCCTTTGCTGGTTTTCATTTTTTTTTTTTTTTTTCCTCCTCATGGAATATTTTGCTGAGAATGTTCTGTAGTGCAGGCTTTCTAGTTGTGAATTCTTTTAACTTTTATCATGATAGGTTTTTATTTCATCTTGAAATCTGAAGCTTAATTTTGTTGAATATAAAATCTCAGTGGGCATTCTTTTTCTTTCAGAGCCTGATATATGTTATTCCAGGACCTCCTAGCATTGAGGGTCTAAGTAGAGAAATCAGCTGAAATCTGAATTGGTTTCCCCCTATATGTAACTTGATTTTTTACTCTCCCAGTCTTTAAAGTTCCATCCTGATTCTGTATGTTAGTTGTTCTCATTATAATGTGCCTTGGCATGGGTCTGCTGTAATTTTGGAGTCCTCTAAGCCTCTCGTAGTTGATTTTCCATTTCATTCTTTAGGTTTGGGAATTTTTCTGATATTATGTCATTGAAAAGATTGTACATTCTTTTGGTTTGTATCTCCATGCCTTCGTCTATACTGATAAATCCTAAATTTGGTCTTTTCATGTTATCCCATATTTCTTGGAAGTTCTGTTTGTGGTTTCTTACCATCTCTGTGCAGTCGACTTTATTTTCAGGAGTATATATTTTGTGTCTTCATTGCCTGAGGTTCTGTCTTCCAAATGGTCTAGTCTGTTGGTGATACCTTCCATTAAATTTTTAATTTGGTTTGCTTTGTCCTTCATTTTGAGGACTTCTGCTTGATTCCTTTTTATAATCTCTGCTTCTTTATTGAAGTTATCTTTCACTTCCTGTATTTTCTCTGTGATACCATCTTTTATTTCAAAGATCAATCTAACTATGTATTTTCTAAACTCCTCTGACATTTTTTCTACTGTGTTGTCTATGGATCCTGTTGTTGGAACATCTTGGTTGGTTTGAGGCACTTTGTTCCCTTGTGTTCTCATGTTGTTTGTGTATCTTCTCATCTAGTGATATGGAGCTGAGGCAGTACAGATTCCACCCTGTAGTCTTTTACTGTCCCTGAAGGCTTCCAGTACTTCACCTTTAAGGGAAAGACCAATATTAATAGCACCTAATGCATATGATATACCACTTTAAATCAAATGGCTTCAATAAAGTGTTTACAGTTTTGTCACAACAAACAAATAAGATGTTCAATTATTGTCTACAATATAAATAGTTTGCTGAAAGAGTTAACCTTTTCAAATGATGGACAGTGAGGGAACAGAAGAAGTGTAAGATGTCAAGTTTATGAGGGAAGAGGAGAGAAGATAGAGGTAACAATTTATCGTAAGAGAGAGGGAGGGATTAATCAAGGTCGATTGTTAGTATGGGACAAGTGAGAAAGAGAATCCAGGGAGACAAATAGGTGAGTGAAAATATATATACTGATCAGAAAAAATAGTAGAATTATAAGAATACACTACTAAACTGTAGCATACTATTCAGATATCCCTTTCCTCAATAAATTGATGCATGAAAAATATTTGGATTCATAGATGGTAAAGGTGTGAGACAGAGGGTGAAAAATTTTTTTAAAAAAGGAAAGTCTCAATGGAAAATCGAATGAATGATTGCTTCTGTTGACTTTCAGAATTTTTCTCAGCTTCCCTTCTCCACTAATAGGTGGGGTTATCTAAAGTTTGATGTTAGCTCTAGTCCAGTGGGTGCTGGAGCAGTTGGGTGGGTGAGCTGATAGCGAGATACCCTCATATCCTCTTATCCTCATATCCTCAGTCTTCCCACCCATTATAGCTGGCCCCTTCTGTCCCTGTGCATTTCAGTACTCATTGAGCTGGATAAAGTCAGTGTTCTTCACTGGATAAAGTCCAGTTTCTTCAACCTGCATTCTCCCAGGGAACTGGCTTGCCAGACCCAAACTGGCCCATGCAAACCCAGCTGCAGTCTGATGGACCTGGGCTTCAGCTTCCCCAGACCCTGCTTTGCTGCAGTCCCAAGATGTCAATGCCCTTTCAGCTTGCAGAGAGACTACCAGCAATGCACTCACACAAAGGAGCAACCCTGCAAAGAAGCAGCCAGAGGGAAGCCACTACCACACCAAGCAGGAAGACCTCAAGTGCAACCTGAGGTACACCTATATAACTCCAGTCCCTGAACTGTGTCCACAGATGGAGGTAGCCATGGGAAACCAAACTGGCAGGTACTGTGACAATAGGCTTACAGGCAACAGTGGGCAGCAGGCAATCCAATGGAGGTCTGCAGGCTGTCTGGAGGCTACTGGTGGAGGATCAGCAGCTGAATGTCTGATGGTGGTCTATAGGTGGGTGAAAGGCAGGTGATGGGCAGGCAAGGGGAAGGTAAATGGCAAATGGTGGATGATAAACAATGGTCAGAGAACAATTCACACTCAAAAGGTAGGCAATATGCTGGCAGAGGGCAGGGGATCATGGCTTACAAATGGGGGGTAAACTGTGGGCAATCAATGGTCAGCAACAACTGCCTCACAGAAAAAGGGTATTTCTTTGGTTTGAATCCCAAGTCATGGAGCTACAAGGAATGCAGCTTCCCTCTAGTCCACCCAATTTCATTCTTCTTTAAGGTTGAGTAATATTCCACTGTGTATATTTTCTTTATCCATTCATCTGTTGAAGGGCATCTAGTTTGGTTTCATAGTTTAGCTATTGTGAATTGAGCTTATATAAATATTGATGTGGCTACATCACTGTACTATGCTGATTTTAAATTCATTGGGTATAAACTGAGAAGTGGGTTAGCTGGGTCAAATGGTTCCATTCCAAATGTTCTGAGGAATTCCATACTGCTTTCCAGAGTGGTTGCACCAATTCTTAGTCCCACTGGCAATGTATGAGTGTATCTTTTTCCCCACATTCTCAACAATACTTGTTATTTCCTGTATTCTTGATAATTGACCTTCTGACTGGAATGAGATGTTGTTTAATAGGCTATCATTTCTCCAATGTATATTTTTGGCACCTTTGCCTAGTATGTGATGACCATATTTATGTGGGTTTGTCTGTGCCTTCTATTTTGTATCATTGGTCTACTATCTACTATCTATTGTAGTATTGTATCTATTTTGGTGCCAATACCATGCTATTTTTTTCTGTTAGGAAAACTACCCCGTTCACAATAGCCTCAAGAAAAAAAAAAAAACCTTGGGAATCAAGCTAACAAAAGAGGTGAAAGACCTCTACAATGAAAACTACAGAACACTAAAGAAGGAAATTTAAAAAGACCTTAGAAGATGGAAAGATCTCCCATACTCTTGGATAGACAGAGTTAATATTGTCAAAATGACCACACTACCAAAAGTGTTATACAGATTTAATGCAATGTCCCAATGACATTCTTCATAGAACTGAAAAGAGCAATCATGAAATTTGTTTGGAAAAATAAGAGATCCAGGATAGCCAAAGCAATCCTTAGCAAGAAGAGTGAAGCAGGGGGCATCACAATACCAGACCTTAAACTATACTACAGGTGTCTTTTTGACATTCTGATTTCATTTCCTTTGGATGCATACACAGAAGTGAGATTACTGAATCATATGGTAACTTTATTTTTAATTTGTTGAGGAACCTCAAGATTCTTTTCCAAAATGGCTCTACTAATTAACATCCCCACCAACAGTGTATCAGGGTTCCTTCTTCTCCACACCTTGCCAATACTTGTTATGTTTTGTATTACTTATATGTGAAATCTGAAAACAGGCAAGCTCTTAGAAGGAGAGAGTAGAATGGTGCCTACCAACCAGAGGGGATGTGGGGCATGAGGAATGTGGAGATGTCTGTCAAAAGGTACAAAGGTTCAGTTCGACAGGAGGAATAAGTTTTAGTGAGCAATTGCACAACATAGCAATCAGTTAAGAGAAAGGTATTCTATATTTTAAAATTGTTTAATGATTTTATTTTGAAAGTTCTGAGATGATATTCTAATTGTCTTGATTTATACTTTCTACAGTGTATATCAAAAGATCACATTGCATCATATAAAAACACAATAATTAGGTGCTAATTAAAAACACAAAAAAATTAAATTAAAAGCCAAAATAACTTATTTTGATGACATCCTCATGAAGATAATAGGTTTTTTGCAAGAGACGTGAAAGACGAAATATACCAGAGGTCATAATTTGACCATGAATAAATATAAGTGGAAAATCAGACAACATTGTTCTTATAATATCTTTTGGCATCCTACACCTTAGGGATTTTATCTGGCCTTTCACCCTCACCTTCCCAGCACTTATTCATTTGCAAACTTGCTTCTTCCTCCTCCTTTCTCTTTTTCTGTGGAGGATGTGATTGGTTGCCTATTCAGCATTCATTTCACTTTTACCCCTACCAACAGAGCCCATGTTGGTTAGGTGTCTTCCCCTCCTCACTATACATAGACTTTAAGGAAAGCAGACCACATCCAGTACAGAGGCTGTCCTGAGCAGGGCTGGAGGGCCAGTGTGAGTTAGGAGACCTTGGATAATTGCACCACTCTGAAAGGAAAGAGGCTTGAAGGAGAGATGCTTCTTCCCTTGCTTCTCAGAGCCACTGCCTTCAGTAGCCCAGCAGCTGCACCAGCTGTTTCTGGAAATATAAGGTACTGCTATTTAAGCCTATCTGAATTAGGTTCTCATCACTAAGTGGAAGTATCCTAATCAATTCTAGTTCTCTTTTCAATTCCCCTTCCTCTCAGAAATGAAAAGTTATCTCTTGATTTTAACTCATGTAACAGGCTTCAGTGCCCACTCCTTGTGGTTCAGTCCTGTGTGAATTTCCATAAGCTTGGACTTCCACACTTTACCCCAAGTGGATCATCAAGACATTTTTCTAAACAAAGATAAGTCCCAGGCTAAGAAAAATTCTGGAAACAGCTGTTATGAACATGACATTATTTGGGAAGCTGAGGCAGGAGGATCGCAAGTTCAAAGTCAGCAATTTAGCGAGGCCCTAAGCAACTCAATGAGACCCTGTCTCTAAATAAAATACAGAATAGGGCTGGGGATGTGGCTCAGTGGTGGAGTGCCCCTGGGTTCAATCCCCAGTACCAAAAAAAAAAGAAAAAAAGAAAAAAGGGAACATGACATTGTTGTACCCCACTTGTGTAAAATGAATCAAAATGAAGTCTGTGAAAATTTAAAAAAAAAGTACATGACATTTCCTCAGTATACCCATGTTAAATATTATTTTTCCTCATCTCTGCCTGAGAGCTGGTCTAGTTCTCAGCTTCCACATCAGGTGAAATCATTACAATCCTATAGACTTCCACAGTGTCCTGCCACCAGAGAGAAGAGAAGAGGCCCTACAATTACTACCAGCTGTGTAGGAGGAAATCTGCTAGAACCCCCTCATTCTCCCCTCTGTGGTCTTGCCCTGTGAAGTGCAGAGAGCCTGAATGCCCAGAAACTCTGCTGAATGCAGCCAGAGTGTGTTACCTGCTGCTGTGCATACTCTGCTGGCTGCCGAGGTCTCCCTTCTGGATTGAAGGACCTGTTGCCCACCTAGAGGATTTCTGTTCACATTCAGTATGTTCTTTCCACCCTCCTCAAGATCTGTCCTTCACTAACGTGTGCTGCAGCATGAATTCATTGATGGGATGACTCAGAAAACAAAGGACCAGTCCTTCATTTGAGTTTGGCCAACTCTGCAGGGACATCTGAGTTTCAGAACTCCCTGGAAATTAGCTGGGGCCACTGTTATGACTGTGCCTGAGCCAGAGTAGGATTTCTCTTCTCTTAACTTTACTTCCTTCCCAATTTTCATTAGTGTTCATCTCATGGACACTTCTTAAAAACTTGTCTGTACAGAAACCCCCTTTGCAGAGTCTGATTTCCCTTTTAAGGGAATCTGACTGGTAACTGGATCGGGGGTTCTGGGAAAGCAGATGTTTGCATGAACCTGACTCACTTGCTAGCCAGCAGGCATCACTGGGTGGCATGGGCTGCAGCACAGTTTCACCTGGGGGAACTATGTTGGCTGCTGGTGCAAGGAAATGCTTTCCTGGGTGTAATGTGTCAGGGCTTAAGGAATGCTGAGAAGATGGCAGTAATTAGAAGAACCATGGAATTGAACAGATTTTGCTAGGGATATTTGACTCTTTGGAAAACAAAGGGAAGGATTAACCAGAAATGAAAAGGTGAACATAAAGGATAAAAGACCTCCTTAGCAACCTGCAAACAGATGTCCATCTCCTGCAGTTGAGAGGCAGTTGTAAGAGCAAGGTGAGGAGCAGCCCAGAGTTGAATCATAAGAGTAGCAGAACTCCAGAACCCCTAGAAGATACGCTATGTCACAGAGCTGATTAGGAAGTAGTAGATTAATTATAGGGACAGCCAGCATGATAGCAAATCAAAGCCATCTAAACTCTTCTAAACTGGCATCTTAACCACTACACATTTAGCACCTGGGACTGGATCATTCTCTATTGTGGGAAGCTGCCCTATGCATTACAGGATGTTTACCAGCATCCCTAGCATCTATCTACCAGATGCTAGTATCCAATAGCCTGTCCCTTAATTTATGACAATCAAAATGTCTGCAGGCATTGTCAAATGCCTCTGGGGGAATACTAGCTTTGAAACCAGTGTTATTAAACCCTTTGTACCAGAAGCATTGGCTTAATCCATGCTGCTAGAAATTAGTATTTCACCCTTGCATGAAGATATCACAAGGACCTCTACTACTCAGAAAAAGAAGTGCCCCAATCAGGATATACCTTCACAGTGCCTTCGCGGTTCCCAAAGTAGTGATTAAGTTTAAATCACAATCTAAGCTGCGGAAATGCTGGACCTGCTATGAGGAGTAAAGAATCACAGTGAAAAGTCACTGTAGGACCCAGCCCTCAGGGACCAGCAGGACCCTGGAGAGTTCATGTGATACTGGATCATAAGAATGCTGGATTAAGACTGGAGAAACAGGAAGTTGAAAAACAGGAGTTTATTAGTAAGGGAACACTCTCCCATCATGTAAGAGTCCATATTTTGGCAAGGACCAGTAACAGTGCCAACGTGCTGCTGCGATGGCTTATAAAAGCTTGAGAAATTTATAGTTCTCAAATTGTACATACAGACTGGAGTATAAATGCCATGATTTCCATGGATGATAGTATAAGAATGAATCAAAAGGCTCCTAGAATTAAGCTTCCCATAGTGGATATACTACATAATGCTTAATAACTCATTAGATGATCATAATCCCACAGGAGAGTCCTAGGAATACTTCCTTTACTGAAATATTTAAAACCATGCTACTGAGAGGGGCAACAATGCCACTAGAGATTTTGCAGCAAGAAAAGGGATATGTTACTTTAGAACAGGGTTCAGTGATAGTAATAGGGATAACCGGCTACAGAATAAAGTCCAGATGGTGACACATCACAATCAGACTGGGATTCCTTGAATGGTACAGAACATGGTACCCATTCACCTCATTAATGACGTCATGCTAATTAGGCTGCACAAGAAACAGCACAAGCAGTGGTACACATGCACTGTGGAGGCAGAACATAAAGCCTGAGTATTCTCAGATCCATGTCAGCAAAAAGTTTAGGGATGCAGTGGTTTAAACTTGTAGGAACATCTCATTTAAAGTTAAGTACAAAGTGTTCTATTTCACAGTTTTCACTGTGGAAAATGAAGGAGAATGCCTGGCAGGTTTCTTTCGGTTTTGAGGCAATGTGCTCTATACCTGGGAACACTTCTCAGCCTATACACTGGTGGCATGGTTTGAATGGGACACTGAATAAGAATGGCTGCTGACCCAGCAGGCCCTGCAATGTTGAGGAGTCACATGGTGAGAGAAATGCAATGAGAATTTTACAGGGACCTTATTGGAATCATTATATCGCTCCCTGAGGTTCTGAAACAAGGACTACATTGAAGAGTCTAAACTGGAGAATTATACATTTAAAAGTCAGTTCCTGGTGTTCTACTGGATCCTGGTTAAGGAGGAACACGTAGCCATGGAATACAAAGTGATCATGCACCCAGAATTGTCCAGCATGAGCTGGTATCTGTTAGAACATTAATTCAAATAGCCATCAGGCTGGTGGCAATCTATATTAATGTGATCGGTACATCTAAGATCAAACATAAGCAGAACCAAAGGGCCTGAGAGAGCTACCTGAGCATCAGCTCTGACTCATGCGACCTCCCACACCAGACCTGCCCCTCAGCTTGCACTGTTGCTGAATGGTTTATGTTCCCATATGACCAGAAGACAAGAAGGAAAAAAAAAAAAAAACAATGTTCATTTGTGATAGGGTTGCTTAGTATGTGGGCACCAGGTAACAATGGGCATCCCCACACTACAGCCACCCCCAGGAGTGGCCTTAATTGTCAATGTTGAGGGGAAATCCTCCTAGGGGAGGGCACACCTGACCAACCACCTGGTGTGGGTTCCCAGGGAGCAGAGGCCCTGTCTGCCTCCTTCGATTCTGTATCCTCAGTATCTACAAGGCAACTGGCAAAGAAACACTTGAAAAGTATTTGTAAAATGAATGAGTTGTTTCAACACATATTTTGGGGGCACATACTCTTAACCAGGAATACAACAAATATTTGATAGCTAAGAATTTTGTTGGTGTCATGCCTGAATCAACATCTTGCATAGAGAGAATCTTGGAAACGTACAGTCAGTAAAAAGTGGGGAAAGCAATGGGTGAATATTGAGTGTTTGCATGAAGAAATAGATCATGAATGAATAGCCGAGATTAGGGAGTAAGCACAATTATGGTATAAGAGACAGAAACATGGGGGAAATGAGTGTGTTACATGATGCCATTTTCCACTTACATCCCCTTAATTTTAAAGGCTGGAATGTATTTTGTTTATTTTGAACTAGGTGCATAAAATGTCCTTATACTTCTTTGAAGGAAAATTATTATTCCTAGTCATTATCATAGTACATTTTCATGTATGATCCAAGAATTTGTAGATGTCTGCTGGAATTATTAGATTCAACCTAATGAATGTGTTGAAAAGGCAAAATAATGTGTAATTTAAGTCAGGTAGTAGACTGTGTACTGGTAAATTGGTTTATTTGTGGTTAGTGTGTGCAAAAGTTCATATGCTGCCCACAGATTATGAAACAGATCATGAGAAACACATAGATGTAGCTGTGTCCCTTGTAGAAATTCCATATGTGGAAATGAGACTCAGATCCAGCAATCATATTCCTTTATTTTTACAGATTAAAAACTGATGGCCACATGGAAACCTGCACAAGGAAGTATATGACAGCTTTGTTTATAATTGCCAGAACTAGAGGACATCAAGGTACCCATCATTAGGTGAGTGCATACATAAACTGTAGTCCATCTAGACAATGAAGTGTTATTTAGCCCTGAAAAGAAATGAGCTGTCAAGAAATGAAAAGACAAGGATGAAGCTTAAATGAATATTACTAACTGAAAAGACCCATCTTTAAAGTCTATATACTGCATGATTCCAACTTCGTGACATTCTGGAAAACTCAAACTGATGGAGACAGTAAAAAGATTAATGGTTGCTGAATGTCAAGGGAAATAGAGGGATGAATAGGTGGAGAACAGAGAATTTTTAGAACAATGAGAATACTCATTATGATACTGTAACAGGGGATACATATCATTATAAATTTTTCCAAAATTATGGAATGTACAACACCAAAAATGAACTTTAATGTCAACTATCGGTTTGTATGATCTGATGTGCCACCACATTATCACTTATAACAAATGTTCAACCATGTATGTATTGGTGGAGAGGGTATGTGGTAATTTTCTGTACTTTCACTCAATTTTTCTATAAACCTAAAACTGCTCTAAATATTATAATGCATTTACAGAAGGAGGAGGAGGAGGAGAAGGTTTAAATAGTAAGTTAATTTTTCTTTCTTATCTACTTACAGGACCACTTTCTTAAAAAGACCCTTTATTTATTTATTTATTTATTTACTTACTTACTTACTTACTTACTTATTTACAAAGAGCATAAAGCAAGTTGGTCTGGAGATTTTGCACAAGAGACACTTAGGGCTTATGGGCAGAATAGCCACCTCTGATTAGGGACTGGAGCAGAAAGCAGGAAACTGTAAGAGATGCATGCAAGCATGCTCCTATTCTCTTTCTCTTAGACTACCCAAGTCCTAGTCTTTGGTTTTTTAGTTCCTTCCTTCCTTGCTTCCTTTTTAAAACTAGCATCTATAGCCTACATTGGTTGCTTGTTCTGTGTCCATTTTCATATATCACCCTTTTCTTCATTTCTAATAGAACTACTATTTTGTTCAATTACAACATTTCTAGCATTCAATTATAGTTTCCTACAAACCCTTGCAACTATATATTGACACAGTGAGATAATTCAGGTGAATAAATATGTGGAGAGGTAAAAGTTACTGGTGGTAATGTTAGAGAGCTGTTAACAGGGGCAAACTTCAGTGGCTTGGAACTTTTCCCTTTCCCACCTGAATATAGATACTACTATTCCTGGAGATGGAATAACTATCTGGTAGCCAAGAAGATGAAAACCACACACTAAGGATAGTGGAGCAGAACACAAAAAAAGATATGGGTACTTTATCAGCCCAGAACTGTCTATCTCTGCACCTCTCAAAATGTGAAAAACGTTTGAACTTAAGCCACAGTAGTTGAGTTTCTGTCATATGCAGCCGGCACGATCCCTAGCTGGTACAGCATCTACTTGATCTTCTATTTTTGTCAGGTGAAACTTCTCTGTTTCTCTAGTTGCTGAAGAAAAACAGTCACCCACATTATTTGCAGTTTATATCACCTCAATTTATGCTAAATGTACAGGCCGAATTAGAATTTCTCACATTCAAGATGAACTATATTAAAGAAAGAATCCAATTTTCCTGGGTGGTTCAATCAACTATATACAGGATCAGATTAATTTAGACACGTGTGGCTGACAGGGCTCCATCTCTAAAGGACTTCAAAGAAAAAGATTTATCTGAACAAAGAAGAACCAAGTGAACCATTATCAGTTTATTTAGACACAATAAATTCCACCACAGAATCTGACTCTTCTAATCACTTCTATTCTATACATACAGATATGACTCAACCTGATAATTTATGATCTCCTGATCAGAGAATACTCCTGGGTAGGAAGAACTTTTTGGAAAATGAGTTAAGATCAAATATGTGTATAAAAGGATCCGTGGATTAGCATCTATATATGGGTTCTCTGCGTGTGTGCATGCAAGCTGATGTACATAAAATTAATAGCTGAACTCAGGGTATTGTCTACTCAGTGTACCCTTCAGATGTACACCACCCATATGCAAGGATGTGAAAATGTGAGTGACATAACAGCATCTGCCCATTTATACTTACCTAGGAAGGCAAGTGGTAGACAAGTAATTAATAGTGCTCAAATACAGTTTCTCTGTCTCAACCATGTGATTTAGTTTGGAGTTCTTATAAGAGAAAAAGATGGCCCCTTGTCATTACAAATTGTTTGAAATATGGTAAATTGACTTCGTCCCCCCAAGGTTAAGCAAATATTAAAATTAGACAAAGGAGAGTCAAATGTGACTTTTGTCCATCTGACCGCAGAGTGTGTGCTGACACAGCTAAACATTTAAATATAAATGAATGAATACCTCACCAAAATCTTTGCAACAAAGAGTGAAATGACATCTGATATTTAGTATCTCCTTGGTGCCACCATATTATGGGATTATACACCTGATGGTGTAAAGTTATTAACTCTCTATGAGTGTGCAAAATGAAAAACGGTCACGTGTCACTTGCACTTTACAATATTGGAATCTTTTAGAATCATTCTGTGAGATATTTTCTATTAGATATGTTTAAGGAAACATAGTGGCATTTATGCCTTATTTTATATATTTTAAAGGTGCATTTCTTTTGAGAATCCAAAAACAGTGAACCTACTGTCATCATCTTTTTTATTAGTCAAAATTTTAATAAAGATACTACCTGAATCAATGCCTAAAATATGTGTTATTCCCCATGGTATTATATTTTTGTGTCATTCACTCATATTTTTCACATTCAGTAAATATTTATTGAGTACCTAATGAATACCAGACAGTGCTGAGCACTAAGAATACAGTAGTGAATATTACCCAAGCAAGAGTCCCTGATTTTATTGAACTTGCAGATTAACTGGGGAGACTGACATTAACTAAATAATTCCAAATGTGAAAAGTTATGAAACAGAATGTATTCAGACTATGCTAGAGGGACCAAAAGCTAGTCTTCTGACAGGGCAATGTCATTAAACATTTACACCCTCTCCCCAAATCTAAATCTGAAGTGCTGGGTTAGCAACCTTTGGGCCTTGTATCTGACCAGGATAAAACCAAAAAATGCTAAGTTCCAAGACCATTTCCATTTTCTGGAATGATAACTTGGACCTGCGCCAATATCACACCAAAAATAAATAAATAAGCAGTGGGACCTATCTATATGCCGCTGTATTGAAAACTATATTCCATATGTGACAACATATTATTAAAACAGCAAAATCATAGCTTCCATCTGCCTGTTGGGATGCACAGCGTCACTCTCTTCCCTGTAATGTTAGACTTTATTGCATTTGTCGGCAGCATATTCCATTTTAATATTTGATAAATAGATATGGGAGGAATTGTTTCAAGCTACAATCCTGTACTGCTTCAGCTGTTCACCTCCTTTCTGCAGCAAGCTCTCTATCCTCAAACTAATATCTCCCTAAAAAGAAAAATCAATTTAAAATGACTGTGAAAATGTGTTTATTTTTCTACCCTCAGGATTAAAAAGCTGAGAAATGATTAATAATAATTTGTCTGGAAAGATAATGTAGGCATTTTAGGGGGAGTTGTGATTTTGCATCTTTAATTTTCATCAGTTCTAACATTTTATCATTAAAACTGCATGAATATATATAGAGAAAGATAAAAGAAAACGAGAGAGGTGGTAATACCTCATATCTCTTAGGCGGTATTTCCTATGTTTCAGATTTCTACATTGTCTGACCCCATTTCAGTCAATTTTCCATAGCCTGCCTGTCTCATATCCGCTGAGGGAACACACGAGTGCTGTGTTTATGCTAATTTTATGCTCTCTGAGTTGTGTCTGTTATTCAAAGCAGTTGAAGCAGTTATTGCCAGTAATCTTATTCTGTGGGAGCCCCAGGGCAGACGAGGCCTCAGAATCAGGCCTGCAGACCGAGGCAGAGCCATCACAGCCTGCTGGTAAATGGCAGTTCTTTCCCTCCGAATCTGATATCAGTTACTTCGCAAACACAGTAATAAAATGAAACAAATCAGATTTTCAAGTAAATAAACCAGACTTCAGTGGGAAGCAACAATGGTCAGGGCAACAGGAGTTTAATAAGTGATACATAGGGGGAAATACAAAGCACCATGGCCTGCTCTTCTACTCTTCATTTGAAAGCAACCCCCAAAACTCAATACTGAAGAAAGGTGTCTTAACCCAACAGCAAGAACCAGGGGGAGGGGAGCTGCAGTCAAGTCAAACAAGCGTCAAAATAAATGTGAACTTTCTCTTACCAAGATCAGGCAACAATACCGAAAATAGTGTCATTCACTCCTAAAAAGTGTGTAGGGATGCAGTATACACGAAGGATTCACAGGGAGAAATGGACTTGACCATTCTTCTCCCCCATGAAAGACAACAGTCTTTTAGAAATCTTAGCAAAATGGAAAAAAAGCTAACCAGTGTAATTTCTTGATGAAGCCACCTGTGTCCTGCCATACCATGAGGGAACATGGGGTTTGATGCCGCAAGACATGGACCAAGGTCTTTGTCACATTATTCAGTCATGGACTCCTGAGCTCATTCATTTCCAGCAACTTCTCCCTGTTTACCAGTAGGTCCTTAGTTCCATTTACTCTACAGTATTTGCCCACTCTACTCTCCACACTGCATCACTCACTAGTTTTAAACAATTAAAATGGCTAACCAGTAATCCACAATAGAATGAGACGTGCTCACATCTATGTTAGCAGTGGGACAATTTTTCTAGAAACTAATAGTATCTTTTATTGGTTCTGAATTCAGAACCAGTGTGATATTGATAAACTTATATTTTCTTCTTTAATCCACAGCATCTTAAACCAGTTCTATCCAACAGCTAACATGTTCATCGATTCATTCATTTGACAAACATTTACTGTCTTCTTCATGCCAGGCACTCTGATCACAGCAGAGCCACTCCAGGGAGGAAACTGCACAATATTGGCATAGCTTATTTGCCTAACTGCTATGAGTAAGGGATGCAGAAGACACTGTGAGAACACATAGACATGCTGGTGGATGCAGATGGAATTCTTGAGGAGGTGACTCCTGAGTTGAATTTTGTGAAGAAAAATAGAAACTTATAGTCAGGAAGAAAGACAAAAGCATTTTCTGATAGATAAATCATGTGCAGACTATTAAGGAGATCAGTATCACTGGGACAGGGTTCCAGAAAGGGGTGAGGAAAAGTCTATGGAATCTGAAGCAAGCAAGACCTAGAACGTCACATTATGAAGTTCTCAATGCTTGTGCACTATAGGGTTTGACACAGAGTTCTGACAGAATGAGAATTTGGTGTTAAAAAGATCATTTTTCTAAGTAGTGTCAAAGATTGAAGGGGAAAAAAAGGGCATTAGATGAAAACTGAGAAGCTAGTGGTAAACAAAAGGAGAAGGATATTGAGCAGGACTTGGTGGCAGTGTGCCTGTAATCCCAGCTACCCCAGAGAATGAGGAGAGAGGATCAGGAGTTTGAGGCCAGCCTGGGTAACAAATGGCAAGACTCTCTCTCCAAAAAAATGTGGTTGGGGAAGGATACGGCTTACAATAGAATCAGAGAAAAGAGGTAAATGAAAGAAGGGGTTGATGAGAAATTCGTGACAAAGATGTCTAGTTTACCATGGCATATTGACTACATTATTTTATCTTTACTTCTTCTGGGAAGAACATTAAGATGACAGAAGAGGGAAGACAATATTTAAGCTCCCACCCTAAGATAACAGAAAAGAAGAAAATAACAGAGGACAAATATCTACCAAATGTTTCAGTGGAAAGTAGATGTGTATGTACATAACTGAATTAGCAGAGAAGAGACGCCAACTTCTCTAGGATACCAGCTAAATGGCTCCCTGCTACAGAGCTCTAGAAAGGAACCAGCATCCCAGAAAGGTAAGGTGTTCAGGTATGCTTGCTCGAAAACCGCAACAGTTTGCGAGATTTTAAGGAGCAGTTAGACTTTTAAATTCGTTCCCGGTCTCAAGAAAAGAGAGAAAGCTCATTCTCCACAGAGTTTGAATCAGAAAAAGTTTAGATTTAGGCTACAAGTGGTTGAAATATAAAGCTACATCCAAGATACTGAGAATTTCTTAGTACTCTTTCCCTATTTGGTTCCAAGAAAAGTAGCAGCTATGCTTACAAATCACAGGCAGAACAGTAGCATTTTTCTTTTTTAAGGACACTGACTCCATTCACTAAAAAAAAAAAAAAAAAACCTACAGAGTGTGGTATGTTATTGTCTCTAGTATAATAGTAAAATCCCAGACTGATCAACTGTAGTGAGCCCCACTGAGCTCATTCAGGCATGTAAGGCTTTCAGTTACTTTTTTTTTTGCCTCATTTTAAATATAAATACAAAGCCACAGATAAATGGAATCTGAAGGCAGATCTCTAGCATAAAAAATTAGAAAATAAGCAAACAGCTTGATGGAAAGCAAGGTGAAGAAAAATGTGTGTATATGTGTCTACATATGGATCTAGAAATTGATATCCTAGGAAAACTAAGGGAAGGAGATATGCCTTCCTGAAATAAGAACAGGTATCATAAGGAAGAACATTCTAAGAATAAAAAAGGGGTCCTAAAAATTAAAAATACACAAGCAGAATGTGTGCAATAAAGAGAAAAATAGGAAGGTTAAATAGTAAACTCGAGGAATCCCTTCAAAAGCAAAAAAGAAAACAAGGCAAAAAAGTTTTAAAGTCAATAAAATCAGCAATTTCTTTTAGATGCTATTCAGCAAATGGAAGTACCAGAAACAAATAACAGGAAAAATAAGGGGAAAAATCATGTTTAGTCAGTTTTTCATGACTGTTACCAAATTACCTGATAAGAACAACTTGGAAGAGGAAAAGCTTATTTTTCAGCTCATGGTTTCAGTCCATGGTCCACTGACTCCATTGCTCTGTGCCTGAGGTGAGACACTATCATGGCAGAAGAGCCAGGTGTAGGAAAGCAGCTCATCTTATAACACCTGGAAAGCAGGGAGGAGCATGGAGCCAGGGACAAGATAAAATCTGTAAGGCCACATCCCCAGTGACCTACTCCCTCTAGCCATGCCTACCTGCCTTCAGTTGCCACCCATTAGTCAATGCAACTGAATAATCCATCAAATGGATTATTATATCTCTTAATCCAATCATTTCACCTCTGAACCCTACTGCATTGACTAAGCTTTTCAGTGCCCACCTTATATCCAAACTATAACATCATCAAAGAACTAATTCAAGAAAATTAATCAGAACTGACATTCATGCTTCCACATTGAAAGAGTCTAGTGAGTGTCAAGCAGAATTAATGGGGGAAAAAAAAGATGTGTAATAATAAATTTGTGTAACACTGATGAACAAATTATTATTATTTTTGTCACTGAGGATTGAATGCAGGAGGCTTTACAGCTAAGCTACATTCCCATTCCTTTTTATCTTTTATTTTGAGACAGGGTCTCACTAAGTTATTGAGGTTCTCACTAACATACTGAGGCTGGCTTCAAACTTGTAATCCTCTTTTCCTCAGCCTCCAGAATCACTAGGATTATAAGCATGTACCACCATGCCTAGCTGTCAAAGAAATTATTTTTAAAAGTTCCTAAAAAGAAAAAAAAAATAGAATCCCAAATAGCATCAACTTCTAAATGCTAACAATATAAGTTAGAAGGCAGTAGCTCATCTCCTTTAAAATCCTGTGAAAAAAGTGATTTCTAATCTATTTATTACTAAAATTATACATTATGAGTATAGAATAAACAGATTTTCACATATATAAGATTTCAGAAACTGACTTCTCAATATGCTCTTGTAAACTGATTGGATAGTGTGCTCCCCACCAGGACTAAACCAAGAAAGAAAAAGAGGTGGAGTCCACAGAACAGGCTAAACAGAGGAGAGGGGAGAAAGGTATCATCGTTCCAGGCTAACAGTGTATATGTGTCCTAAGAATCAGGGTTGTTTGGATCCATACAGCAACTAATTCAAATTAGATGACGGGGCAAATAAAAAAGGCAATTATTAACTTTTATATAAATAATAATAGTACAACACATGTTTATTATAAGCTAGAAAAATAATAACGTCAGTGTTGGTTTGAATAAAGGAAGTAGTATAACTAAAGCTAATTATTAAGCTCCATTAAAATGTTTATTATGTACCAAGCACTCCACTGTGAGCTTCATTTATATTAGTTCATTTGTCCTCACAGTAATTCTATGAAATACTACATCTGCTGGCCTCATTTCACCACAGAAGACAACTGGGTGAAATGCCTTACCCCAAATCAAAATGCCAGTCAGGAAAAAGAGTTGAGACATTGGCCAGCAATGTGCAGGGTGAAAGGCTGTGCTCCCAATCACATAATAGCTGCACTTCTTGTCCTGCTTTTCTGTCTCCTTATCTCTCCAAATGAGATGAGACACAGACTCCATTTCTAAATATCTTCACCACAGTTTGGATAACATATCTGAACAAAGTGTTTAGTCACCTGGAGGCTCCTGTCTCCATGTCCCCCACCTCTCACTTGGATCTCTTGAAGATTGGATTCATGTGTGAACTGGGCTCTGGTGTACCAGGCTGACCTTAAACTGCATAGTCAGCATGGTCTATTTTTCCCCTTACATCTGTGAAGGAAGGCAGACCAATGTATTCAAGTTTGATTTCTGTATTTTCTCTCATTCTCTTACATAAGTTTAAAGAAGGTAATGTTTGCTACATAACTTAATATGAATATACATCAACTAATTGGGTCAATTATAATTTTCTCCAGGAACTGCTTATAGCAATGGATGACAAAATCATTTATGATTTGGAATTAGAATTTGAACAAACATAGGGAAATATTTAAGAGACGGTTTGGTTAATAACATTAAAAAATCTTTTCATGTGCTTATTTACCATCGCTTTTTCCTTTCCAATTGAAATGCTTCATGAAGTTCTTTACATAAATTAGAGCATTTTTTGGTTTAATTTTTGTGGTACATTGAGAAGTATCTATTATTCTTTGAATATGAATTATTTGCTGGATATGTGACTTGCGAATACTTTTTTCAGCCTGCAGTTTGTCTTTTAACTAGTAGAGTCTTGTTAGTAGAGTCTTCCACCAGGAATTGATTTGCACATTGATGAAGTTCAATTTATCAATGTTATTGTGTGGATTGTGATTTTGGCGTCAGTGTCTGCACAGTTTGCCTCTAACCTAGGTCAAGAAGATTTTCTCCTAAGTTGGTTCCAAATGTATTATTTTGACATTTTACATTTATAACTATGATCAATTTACAGGTAATTTTTTTGTATTGGGGGATCTTTAGGTGAAAGGTGACCTTTTTCTAACCCAAGATTGCCATACTATGTCAACATAATTTGTTGATTCATTTAAAAAATTTATTTATTTTTATTTTATGTGTATGTGTACAGTATACAACATGATGTTTTAATACACACACACACACACACACACACACACATATAATGAAAGGATAACTATAGCCAAGCAAATTAATATATGAATGTCCTCACATACTTAACTTTGTGAGGATGGGGAGAAGCACATGGAATCTAATCTCCTATCAAATTTTCAGTATATGACACCATATTATTAACTACTGTTATCAGGCTGTACATTTGATCTGTATACTTGTTTACCCCACATACCTGTAAAATTGTACCCTTTGACCAGCATCTCCCCCTCCTATCCAGCTCCCCTGGTAACTACCATTCTACTCTTTTTCTATGTATTCAACTATTACAGATTCCACATATAAGAGAAGCATTATTCTTTCTGTGTCTCACACATGCATAATGCCTTACTTTTTGACAATTTTTTCCTCACAGAAGGCATAATCACCTACACTTTAAGGATGAACATATCCCATTGTATATGTAAACCATGATTTCTTTATTTCTTCAACCACTGATGGGCACATCAGTTGTTTCCAAAATTTGACTGTTATGAAATACAGTGCAATGAACATGGGAATGCAGATGTCTCTATGAAGTGCTGGTTTCACTCCTTTGGATGAATACCTGTAATAGGGTATATATAAAAGGGACGCCTCATTCTTCATATAAATGGAAAAAGAAATCATGAAATTCATTGGAATGGATCCACCATTTGACCCAGCTATCCCACTCCTTTGCCTTTACCCAAAGGACTTAAAATCAGATTACTACAGTGATGCAGCCACATCAATGTTCATAGCTGCTCAATTTGCAATAGCTAGATTGTGGAACCAACCTAGATGTCCTTCAATAGATGAATGGATAAAGAAACTGTGGTATATATACACAATGGAATATTACTCAGCCATAAAGAAGAATAAAATTATGGCATTTGTAGGTAAATGGATGATGTTGGAGTCTATTATGCTAAGTGAGATTAGCCAATCCCAAAAATCCAAAGGCCGAATGATCTCTCTGATAAGTGAATGATGATGCATAATGTGGGGTGGAATGATGGCAAGAATGGAGAAAGGATAGAGAGCATAGAGGGAAGGGAGGGGTGGGGTTGAGGTTGGGGGGTAAGAATAATAACAGTATGTGTGATAGACATCATTGCCCTGTGTACATGTATGAATGCACAGATGGTGTGACTCTACTTTGTGTACAACCAGAAAAACAATTGCTGTCGTCCATTTGTGTTCAATGAATCAAAAAATTAAATTAAAAAAAAGAAGAAAAATAAGAGACCCAGAATAGCCAAAGCAATTCTTAGCAAGAAAAATGAAGCTGGGAGCATCACAATACCAGACCTCAAATTATACTACAGAGCTATAGTAACAAAAACAGCAAGGTATTGGCACCTAAACAGACATGAAGACCAATAGAACAGAATAGAGGACACACAGAAAAACCCACATAAATACAGTTATCTCATACTAGATAAAGGCACATAATATACTTTGGAGAAAAGATAGCCTATTCAACAAAAAGTGCTGGGAAAACTAGAAATCCATTTGTAGCAGAATGAACTGTAACCCCTATCTCTCTTTCTGCACAAAACTAAAAAACCTAGGCCTTAGACCAGAAACCCTACACCTATTAAAAGAAAAAGTAGGCCCAACATTCCAGTCAGTATTTGGAACTGACTTCCTCAACAAGACTCCTAAATTACAATAAGTGAAATCAAAAATCAATAAATGGGATGGAATCAACCAGAAAAGCTTCTTCTCAGCAAAGGAAACAATTAAGAGCATGAAGAGAGAGCCTACAGAATGGGAGAAACTCTTTGAACCTGCACCTTAGACAGAGCAATAATCTCCAGGATATATAAAAAGCTCAAAAAACTTAACACACCCAAAGCAAATATCCCAGTCAATAAATGGGCAAAGAAACAGAACAGACACTTCACAAAAGAAGAAATTTGAATGGTCAACAAGTATATGAACAAATGTCCAATATCTCTAGCAATTAGAGAAATGCAAATTAAAACTGCACTGGGTTTCATCTCACTCCAGTCACAATGGATGTGGAGGAAAGGGTACACTCATACATTGCTGGTGGGATTGTAAGTTCGTGCCACCACTCTGGAAAGCAGTGTGGAGACTCCTGAGAAAACTTTGAATGGAGCCATCATTGGATCCATTCTTCAGTATATACCCAAAGGACTTAAATTCACCATACTACAGCGACACAGACACATCAAAAATATACAATAATATAGCAGCCCAATTCACAGTAGCTAAGCTATGGAATCAACCTAGGTACCCTTCAACAGACAAATAGATAAAGAAAATAACTATATACACAGTGGAATACTACTCAACCATAAAAATGACTTTATGACTTTTGCAGGTAAATGGATGGATCTGGAGACTATTATTCTAAGCCAAATAAGCCAATCTCTCCAAATGAAAGGTTGAATATTCTCTCTGATATGTGGATGCTAACACACAACAAGGCAGTTGGATAAGAGTTCAATAGATTAAACAAAGGGTTATGAAGGTAAGGGAGGGGGGACAGAATAGGAAAGACAGGAGAATGAATCTGACTTAACTTCCCTCTTTACAGATATGAATAAACCACAGTGAATCTTCACATCATTGGCAACCACAAGACTGGGATCCTAATTAGAATAAGATGTACTCCATATTTGTATAAATATGTCAAAATATTCTCAACTGTCATGTGTAACTGAAAAGAACAAATAAAAAAATAAAGAAATGTCAGAAAATAAACTGAGGAATTTCTGGATCATATAGTAGTTCTAGTTTCAATTTTTGATGAATCTCCAAAATGGTCTACCAATAGTATATAAAGGTTTCCTTTCTCTACATTCTTGCAAACTTATTATCTATTGTATCCTCAGAAATAGTAATCCTCTTAGATGTTAGGTAATATCTCACTGGGGTTTTGATTTATATTTACCTGGTGTTGAGTACCTTTTCATGTATGTCCAGACACTTTTTCATAAACCTCATGGCTATTTTTTTGTCTTTTGAAAAATATTTATTCAGGACCTTTGCTTATTTTTCTGTTCGTTTTTGTATTTGTCTTTTGTTCTTGTTACTTACCTGTGTGAGATTTTTATGTATATTGGATACTAATCTCCATCAAATGAATAGATTGCAAATATGTTCTTCCAGTATGCAGACTACCATTTTATATTATGGATTACCTCTTTTTCCTGTTAGGTTTTAGTTGTATATACTCCCACTTGTTTATTTTTTTGTCTGGGGTTTGATGTGAAAAATAATTATAGGACAATGCCAATCTTCAGATTCTGTTTCCTGTTTTCTTCCAGGATTTTTATACTTTCAGGTTTATTGCATTATACTTTGTTTCATTTTTAATTGATTTTTGTGCATTTTATAAGATAGGAGTTCAATAGATTAAACAAATGGTTATGAAGGTAAGGGAGGGGGGACAGGAATAGGAAAGACAGGGGAATGAATCTGGCTTATTTTTTCTTTACATATTTTTTTTCTTTTTTTGCATGTGGATATTCACTTTCTCCAGTATGACTTATTAAAGAGCTCATTCTTTCCCTGATGTGTATTTTCAGTGTCCTTGTTGAAAATCAGTCAACCATATATAATTTGGTTTATTTCTGGGTTCTTTATTGTGTCCCATAGGCCTATGATTCTGTGTTTGTACGGGTACCATACTGTTTTGATTATTATTGTTTTGTAATACAATTTGATATCAGGAACTTTGATACCTCCAACTTTGTTCTTCTTTCTCAAAATTACTTTAGGCTACTTGGGGTTACATGTGATTCCATCTAAATTTTAGAATTGTAGGAATAATTCTCAAACATTAACTGAGAAATTGTACATTTAAAACCTTTCCAGGGAAAACGGAGACCTTGACATTTTTACCTGCTTTGTACCTGCTTAACTCAAAAGAGTTGCACCAGGCCACAGAAGACTGGAAAATGTAGAGCCCCATTCACTCTCAGAGCTCCACAATTTATGAACCAGTCCCTCCAGTAGGAACTCCAGTGGTCATTATACATATCCCAAATCCACTATTTCTCAGACAGAAGCTGCAACAAGGTTCCATCCCAATTGTAGGGGATTGTGACTAATATAGGCTTTATGTAATTAGTGTATCTCAGCTTTTTCTACTGAATGGAATGAGCATCTGCTGGAAGAATGAAAGACAGGAGCCTCTTTTTCTGCCACCTTGATAACCACAAGGACTCTATTCTTTGTTGAATGACTTGCATTTTTATTTTGGTAGATTTGGAAGAATTGTTCAATTAGTCTGTGTTTTTGCTTATAGTAATTCATTCAATTGGTCTATGTGTATTGAGTTATTTGCAGTTTGCTCTTTTTCCCTTTATAACAAGATAAGAGATAAAAATACAAAAACATACAATAAATACCATCTATAATTATATTCTTTTACACTTGATATTGCTATTTTGTGTCTTTTCTATTTTTGTTTTTTTAATTTGTTCTTTTCAGTTATACATGACAGTAGAATATGTTTTGATGTATTACACATACATGGATTGAAATTTCCTATTCTTCTTAGGACCAGACTTCCTTAACATGACTCCCAAAGCACAAGAAATAAAATCAAGAGTCAATAAATAGGATGGATTCAATCAATTGGAAATAATCAATAATGTGAAGAGAGAGCCTACAGAGTGGGAGAAAATCTTTACCATACACATTTCAGATAGAGCATCAATCTCCAGAATTTATGAAGAATTCAAAAAACTTAATACCAAAAATACAAATAACCTAGTCAATAAATGGTCTAAGAAACTGTACAGACACTTCACAGAAGGTATACATTTGATCAACAAATATATGAAAAAATGTTCAACATCTCTAGTAATTAGAGAAATACAAATCAAAACTACCCTAAGATTTCATTTCATTCCTATTAGAGTGACTATTATCAAGAGTATAAGCATCAGTAGGTGTTGATGAGGATGTGGGAGAAAAGATTCTCATTCATTCCTGGTGGGATTGCAAATTGGTGCAACCACTCTGGAAAGCAGTATGGCTATTCCTCAGAAAACTTGGAATAGAACAACAATTTTATATCCCACTTCTTGGTTTATACCCAAAGGACTTAAAATTAGCACACAACAGTGGGCCAGCCACATTAACGTTCATAGCAGCTCAATTCAGAATAGCTGAACTATGGAACCTACCAAGGTACCCTTCAAAAGATGAATGGGTAAAGAAACTGTGGTATATATACACAATGGAATATTACTAAGCCATAAAGAAGAATAAAATTATGGAATTTGCAGGTAAATAGATGGAGTTGGAGGATATCATGCTAAGTGAGATAAGTCAATCCCAAAAATCCAAAGGCCAAATGTTTTCTCTGATAAGTGGATGCTGATACATAATGGTGGGGTGAGGGGTAAGGGAAGAATGGAGGAACTTTGGCTTGTGTAGAGGAAAATGAGGGGAGGGTATGGGGCAGTATGTAGGAAAGATGGTGCAAAGAGACAATATCATTACCCTATGTACATGTATGATTACATGAATGGTATGACTCATCATCATGCACAACCATACAATAAAAATTTGCACTCCATTGTGTACAATGAATCAAAATGTATTCCACT
Organism: Glaucomys volans; assembly: GCA_020662805.1. Taxonomy (NCBI): domain Eukaryota; kingdom Metazoa; phylum Chordata; class Mammalia; order Rodentia; family Sciuridae; genus Glaucomys; species Glaucomys volans. The sequence goes on from JAJEJO010047171.1 coordinate 60,404, forward strand.
GTCATGCATAACTACATAGAACAAACAATAAAAAATTAAAATATTTGAAATAAAGAAAAAAGAAGTTTATCAGTTATATTGATGTTTTCAAGGAATCAGTTTATGCTTTCATTGATTTTATTTATTGTTTTTATATTTCCCATTTTGTTTCCCTTTGTTTTTCTTATTATTTCCTTCCTTATATTTGATGTGGACTTATTTTCTTCTTTTTCTAGGTTCCTCAGATGAAAGTTTAGATTACTTTTCCTTGTCTAATTTGTGCATTTAGCTCTACAAATTCCCTATAAGCATTAGATTATCTATATCTCAGAAATTTCGATAAGCTTTATTTTCAGTTTTAATCAATTCAAAATATCATATAATTTTCATTAAGACTCCCCATTTTAGGCCTATGGATTATTTAGAAGTATGCTATTCAATGCTCAAATGTTTGGAGATTTTTTTTGTTATTCCAAAAGTGTATATCTACATATTCTAAGTTTGTATCAGTGATCACATTTTAAATTACTTTAACCCTTCTAAAATTGCTAAGATGTGTTTTATGATTCATCTATGTGATTCTCACACAGGCACTAGGAAAATAATGCGTGTTGTTATGCAGTCAGTTGGTGCCATGCCCTGTAACTATCAGACACAATTCACTGATGGAAATGTTAAGGTCTATACCTTTGCCAATTCTACATTGTTAAGTTCTGTTACTGAGAGTAGAGGTCTATTTCCAAATGTAGTGGTGTATCTGTGTATTTCTTCTTTCACTTTTGTCACTTTTTCTTTTGTACATTTAAAACTATTTTTTGTAAGGTGCATATCCATTTAGAACTGTTCCTTCTTCCTGAAGAATTAGCCCTTTTTCAATATGTAATATCCCTTTTTGCATTGGAAAATTTTCTCTGCTCTAAAATCTAGCTTATCAGATATTAAGATAGTCATTCTGGCTTGATTTCATTTTATTTTATTTTTACCATGCTGAGGACTGAATTCAAGGCCTCACATAGGCTAGGCAAATGTTCTACCATTGGGTTACATCCCCAATCCCCAGCTTTCATTTGATTGAAGTTTGCATTATATATCATTTCACATTTTTTTCTTAACTGAACTTATATTTATGTTATTTTGCTCTAGAGTGACATAGCTTGACCAGGATCTACTTGTTTTTTTAATACTTTCCTCTTTCTTTTCAGATTATGTCATTTCTATTGATCTATCTTCCACTTCGGTTGGCACATTTGCTGTTATGGTTTGGATATGAGATGTCCCCAAAAACTCATGTGTGAGACAATGCAAGAAGGTTCAGAAGAGAAATTATTGGGTTATAAGAGTCCTAACCGAATCAGTGAATTAATTCCAGATGGTATTAATCCCAGATGAAGTGGTAGGGTGCAGCTGGAAGAGGTGAGAATTGGGGTGTGGCTATGGGGTGTAGGTTTTGTATCTGGAGAGTGAAGTCTCTCTGTTTCCTGATGATATAAGCTGTTTCCCTCTGCCATGCTCTTCCACCATAATGCTCTGCCTTACCTCAAGTCCTGAGGAATGGAGCTGGCTTTCTGTGGACTAAGACCTATGAAACAGTGAGCCCTCAAATAAACCTTTCCTCCTCTATAATTGTGCTGGTCAGATCATTTACTCACAGTAACAAAAAAAGCTGGCTAAAACATTTGCCATATACATTCTGCTAATGAGACCATCAAGTAAATTTTTACTTTAGCTATTTCTTTTTTCAAACAATTTTAGTTTGGTTTTTCCTTTTAATCTGTATTATTTGCTGATAATTCTAATATAAGTATTTAATTCACATGTTTACAATTGTTCATTTGAATATATTATGAGTTCCTTTAATCTATCAGGCAATTAAAATATCTGTGTCATCCTGCCTTGGTATCTGTTGATTGTTTTCTCATGCAAGTCATAATTGGTTTTCTGAAGGCTGAATAGATTTTCATTGTAACCTGAACATTTTTAATTTTACCATACCAGTCTCAGAGTCTTGTAAAAATCTGGTATGGTATGTTGATATTTCTATTTTAGCAGCAATTGACCAGATTAGATTCAGAACAATCTGCCTCCTGTGGAGATGTGCTACCTATGCCAATTCTGTGACCAGTGTTTTACGTTGCTATTCAGAACAGTATTATACATGTACCAGTCTTAAATCTGGGTTTTACTCCCTATCTCAGTTCTCAAAGTCTTTATTATGCTGGTTAGAATCAGATCCAGCTCATGCAGGTTGGAGTTTATGAACAACTGTAGAAGTTTGCTTCTCCAAGCTCTCTTCTATTTTCTATCTCCCTATATTTTCTAGTTCCATAGGTCTCTTTTTAGTCTTTGATCCTCTGATCAGACACTGTTCACTTTGATGATTGTATCATGGCTGCTGCCAATCTGCAGGAGACCACACAGGGAAAACCACACAATCATTCATTGACTGACTATGATAAATAATTTTATAGAACCTGTTAAATGAAGCCTCCTTGTCTCAATTTATTTTAAGAAATTAATTTGATAGATATAAGATACTATATTAAGTATGAAGAATTTATTCACATGCAAGACTTCTACATGAATTGTGCCATATTCAGTTTTATAATCCTTGAACTCCTTTAACACAAATATCATGCGAAACTCCATAAAAAGTCAAAGAATAAGTAGAGATGTATGAGTAGTTTTCTTTACAAAATTTCATTTCATAAGAGCACATTTAGAGAATGATGGGGCTCCTTCCTTCTCTATGGAGAAGGCAATGGAAGTGACTTTTATGGGACCTCTTGAAGAGCTTGAAATACATCCCCTTTAGGATAACCTGGAGGATTAGTACCTTCATTCCTGGAAGAACTAAAGTGGTGTATGTCAATATTAAGATTAATGTGACATTGCAAAGTTTAACAAATCAAGATATACATTAATACTTCCTGTGCACCAGCTGTTGGCCAAATGGGAGAGAGGGCCAGGTTGGAATATTTTAGTTCTATTTTTCCAAGAGTGGGTAGAGTTTTACAGGGAGAGTTAGTGTAGCATGAGCTATGGAAAATTGTGCACTGAATATGGAGTCACAAAGAATACATTATCAATGAGAGGGTAAATTTGGAAGTTTTCTGAAGCAGTCAAATTCAGGGATCCTAAAAGTTTCCATTGTCAAGAATTGTGAAGGGTCCGAAATGCATTCTTTTGTAAGCCAGTCAGTTAGCTTGCCGCAATTTCATAGATGCAGGGAAAAGACACAAGGCTCCTGGCTCAGAAGCCCCATAATTTATGCTTATGTGTGTATTGTATATGTGTATATTGTACACATAAAATTGGCTAAGATGATATATTTAAAGTGTTTTCATTATAAAAATGATAAAAATACAAATAGCTTGACTTGGTCACTTCACAATGTATACATATATCAAAACATCATGCTGCACACCATAAATATATACATTTTTTCTTGTCAATTAAAAATAAATAGTGGAAGGGAGAAAAAAAAAGAAAGTTAAAGTAACTTACCCAAGGTTGAAGAGTTTGTAAACTGTGGAGATTCATACCCTAACACCCAACTCTAAGCTTCCTTTTCTATCCACTATGTTGATTTGTCACACTTTATATTCTAATGAGTTTTTGAAAGTCACCACTAAGTCTATGTGAGTGAATAAATAGAAGGCTTGTTTTTATTAGTGCATATTGATCATACAGAAGTGTGTTTCATTGTATCATATTCATACATGTATATAACATATTTTGATCATTTTCACCCCCCATTGCCAACCATTACTTTCCTTCTTTGTAAATTGGGTACATTCATCTATTTAAATATTTTCCCCTTATCTTTAATACAAGCACATTATATAGGGAGGAATTCTTAAGTTCCTTATAATTCTCTAATTCCATATGTTGTGAATCCATGAAAGCAAATTATTAGTTTGGATCTGGTATGTCCCACAAAAGCTCATGTGTTGAAAACATGGTCCTCAAGCAGCAAGGTACAGAAGTGGGAGTCTTAGGAAATCATTTGATCATGCAGACTTTGACCTCATCAATGGAGTAATCCATTTGATGGACTAACTCACTTATAACCCTGTGGACTTCCGGAAGGAGCGACCTACTTGGAGGAAGTAGGTCACTGAGGTGGTATGCCTCAACCTCTCCCACTTCCCAACTGCCATGAACTAAGCAATTTTCCTCTGTCACTCCCTTCTGCTGTATTTCTGCCTCACCTCAGGCCCAGTGTAATAGACTGAATCCTCCGAAATAATGAGTCAAAATAGATCTTTTATCCTGTAAGTTTGTCTTGTCAGGTACTTTGTTCACTGTGACAAAAGCTGACAAACACAGAAATCAAGATACATGTGATCTCAAAATTTTCTGGATGAGGAGCACAATATAATTACATATATACAATGAAGACAGAGTAAGTGTGCTGCTCAGAGACAGATGGTATATATGCATCATATCTTCAAGTGAGGAGGTTGGTACACTTTCAAGAAAAGAGTGAAATATTCTTTCATTGAGATATGATTTTGTCCCAAATGGAGATCATTTTGGAAATACATGTGGATAATAAAATCAATGACATTTTCCTCAAGAAATATGTTCAGGATCATGTGGGAGTTGAGCAGACAAATCAAAAGGATAAACATGAGAGTTTAATAGGTCTGAGGTTCATCAGTTTTGAGCAAGCTACAAGTGCACCTGTGGTCTGGCTTTCTCTACTGGAATGAAATGGATCGTCTTCATGCCACTCAATTCAGAAGAGATCATCTTGAGAATAATTTGAGTTCTCTTTAACCAGATTTTTGGTACCTTGGAAGATTGATGATCTTAAAGCCAAAAGACCCAAGTTTATTCAAAACAAGTAGTACTAATATGTCCTATTATATTAGGCAAATAAATTTATATCTCTAAGCCTTAATATTGAAAAAAGAAAAAAGGCTGTCAATAATGATAGCAATAAAATACCTCAAATTGTAAGCATAAGATTAATAATAGACACTTTTACCTGGTAAGTGGTCTTTATTTTCATAGTGGATTCATTTGGATACTGAGATTTATGAAGCTTTTAAAAATCACTACTATAATGATTTCTCAGTCTAGAACATAAAATGGTCCTATACTTTTTAATAACATTTTCTTAAGGTGATTTATAAGCAGTGTATGTTTAATTAAGATTTGTGCACTCAGAAGAAAGTATAAGGCATCTTTGTATCCCACTGGAAAGGCAGCAATGTGACTATCAGGCAATACCAGGATCATAATGTTTTGTATTAGTCGACTTTTCATCACTGTGAGCAAGAGACTTGACAAGACCAACATAAGGGAAGAAAATTTTATTTTGGGTTCATGGTTTCAGACATCTCAGTACATGATTGACTGAATCAATTCAATACTCTGAACTCAAGTTACATCATAGCAGAATGGCATAGCAAGGAAAAGTTTCTCATGGCAGCTGGGAAGAAAAAAGAAAGAAAGAGAGCAAAAGAGAAAGAGAGAGTAAAAGAGAGAGAGAGAGGAAAATCCAGGGACAAAGTATATAATCCCCAAGGCATATCCCCCTTGACCCACTTTCTCCATCTGCTTACAGTTACCATTCGATATTCCAATCTTATTAATCCATCAAATGCATGAATACATGGATTAATCCACTAAGTAGGTGATGACTTTCATAATCTAATAATTTTACCTCCTGAATTAGCTTTGAGGGAACCCCTCCAAAACATAACATTTGCTCTGGCTCCCAAAAGCTCATGTAACAGTGCAAAGGGCACTTACTCCATTTCCAAGAATACCTGCAGTGTTAACAATTTCAATATTGCCAAAAAGTACAAGTGAATAATCTCATCTGAGATTCAAGGCAAATTCTTGGCTGTGAGTTCCTATAGAGATCAAAAGCAAGCTACATATGTTCAATATATAATGGTGCATAATAAACATTACATACCAAAAGGGAGAAATAGGGGCATAGAAAGAAGGGCATTAATTGCAACTCTTAATTCCTGGGGTCTCCACTGAAGCTTTGACATCTTCTCACAGCTTCATGCACCACCCTCTCATGTGACGCTTTCAGAGATTCCAAAACTGCTGCATTCTGTCTGGCCTCCTAGACCTTCTTTTGAGATCTTGGTGGTAGCAGCCCAAACCCCTTCACTCCAGCATCCTGCATTTCTGCATGACCAGCCCTTTGTAGACAATGCCAAAATCTGTATCCAGCTTGAGTTAGTTGCCAAGCCTCCTTAGACGAGGTTTGCAGTGACCTCTGAGTGCTTGTATTCATTGAGCATGTTGAAATGAATCCTGGGGAAACAACTTCCTAGGTACCCCTGTGCAAGAAGGGTGCCCCTATGGTCTCTAAAATACTTAAATAAATTTTCACTTTTATACCCTTGAGACTGTGATAGATGTGGTCTTACTAATTCCTGAGAGGCCCTTGAAGCATCTTTCCTATTGTCCCTGTGCAAATTACTTAGCCTTCCTTTAGTGGCAGAATTTCTTCAACAATCATATCTTCCTTGACCTACATATTTTTCTGACAAAACTTCAGGGTTTTAAAATCCTTCTGCTCTCCTTTCTGCCTCAGTAAACTTGTCTAGAAGTTAGTATTATCCATACCACCACCTGAATGCTATGCTGCCTTGAAATTTCCTCCACAATAATAATTAGTCCCTCACCTTTAAATTCAGTCTCACTGAAAGTCTCAGGACATGAACAAAATATAAATATGTTCTTTGCCAGACCTAATCTAAATCCAAATAGAGTTCTCATTTCTCTCTGAAATGTCATTAGCATAGTCTTTACTGTTGCATTTCTATCAGCATTCTGGTTTTTCAAGTTCCCACAGAACTGCATATTAAGCTGTCCTTATAACACTCTAAGGCTTCTCCATTCTGCATCTTCAAAATTTTCCATATTCCTTCTGCAAATCATTTCCCAAACCTTCTGAACCACATGGTCAGGTTCATCACAGCAATGACTCCATTTCCCAGTACCAATTTCTGTGTTAGTCAACTTTTCATCACTGTGACCAAAAGACCTGACACAAACAACTTAGAGTAAGAAAGTTTATTTTGGTTCACAGTTTCAGACATCTCAGTCCATAGTTGGCCAACTCCATTATTATGGGCCCAAGGTGGAAGAAAGGAATGGTGAAGGAAAGCTGTTTCATGGTAGCTGGGAAAGAGAGAAAGAGAGTCTGTGAGCCAGAGACAAACTATATAATTCCCAGGCACACGCCCAATGATCCACTTCTTTCACCCATGACCCACCTGCTTACAGTCATCACTCTGTAAGTTATTCAAACGATTAATACATAGATCCACCTCCAGCACAAATAGTGGAGCTTTTGAGAACACTTCGTAGCCAATCCACAACATTTTGCATCTAAGATATTTGTCTTTTAGTTAACTCTATTAGCTTTTTCATCTGAAAAATGGGAATCAAACTTTGTCATATTCTCCTCTTTGGAAACTATTCTTATCACTATAACCTATTGCTGACATTTTTAGAGTTATTGATACAAGGTGTTTTTAAGAAAACTATATACTTGTCAATTTTCTTTTATATTGTATGTTCTGTTTTAAGAAAATGAAGTTTTTCAGTATTTATGTAAACATTTAGAAATAGTAATAAGAAAAAAGATTTCATTGGGGCAATCTAATTATCACCACCAGCTGTAACCTGTTGCACTCAATGCTGAGACAACAATATAGTCTGCTTTAACCACATGTTCCAACATTTTAAAAGCTTCTTTTATCTTTTCTTCTGACTCAAGAGAATTTAGATTAAAAGCCTTATGTAAGATACAAATGTTTTTCTATTGCACAGAATACATCTATCTCCAGCTAGTTTTGACACATGAATTTTGAGACTCCTCACCTCTCAAAAAACAAATTTCATCTCCTAGATATAAAGATGTCAAATGTGTTTTACTCTTTGGCTTCTATTTCTCTCTCTATTATGGATCAATTTTAAGAGGGTATCCTTGTAGGCTATCTTGCTTTTTGAACTAAATTGGCATAGTATTTCCTGTGAGAATGGTTCCATGTATACCAAATACAATAAATGAAAAATTCAGATCTGGGCTGATGGTTCGTTTTATTTGAAAATCACCATTTATTTGATAATTATAATTTTAAATAGCAAGTTGTCCAAGTTTAATTAGATTGTTTGAATTAGACACATGTATGCACTTCACATTGTTTCTTATAACAATGATTTCATGAAGTAAGAGAAATCTCTAATAAAATGGAAATCAAGTGTTTTTTCATTCTCCAATTGCAATGGATTATCTTTGCTCCTTAAGTAGGACCTCTTAATGCATCTGGGAAGAAAATAATCAAAGCTTCAAAGTTTCATACAGAAGCAGGAAATATCTGAAAGATCTGTGTTATGAATGATGCTCCATTGTCTGAGTTTTCTGAGCTGGGGATATAACTCAGAGATGGAATGCTTGTCTAGAATGTGAAAGGCCCTGGGGTTCATCCCCAGCACCATAAAAAGAGAGCAAAAGAGAGACGGAGGGGGAGAGAGAGAGAGAGAGAGAGAGAGAGAGAGAGAGAGAGAGAGAGAGAGATTTTTCTTTGTTCATATAATGAGAGAAGAGGAAAGTAGAAACAGATTAGAAAATGAAGGAGAAAAGGTCTAAGAGACAAATAATTTCAGCTTCCACAGATTGCTTCTTATAGATAATGCAACATAAGAAATCTTATTTTTCTTTGTTTTAGTTACATAAATTGCAATTTTTTTCTGGTAGTCAAAGCATGGAAGAACCTCAATGGCTTGCTTTATAGAATTTAGGAATTGCTATTGTTCCTCCTTTCCTGATAACTTTTTCAAGAGTGTAATTATGAAAGTTTCTTTAAAATAGTGGTTTTCCCTTTACCTCCCTGCTTCTTCAAAATAAAGTTGTTTTCCTTTCCTAAATAAAATAAAACAAGAAAACAGGTATCATTGAATTTTTTTTTTCAAAAGGAAACCCTAAATAATGTGTGTTCAAACATTCTTCCTCTCACATAGAAGCTTGGGAAGAATTTAGTGCTAAATAAATGCCGCCTCAAACCAAGTAAGATAAAACATAAATCATTGCATTAAAACCTCTAACAAGTCTATCTGCTTTTTGAAATGACTGAGAGATGAAAGCGAGGAGTCTCATTTAAGAAGGCCCAGCGGATCAGTTCTGCATTTATATAGCTGTTATCAAAAGCAATTCATTTGGAGATCAAATAGACTGACAGATAGGACAAGCAGGGGATCACCACTGCCTTCGGGCAGCCCAAAGCCAGGACAGCTTCCCAACACCATCATAATATTGGGTCTAGTCAGTGCTCACATTTATTACACTTCAATCCTCTGCAGCTGCACACTAACTCGTACTTCTTCCATCCATTCCTGGCCAAGCAACTGTTGGGAGAGCAGGGATGAGAATAGTATTTTCCTAACTGTAAAATTATTTTGTTGTACTCTGATGAACAGACCATGTTCATCTTAACTTTGGACAAGGTTGACAAAGAAGAGGAAAGAAAGCAGGAAATGGAGAATATTCTCAAGGAACAGGGGCTCCATGATCTTTAAGATTGGCATGCTCCCCAAGTCTTCTTAAGACTGAAGACTGTGCTCAAACTCACAACCAACTCACCCAGAGGGCTTACGGGAAAGACATGAGCATGAGTGAACTTGTACAGGTGAGCATTCCCAGAGTTAACATCAGGAGATATGTTATTCAATGCAGAGGCTAGGATTTCTGATCCTCATTTAAAAAGAACTTACTGAATTTTAAAAAATCTCATTTAAAGGTAACTTGTTAAATTGTTGAAATTCAGAATAATACAAAAAACATGAAAGGTGAAAATGCACCATCTTTCTCAGGTATCTCCTCTCAAGTGGTACAAATAGCAAATATAAAAGTGGATATAAATACATCATATATAATGGAGTATAATTTCTCATTCTTCTGGTTATACATGATGTAGAATCCCACCAGTTGTATAGTTATATATGTACACAGGGTAATAATCTCTGATTCCTTTCTATCCCTCTATCCCCTCCCCTTCCTTCCCTTAACTCAATTCCACCTAATCTAAAGTAACTTTATTTTTCCCCAGACCCCCCCATTATATATGTGTATCAAAGTGCATTCTACTGTCATGTACAAATTTAAAAATTCTTTTTTAAAAAGTAGGAAACCAAATGGACTAAACACAACTCCAACACATGACAAGTCAATGCAAAGGAATGAATATTGAAAGTTTAGCGTTGTGCAAAATAGATATCCTGAACAAGTTCATAACAGAATAAATAAATATGAATCAGAAAGAAACAGAATGAAGTTTAGAATTTAATATTTGGTATATAAATTTATATAATGTAAGGGGAAAGAAAGAAATGAAGTTATAATTGATTCAAAGATGATAAATTTTAAAAAAGAAAGGCCAAATGATGCAATAAAGAAATAAGTAATAATTATGGTTTTTTTATATAAACAGATTCAAAATTTTGTAATATAGCCAACTCATAGGCAAATGTCTCAAAATTAAATATGAGTGAAAAATTCAATGAATAATCATTTATGCCACACACTCAGGCCATTTTACCTGTGTCTTATTACCCTCACAAATACTATCATGATGATACTAGTATCATCTCTATTTTCAAGATAAAAGTACTTATTTAGAAAAGTTACAAAGATGCTTAATAGTAATAAAGGATTTAAGTCCACAGGGAAAAAACTGGACATAAATACACACAAATTGAGGTGAGATCATTATTGATTTTCATGCTGTGTGTTTTACTTATTATTAAAAATAATGCCACTATTACATAAAAGCTTAATTTTTAATGAAAACATCTTTAATTGTATGAATAAACCAAATAATCTGATCATTTCTGTCCATTGTAACTACTTACAACTAGTAAGTAACTGTACTCTTCGAGGCACAGCTAGAAGTTCACTCAATATATTATAGACTCAAAATTTTTCCCCAATCCCTATTATCTACTTTGTCCACAAATGAGCACAAGACTATCAAAAGTAAAGACTCTATTTCCCAGCTCTCTTGAAGCTAGGTACTCGATTTCCCAGCTTCTCTTGAAGCCTAAGTTCTATCAATGATTTATAAATGTATATGCAACATTAGCAACTGCAAGGAATCTTCCTTAGAGAGAACTGGTGCATATGATGTTAGCCCATGAGCAATGTCTCTCCCTCCATTCATTCTCCCAAAGCAAAGATGCTGCCATTATGAAACTTGGAACTATGCTTGTGGGGTGTAGGAGCTGTGAGTAAAACATGAATATTATCTAGAATACTTATTTATTAATGTATAAGGAATTACTACTTTAAAGTGACCAGTTCATCTTATCCCTTGTCAAGGATTTCCTGGGTTTAGCTATGGAAATTCATGTACTGGTAAACCCTTCAATCTCAGTAAATCAGGACAGATAGCCTAAATACAAACATGCTCCCAAGAAAAGTCAATGCAAAAATATTTTGATTCACTTAGAATGAACAAATTAAAAATAGGTTAGGCATTGATTCTTTCTGGATAAGTTTCCAAAAGTACAGGGGAAAAAATGCAAAAATAGACAAACGTAATTATATCTAACAAAAAATTTGCACACAGCAATAGAGATAATCAATAGAATGAAGAGGCAGCCTGAACAACAGGAGAGATTATTTGCAAATATTTATCTGATAAGGGACTGCTATCCATAATACATAAGGAACTCAAAAGACTCAACAGCAAAACAAATCATAATGCAATTAAAAATGGGCAAATTACCATAGATATTATTCCAAAGTAGATATACAAGTGGCAAAAAAGTATATGAAAAGACACTCAATATCACTAATCATCAGGAAAATGCAAATCAAACACAATGAGATATCATCTCACCCAATTATAATGACTATAATCAAAGACAAAAAAATACATGCTGGCAAGGAGATGAAGAAAGAGGAACTTTTCTACACTATTCAGAGAATGTAAATTAGTACAGTTATTATGAAAACAATATGAATATTCCTTATAACTCCAAAAATATAAGTAGATATGAACAAGATATCCACAGGAAATTAAATCAGCATATCAAAGAGATAAATCAACTCATAAATCCACTCTCATGTACATTGTAGCAGTATTCCCAATAGACAAGGCAAGGTATGGAATCAATTCAAGGTGTTCATCAATACATACACAATGGGATACTTTCTAGTCATATTAAAAAAATATTGCCTTAGTAACAACATGGATGGAACTAGAGGACATCATGTTAAGTGAAATAAGCCAGGCACCAAAAAGAAAATACCATATGTTCTCATTCATACATGGAAACTAAAATGATTGATTTTATAAAAGTAGAAAGTATAATTTTATTCTTCTTTATGGCTGAGTAATATTCCATTGTGTATAT
>JAJEJO010047171.1:73178-109265 GCA_020662805.1 Glaucomys volans
CAGGGTGCTGTTACTATCTGTACTATAGGACCTCATCTGCTCTGATGTGTCATTAAAATACTTTCTAATTAAAAAAAAAAAAAAAAAAAAAAAAAACATCAAATATCACCCCTCTACTGATAATGATCATTCTTCTCCTGAAAGTGAGAAGTCTAACCCAGGAAGCTCTGCCTCTTGAGGTTCTTTTCTTTCTTTTTTTTTTCTCATAACAGAAATAAGAGGACCCTGACCCTCCTGACACCTTGGCGATGGTGCTGCCTCTTGGATTCACCGCGTCCCTGTCTCTTCAACAAGGTCATGCAGTTCATCCAAAAGCGCCTTGAAGCAGTTCAATTGATGAGCGTCCAAGTTCAATATCAAAGATTGGCCACCAGCTCTGAGGAGGATCGTTATGCCACCACTAGGGTGTAATGTTGCCGTCGCCATAGGGACCCCTTGAGTCGATGACGGGTAAGACCCCAAGTGCTGGGGCAACCTAAGACAGGCTCAAGCTGAGGCTCCACCCCTGGAGGCTGCCTATGGTGGAATCTCCAATGACGGGTAAGATTTGTGGAAACCGCATATCAACCTAAGATAGGACCCTGGCCCTAAGGAGGCCAGGCTTCCAATGACGGGTAAGAATGCGATTTGCCATGAACAACCTAAGACAGGAATTCCACCTGGCGACAATAATAAAACAAAAAGGGGGAGATGTAGGGACACACCTTAAAATGGCGACCACATTAACAACACCCTCGGGGCAAAAGCCTCCCCCACTCGTGGTACCACCAAGGTGGCGGCCCAGGATTGGCTCATTCAACTTCCATGAACCTGAGCAGCTTTACATCTTAGCAGACCTCTGCCCTGCAGGCCTTGCTGTATACTGCATGTGCTGTTGACCTTTAAGATGATTGGCCCCCGCCTGTATCTCCTCCCCTCGCTCCCTTTTCATATACCTGTTTCACTTCTCCATTAAACTGAGATTCTGCTCGACAGAAAAAAAAAAAAAAAAAAAAAAAAAAAAAAAAGTAGAAAGTATAATAGTGGTCACTAAGGACTAGGAATAGAAGGAGAAGAGATGTAAAGGGAAGTTTGATACTGAGATCCAAAATAGAGGTATGTAGGAGGAATAAGTGCTAAAATTCTACAGTACAGCAAGGTGACAATGGTTCACACTGAATTATTCTATTTTGTAAAAAGAACTAGAAAAGAGTATTTAAAGATTCTCAACACAAAGAAGTGATAAATGTTTAAGAAAAGGGAACTACTAATTTGATCATTGCACATTATAGACATGGATCAAATATGTCCATATGTAGAAGTATTTTGCACCAATTAAAATCAACAAATAAAAGAGGGAGATGCTTAATGTGGAAATGAAAAATAGACTTAAGGGGAACAATATGGCAAATGAAATATGCTCAGATTTTCTCACATGGATGTTGCTTAATTTGAATGTCAAAATTCCTATTGGTAACCTATGATGATTTGTTTAATATTTTAGTTATTCAAAAGTGTTTCCTCATGAAAAATAACTAGCAAAAATGTGCTAAAATTCATTTGGATAAATAAGAGACCCAAAAGAGACAGAGCAGGCCTGATCAAGATGAGCGATGTTGGAGGCATCACAATCTCAAATTACTCAATCTCGAATAATACTACAGACCTATAGTAGCAAAAACATCATGATATTAGCAAAAAAAGCATACATGAAAACCAATGGAATAGAATAAAAGACACAGAGGTAAATTCACATAGGTACAGTCATCTAATATTCAACAAAATTGCCAAAAACATACATTGGAGAAAAGACAGACTTTTTAACAAATGATGCTGAGAAAATTGGTATCCATATGTAGAAAAATGAAACGTGATTCCTCTCTCTCATTCTTCACAAAAGCCAACTCAAAATGGAACAAAGACCTAGAAATTAGACCAGAAACTCAGCAACTACTAGAAGAAAATATATACTGGACACTCTTAACATATCGACACAGTTATCAACTTGCTTACAAAAGACACCTAAAGTGCAAGAAATAAAACCAAAAATCAATAACTTGTATTGTATCAAATTAAAATACTTCTACACAACAAAGAAAACAAGAGTATAAAAAGAGATCCTACAGAATGGGAAAAGATCTTTACCACTTGCCTTTTGGATAAGGGATAAGCATCCAAAATATATAAAGAACTCCAAAACTTTACATCAAAAAAAAAAACCAGTTAATAAATGGGCAAAAGAACTTGAGAGAGTTCTCAAAAAAAGAAATACAAATGGCCAATATAAACCATGAAAAAATGTTCAACATCTCTAGGAATCAGGGAAAAGCAAATTAAAACTACATTGAGGGACTGGGGTTGTGGCTCAGTGGTAGAGCACTCACCTAGCACATGTGAGGCACTGGGTTCAATCCTCAGCACGACATAAAAATTAATAAATAAAACAAAGGTATTATGTACATCTATGGCTAAAAAAGATAATAGAACATTGAGATTTCATCTCACTCCTCTCAGAATGTCAATTATCAAGAACACAAACAATAATAAATGTTGGTGAGGACGGGGAAAATGTATGCTCATACATTGTTGGTAGGAATAAAAATAAGTGCAGCCACTCTGAAAAGCAGTACAGAGATTCCTCAAAAAACTAGGAATGGAACCACCATATGACCCAGCTATCCCACTCCTGGTTATATATCTCAAAGATGTAAAATCAGGACACTATAGGGTATAAGGATGCAGTCACATCAATTCACAATAACCAAGCTATGGGACCAGCCTAAGGTGCCTATCAATGACAAATGGATAAAGAAAATGTAAAATATGTACACAATGGAGTTTTACTCAATCATAAAGAAGAATGAAATTATGGCATTTGCTGGTGAAAATTGTCCCTAAAGAACATGCTAAGTGAAATAAGTCAGACTCAGAAAGTCAAGGGTCAAATGTTTTCTCTTGTATGATGAAGTTATACAAAAGTAAGGGTAAGAAAAAGATAAAAGAAAATTGGTGGGTAGGAATTCCATGAATATAGAAGAGAGAAGGAAAGATAATGAGGGGGAAGGGGTAAGTATGGGAAAAGGGAAAATCTTCGGAATGAATCTAATTGAACTTCACTATAAACATATATGAATGAACCAAGTGAATTTCACCTTTATGTATATACATAATGTGCTAATTAGAAATATATGAATAAATAGAAGAAAAATCAGTAGAGGAAATGGAACAGGGCCAGGGTGAGGAGAAGAAAAGGGAAGGTACTGGGGACTGAATTGTAGTAAATTATATTCCATGTTTTTATAATTATTTCAGAATGAACCCCAATATTATATATATGTATCAATAATGAATAAAACACACTGCTAAATTTAAATTAAATGGAAAAGTTCACATTGTCATCATATTTCTAGCAAAATATTTCTGAAAGTGATTATTTTTAATGATATTTCAAATTTTCCCAAATAAAATAGATTACTTTCTTTTTAAACAAAAGGTAGTATTTTTTTAAATTTTAATTTAAATTGATATAGTGAAACATGGGTAGTGTGTGTTTTAAATTGTACTGGTATTTTAAATGTTTAACTTAATTTTGGCTAAATTTCATTTTTAAATCAATGTGCAATTAAAATGTGCAGCTTTCTTTGAAGTTAATCATGTTTTAAAGCCCCAAATTTAGATCTTTCTCTATGCACAGACACCACCTGTCAAACCACAAACAAGTCAACAATTGTACACATACATCTAAAATGAAGCATTTATATTTCTAATGCTATTTCAAGTCAGTGTATCAGATTTAAGATCTTTATTATCTCTGAGTCAGGACAGCATGTGGATAAATGTCCTAATGTTCAAGCTTTCAAAGACTGTTACCATTTGTTCTGTGGATATGCATCCCTGCACAGCTACCAGACAAGACTGCACAAGGCACAGCTAAATACAATTCTACTTCCCACTCCCTTCTCTCTCTCCTTTGCCCCCAAATCTTTCCTCTTCTCTTTTCTGCTCCCTCCTTCAAATGTTCATTTTGAAGATATACTTTTCACCAGGATTAATACAGGGTTTGCATTTAAAATTTTCATTTACTAAACAGGAAAATATTTTACTAGAAGGGAATGGTATTAAGGAGAAATGATTTTCCGTGTGCCCTGAGGCCCAGCATAGACAGGATTTGATTTGCTATGTTCGGCTGGAATCTGGATTGATACGCAAAGATGAGAGGGGGTGTTTAATAAAATTTACATTTCATTTTCTCACTTGACACCAGTCTCCTGTCACTCATGGAGCAGATGGGAATGCTGCAAATAACTTTTGTCAGAATCTAGTTGGGGAAACAGACTGAGAAATGAGAAGTCAGAGAGGAGGAGAAAGAAGAGGCAATAATTTAGCTTGTTTTGTCTTGTGAGTTCAGCAATGGAAACAAACCCTCTGAGGCTAGAAGACCTAATAGTTGGCTATCTCCACAATGGAAGGAGCTGGTGTGCCAGTGTGAAACCTGGTGAACCACAGGGAACTGATACCATCCAGCTGCTCACAGGAAGGGAAATCTGTGGATTTAATGGGGAGTTTAAGCTTATGGGGGCCTAAAAGTGATTGATGCAGCTGAAAAAGAGATCAAGAGACAGGATCAGAGACAGGAGGAGAGGACCAACTCCCCTTCTTTCAGTGAAATCATTGTGTCTATATTAGTTTTCTATTATCACAAATAGTGGCTTAAATTAACACACATTTATTCAATCACTATTCTTTAAGAAAACTGATAAGTAAAACTAGATTGTCTCTTAGGGTCTCACAAGGTGAAATCAATATGATAGCCATGCTGGGCTTTTAACTGGAGCTTCTGTGGAAGAGTTGGCTATCACACACATTCAGGCTGTTGGCAGAACTAATTTCCTTGCATAGACAGAACTGCAGTCCCTGGGTCCATAGTGACTGTCTTCTGGGGACCACTTTCAGCTCCTAGAGGTCACATGCATCCTTCGACAAGTGACCTCCTTCATCCTTAAAGCAGCAGTGATGCACAGAATCCTTCTCACTTTGGGAATAACTCTAACTTCCCCTCTGTTACCCATCACAGAATGTAGTAAGAGATGTGATAAAGTCAAAGTGGAACCTCTGGGACACAGCATCTTGGACAAAAATGCATATTTAGTAGATATGAAAGCACATTGGCTGAAGTGCCATTTATCTTTGACCCAAGTTTCATCTGACATATGAGGGACATGAGAGAATTTAGAGGTTATTTACTCCACGATCTTCTGGTGTGTAAATTAGACTAGAGAAGGAGAATTTAACCATGCCTTAAATTTTTCAGTAGAGGGGGATGCTGAAATTTTTATTTATTATTATTATTATTATTATTAATTTTTTTATTTATTAAATTTTTCAATAGAGGGGGATGCTGACAATTTTTCCAAACCATCAGAATTTGTTTTCCTAATGCCTAATCTCTTCAATTATAGGGAGTATCCTTCTGCCTGTCCCAGTCTAAGTTAAAACCACTTCTACCACCTTTTAAATATGACCTCAAGGGTTTAAAATGATTATTAATTATTCATTCAGCCTTTTACTTCCTGTATTCAACAGCAATAATTCATTCATTGAAGAATCCATGATCTGGGGATGAGGAATTATTCTATTCACACATGCAAGTTTCCCCTTCCTGAAAGGGTTCTATTCTCTTCCATATTTCTTAAGTTTTCCTTCCCTGTGAAGACTTATTCCCTTATTCAAATATCATTACCCTCTCTTTGCAATTATGATTGCCTAATATACAAAGATTAAACAATACAGAGGATCTCTTAGAGAAATTGTATTCTTAGAAAATTATTAAAGTGCTTAAGTTAAAATAGCAGAAAAAAGATACTAGGGGTTTTCAGTCATTCCTAGACAGGTAAAGAAGAAAACTCACATTGTTTTCTGATATCACTTTTATAAGGCACCAAAGTCAGAAAATACTGGAATGGTTCCATAACTTTGCAAAGTAAAGATTGTGGTTAAAATATTCCATGTGTAGCCAAATTGTTTTTGTGTATGAAGCTACGTTCCATGACAAAATGACATCAGAAAACATTCAGCCCTCATGCTTTCCTTGCAAAAATTACTAGATGTACTTCAACATATTCAGATAAAATGAAGGTAATGGATCATACATGGATAAAAAGTTCATATATAAAAGGTCATCTCTGAACATAGAAGCGAATTGAGCATAAAGATACACCTAAATAATTTTTAAACATTTGCTTGTAACATAAAATGCAAACAATAACATCATGTTGAAAGAAGAAAAATGTTAAAAGATTAATTTAGCATCACTGTTAATAAAATCTGTTGTTAAAATTATTGATCTTACTAGTCAATAAGGAATTAGATACTAAGACTGGATTGAGGCAGGAGTGTAAAAGTATATTTAAAAATTATATTGTTTATGTATTAGAAACAATAATAGGGTGCATTCCAAATTGGCCAGCCTTTAGAGCACAGAACAGAAAGGATAGAGAGAAATGGCATGTTCCCGTATTGAAGATGTGAATGTGCATTGAAGGAGTTCTCCTAGTTAATTCAGATTGTTATAACAGAATACCACAACCTGAGAGGCTTAACAACAAACATGTATTTCTCACAGTTCTGGAAGCTGGATGGCCCATTATCAAGGTGGCAGCAGATTCAGTTCATGGTCAGGACTCTTTTCTGGGCTTGTAGATGGCCGACTTCTTATTGTGCCCTCACATGGCCAGCAGTGAAGGGAAGGTAGAAAGACCTCACAACTCTTTCTCTTTTATAAGGGAATTAATCTTATCATGATGCCTCATCCTCATAACCTGATCTAATCCTAATTACCTTCTAAAGGTTTTACTCCCAAACACCATCATATAAAAATTAGGATCACAACAGGAATTTGGGGAGGGCAGAAACATTTAATCCATAACAGAACTGAGTATTCTCACTCCTGGGTGTATATCCAAACAAAATGAAATCAACATACAAGAAGATAATCTGCATATCTATGTTTATTGCAACACTATTCACAAAAGAATCAGATTAGGTATCTGCAAACAAGTGAATGGATAAAGAAAATATGGTGCATACACAGTGGATTATTAAGCCATAAAGAACAAAATTCTGTCAATTGCAGGAAAATGGATGGAACTGGAAGATATCACATTAAGCCAAATAAGCCAAACACAAAAAGGCAAGTATTGCATGTTTTCTATCGCACATGGAAACTAAAAAATTGAAGAGTCTTTCAAATAGAAGAGGGACTATGAGGAACTGGAAGGAAGGTAAGGAAGGTAAGGAGGGCAGGAGGGAAATGGGAAGTGGGTAGAAGGATGAGCAGACATGATCTGTGCTCAAGAGATGCATGTATGGAAACGTCACAGTGAAGCCTATTAATTTGTATGAGTAATCTGTTAAAAATTATCATTTTTTTGTTAAAAAAAAAGGAAGTATGGATTTTGGATCATAGACCAAGGTGTGAACTTTCACCCTATTGCTGACTAAGAAAACATATACTGTGCCACATGAGGAAATCAAGGAGAAGAGAAAAAACTAAGAGGATAGTGTTGCTTGAGAAAGAGTGAGAGAAAGGCTGGGTTACATGCTCCTGAGTGCTCATGCAAGGCGAGGAGGAGAACTGGTCTTCAGAACCAGCAGTCTGCAGGTCACTGGTGGTCAGCACTGAAGCAGCTTCCATTTCATGGAGGAGCCCAGTGATGCACTAAAGTGCTTGTTGAGTGAACGGAAAACAAGGAAGTAATGAAATGTATGAACCAGAGTCTTTCAGATGACTGCTGGAAAGAAAGTATTTTCTTTTTCTATTCATCCATTGATGGACACTTTCATTGGTTTCATAGTTTGGCTATTGTGAACTGTTCTCCTATAAACATGGGTGTGCATGTATCACTGTAGGAATGATGACTAATTCTTTAGGATAAATACTAAGGAGTGGCATACCTGGGTGGTATGGTGTTTTCATTCGTAGTCTTTTGAGGAAGCTTTATAGTAATTTCCATAGTGGTTGTGCTAATTTACAGTCCTACCAAGAGTAGGACTTTTTTTCTTTACTTTCTGTCCAGCATTTATTATTGTTTGTATTTTTTTAAGTTGTAGATAGACATAATACCTTTATTTTATTTATTTATTGTGCTGAAGATCGGACCCAATGCCTCATATGTGCTAGGCAAGCACTCTACCACTGAGCTACAACCCCAGGCCCAGTTGTTTGTATTCTTGATGACTACCATTGTGATTGGTGTGAGATAAAATCTCAGTGTAGTCTTTATTTGCATTTTCTTAATTGCTAATGATGCTGAACATTTTTTCATACATTTGCTGGCCATTTGTAGTTTTTCTTTTGAAACGTGTCTATTTAATTCATTTGCCCATGTATTAATTGAGTTATTTATTGTTTTGGCATTAAGCTTTTTGAGTTCTTTATATATTCTAGATATTAATCCTGTCATAAGAGTGGTCAGAAAAGATCTCTCATTCTGTAGGTTCTCTCTTCACATTCTTAATTGCTTCCTTTGCTGTGCAGGAATTATTTAATTATCTGATAATTTTTTAAAAATTGGAGAAAAAGGACACCCATTATTTACAAACTGAAGTCCACAGCTTGTTGATTTAGGTCTTTATCACCAGAGTTTTAATCACTAGAACCTCCTAATGAGTATGCAGTGGTAGTGGCTAACAAGAGTTGTTTTCAGGGTTATAGCACTTGGTTTAGTTTAGAGTAAGTCCCACAGATCTGGACTACTAGACGCAAGCAGTATGGTGCTGACTGAAAGAGGGAAGTGTGCTATTGGGTGGGTGTTTCTCATCACCAAGGAGATCATGGTAGGTCCACATTTGACCTAGAATGAGCATCTGCCTTCCCAGTGTTTCTTCCACATGAGAAATAGTAAGGTTTTTCTTTTACACCTGAATTTTATTGAGAGACACTAAGGCCATTGTCATGTACACTTTTTTCTTATGGGATTTTCAAACAGAATGAATGGCAGGGGAACCATATCTAACATGCCTGGGACACTGGGCTAGGAAAGTAGATTGAGCCACACTCTAACCACTATCTACCAGAGCACATCCTTTTCGTCTATACACTTTCTTCACTTTTCCTTTTATTCCTCCTTGACTTCCTGATTCATTCATCTTTCACTACATTCTTTTCCAACTCTTCTGTATATGACTTTCTTCTCCTTCAAGGACTAAGAGCATTTCCTGTAAGCATGTCATATCTCTGTCTTGTGAGCTAAAGAGACTGCCAACCTTTAGTCAATCATAACTTGGAGAAAATATTTTAAAATCATTCCTAACAGTAATATATTTATAGAAATATTGAAATACAAAAGAATAGAACTTTCAAAGCACAAGTCAACCTATATTTCCTACTCCATTCCCCTGAGATAACTCTTTTTTACAAAATCCTTCTGGCTATTTCTCCATAATTTTTCTATGCATAAACAAACTATAGGAAAAAGCTTATTATATACATTATTTAGCAATTTGCTTTTTTATTATAATAGTATAACTTGAATAAATTCTACAGGGGTCCTTCTACTAAATGGATATACTACTATATTTGGAAAAATTTAAAAGGCAAGCAGGTACATTCCAAATAAATTTCCAATTTGCAGTGGACCATAACAGAGTTATTACAACTGACTGTTTCTTCATCAATAAAATCAAGAGAAGAGTGAGCATTTTCCACATGTTCTAAAAGGAAATGAACTCTCTATCCCTTTGTTACAGGTATTAATTTTGAAATAAAAATATAGTAGTAATAATAAATGAAATAGTTTTAAGACTGAAATAAAAGATGATATAGAAACAATTCTTCAAATTTCAGCAATTTTAGAATGTACCACAAATGCATTAAATGAATCCACTGTCTCAAAACAGACCAGATCCATGGGAAGAATCTCTTTTCTTACATTATTTCAAGCAAAGAGATTCTCAGCTATTTCTAGTAATTTTTTAAAGCCTAATGATTACAAGTGTTAAAAAAAATTACAAACACCCAAATCTCTGTATTCTACCACATAGGCCTCATTTAACTTTGCAAAAGTGCTGCATTGACTTTTAAAAATTATATTCTGAAAGCGTGATTTGTTTTTCAAACATGCCTATAATTGGTCACAGTGCTATAGCATAGGATGAAATAAACTGTTTTCCATTTAATCATGGTTAATTCCTTCTGCTTATATTTTTTTTTGGAAATCGACACTTAAAGCATTAAAAATCCTAGAAGCAAAAGGTGGAATAAATGCATGAATTTTAAATGACAGAATTAATTGAAATTCTTTACTGTTATTGACATGTACAATTTTATAGAAGCTTGGCTGAATAACATTTGCATATAATTTACATTCCATCCCTCCATACTCATTTTTGCATATAGTTTGCATGCATTTTAATGTATAGTAATTTCATACATTTGGAATCAGACTACTAGACAGAAGAGACTGATTCAACTGAATAATCTTTGAAAGGCATGGGCCCTGAGAGAGCTCAGGGCGTCTTGGCTTTTGGCAAGCTCACTAGGCAATATTATGGTCAAATATGCTGCAGGACACACCTTGATCAGATTGGTTTAGTCTCTTAATCTGGGAGAGAAATTTGTCTAAATTATCCTAAATATAATCTTAAAAGTATGGAAAAGTGGTCCAAACTACCCTAGCTCCCTTCCTACTTCCCTCTCATTCTTGACATTCAAAAATATTTATGAACTTTTTTAATGATTTGAGAAATAAAAATTATACATATTTTTCATGTACAACATGATGTTTAATATATGTACACACTGAAGAATGGCTCGAGTTGACTCTAATTTAACACATGCATCTCCACACATATTTATCTTTTCTTTCTTGTAAACTATTATTCAATTACTATGTTCATTTTTTAAATCAAGAGAATAATGTACATCACCTTATAATTCAAATAGTAAAGCAAGACGTAGATCAAAAACTAGGTGATCATAGCTGGGCGCAGTGGTGCACTCCTGTAATCCCAGTGGCTCCGGAGGCTGAGGCAGGAGGATCATGAGTTCAAAGCCAGACTCAACAAAAGTGAGGCGCTAAGCAACTCAATGAGACCTGTCTCCAAACGAAATACAAAATAGAGCTGGGGATGTGACTCAGTGGCCGAATACCCCTGGGTTCAATCCCCGGATCCAAAAAAAAAAAAACTAGGTAATCCCCTGGACAAAGTTTCCCACTCTCCATGAGCAACTGCTTTGAATACTTTCAACTGTTTCTTTGGGTAATTTCTTTTTTTTATTTTTGTGGTGCTGGGGATTAAACCCAGGGCCTTGTGCTTCCAAGACAAGCACTCTACCAACTGAGCTATATCTCCAGTCTGGGCATTTTGTCCACATTGCAAAATAACATATTCATTATGCTCTTTGTTGATCTTTTCAGTAATAGCTAACTTCATTGACTGCAATAGATGATTAGATTGTATTTATTTTACATACACACATATTCCACGTATGCTTTTCCTCCTCTTCCTTCATATTTCATACTTTCCTTCTTCCCCTTCCTCTTCTTTTTTTAAATTTAAAAAAAGTATTTCTTTTAATTAGTTATACATGACAGTAGAATGCATTTTGACATATCATATTATCATTTTTTTTAATAAAAACACTTAAAATATACTGTTAAAACACTTTTGAACTCCCTAAAGTTTTAGTATTTTCAGTCTCTTGGGAGGAAGGAGTCTATCATGTATAGAAAATCAGAAATGGGCAGGAAAAAGAGATTCTTTAAAACACCACAGGAAGAAGTCAGTTTTCAATAATTTATTTTGATAAAAGGTATAGATTTTCATAGTTACCAAAGTTAATGGTCTAAGTAAGTTTGGGGTTGGCCTACAATGGTACTATATTGGTTCATCTCCAGGAATGAAGAAACCAAGAGCTTCTTTGTTTGCTTCCAGTGATTGTCCATTTCTCTCATTTTTTGTTGGTTTTAGATATACATGAGAGTAGAGTAAATTTTGCATATTACACATACATGAAGTACAACCCATTTCAAGTAGGATTGCATTCTTTAGTTGTGCATAATATTCTTCCAATTTTTGAAGAGAAAAATAGAAAACCAATTTAGCTATGTGTTGGAGGATTCTGGCTACACTGTGAAATTCCTTTCCATGTACTATAGCTTTGAATACTACTCTGGATGCTTCTAGCTGCTTTTCAGCCCAAAATAATTAATTTCCACCTCAGGGATCCCAGACTTTTTTGGGATAGAATTAATAGGTTAATTATGGTTCTCCTTAGAAAGAGAGATAGGATGAAACTTGCCTTCCAGAACAATTAGTCTTGTGGCACATGAAGGATTGATAGGGAGTTAGTAAGATTGGAAAAAGGGGTAGAAATAACATACCTGGTAACTGACTGGGAATGACCTACAACTTGGCATCCTGGTTGGCTTCCAGATTTCTAAGTACAGTGATGTTGCTCATTGAGTTAGAAAAAGCATAAGGAGGAGCAGGTTTTAGGACTGTGTTAACACAGTGGCTGTGAGATAACCTAGTGGAAGTCCTTGTTAGGCAGCTAACTATGTGGTATAGAGAAAAACAGCTGAAATATGAAGTAGTGAAGAAAGTCACTGGAGTGAAAGGGGAATGTGTGGACCAACCTCAGTCATCAGTGGGTAATATAAGGATTAAGACTGCTGCCATGTGATAATCCTCAGAAACCTTAATTTGTGAAATGTTTTTGCCCAAGAAGATTACAGCTCTTTGAGAACCCAGTGTAGGCACCTAGGATTTACAATGATGTTCTTGAACCAGGAATTTACAAAATTGAGACAGATAGGTATGGTGAGGACTAATAAAAGTTGAGAAAAGATGTTCTCCCTAAGTCAGTGACTTGAGTCTCTCATATGCATCATGTTTTTTCTTATTTTTTTAATCCATTTAGCCAGGTTGCTTTTAATCAAAGAGTTATATTCAGTTATTATTGAAATTCATATGCTTGTTTTTGTCATTTGGTCAATCATTCTGTTGACCAAAATTTATTTTAAAATATTCTTACTTTCATATTCATCTTAGAAGTTTAATGGTTTACTGTAATTATTATGTTTGATCATTGCCATTTTTCATTTACTTGGATTTCTTCTTTTACAAGTTGTTATGGTTTGGATGTGAGGTGTCCCCCAAAATCTCACATGTGAGACAATATAAGAAGGTTCAGAGGAGAAATGATGGGTTTTGAGAGTCTTAATCAGCAAATAATCCCTGATGAGATTAACTGAGTGGTTACTGGAGGCAGTTAGGGTCTGGATGGAGGAGGTGGGATTTGGGGCATGGCTTTGGGATATATATACCTCCTCTGAAGATTTCTCCTCTGGGATATATATATATATATATATATATATATTTGTATCTGGCGAGTGTAGTCTCCCTTTGCTTCCTCATCTCTTGTGAGCTGCATCCCTCTTCCACACACTCCACCATGATGTTCAGCCTCACCTCAAGTCCCAAGAAATGCAGCTGTCTTTCGATTGGACTAAGAACTCTGAAACAGTGAGCCCTCTAATAAACCTTTCCTCCTCTACAGCTCTACTGGTCAAATCCTTTAGTCACAGCAGCAAAAAAAGCTGACTAAAATACAACTGCTCATGATAGGGAAATTCCCTATGGTATATTTATATGTGCATATAACATGATCGTTAAAGAATTCATTCTGCCTTGCCTCCCCTTTCCCATCCTTCCACTCTGCCTCCTGATCTCCCTCTTCTATACTACTGATTTCCTTTATGTCTCCTGATAGCTTATTCTTCCCCCCTCCTTTCCTTTATTTTGCTCTTGCTTCTACAAATGAGAGAACACTCTGGAACTTTGAGTTTCTGAGTCTGGTTTATTTCACTTAATATAACGTTCTCCACTTCCATCCATTTACCAGCATATGCCATAATTTAATTCTTCTTTATGACTGAGTAGAACACCATTGTGTACATATACCACAATTTCTTAGTCCATTCATCTACTGATGGGTATCTGGGTTAATTCAATAAATTAGCTATTATGAATTGTGCTGCTATAGACATTGAGGTGACAATATTGTTATAGTATTCTGATTTTAGTTCTTTGGGGAATATACCAAGGAGTGGGATTGCTGGGTCATATGGTATTTCCATCCCTAGTTTTTTGAGGAATCTCCCTACTGCTTTCCAAAGTGGTTTTACCAGTCTGCAGGGCCACCAACAATATATAAGTGTACCTTTTCCCCCACATCCATGCCAGCATTTATTATTGTTGTATTCTTGATTGTTGCTATTCTAAATGGAGTAAAATAAAATCTTAGTGTAGTTTTGATTTGCATTTCCCTGATTGCTAGAGATGTTGAACATTTTTTCATATATTTGTTGGCTATTTGTGTTTCTTCTTTTGAGAAGTTTCTGTTTAGTTCTTTTGCCATTTATTGATTTTTTTTAAGTTAATTTTTTTCTTTTTTTTTTAATTTTTAATTTTTAATTTTTTGGGGGTACTGGGGATTGAACCCAGGGGCACTCCACCACTGAGCCACATCCCCAGCCCTATTTTGTATTTTATTTAGAGACAGGGTCCCACTGAGTTGCTTAGGTTCTCACTAAGTTACTGAGGCTGGCTTTGAACTCGTGATCCTCCTGTCTCAGCCTCCCAAGCCGCTGGGATTACAGGCAAGCACCACCGTGCCTGGCTCAGAAGCTAATGTTCTTTATACAACTGGATCTAATCTGTGTTCAGGATTTCAACTGAGTCTTTTTTTTTTTTTTAATCTTACTTGTTGATGTCTTTGTTTCTTTTTCAAAGTGAGTTGGGGATTTCCACAGGCACTGTTCATAGAAGTTCTGTTTGAATGTGAATCTGATGTGTGTGTCTGATGTCTTGTTAAAAGGTCTGAACCCTTGTCGTCTGATTGGTGACTTGCACAGATGTAGGTGATTTATGGGGAGGGAACTGGAATCATAGATTCCCTTCTCTGGCCCTCCCCTTCAATCTTTTCACCACTATGCAGTCAGGCCACAGGCAGCTGCAACCTACGTAGAGGCCCCACATAGATGCAGTGTGGGCAACTGAGATTTTTTTCTCCCTGTATTTATTGTGGAGGTATCTGCCCAGGAGATGGCCTCAGTCTCCAACTACGTATGCCCACCAAGAAGGGTTTGACAGCTGGGAGCTGGGAATATAAATTCCTCTTTTCTGAGTAAGAGGGTCTTTAATATTTTCATTAAGTAAAATTTTGAGTGGACTGGACTGGATTATAGCTGGAGATGAGCTTAATTCCTCTCTGCTGAGTTGAGAGTATAACTCAAGACTAAGCACCTAAGCACCTGCTTTATGTTCATGAAGTCCTGAACTCAATGCCCAGCATGAGTGAGAGAGAGAGAGAGACAGAGAGACAGAGACAGAGAGAAGGATGAGGAGGAGGAGGATGGGGAGGAGGGGGAAAGAGAGAAGAGAAAATGTAAAAGAATAAAGTTGCAATGAACATTCATGTTTAAGTTTTATGTGGATACATTTTTCTCTTTGATACACTTAAGTGTGGAATTGCTGGGTCATATGGTAAATGTATATTTCACTTTCTAGGAAACTGCCAAACTGTTTCCCAAAGTGATGATGAAATTTTATACTCCCGTCCTATGTTCAAGAATTCCTGTTGCTTTTGGTCTTATCGGTTTTTCAAATTTTTATTTTACTTTATTTTTAGTTTCTCCAGTGGACATAAAATGTTGCCATATTGTGTTTTTTGCATTTCTGATGATTATGATGTTGATCATCTTTTTGCCTCCTTATCAGCCACTCCAATATCTTCTTTCATGCAGTATCTGTTCAAGTCTTTGAAGGTTTTGGCTGCTGGTTTGAAAAATAAAACTGAGTGGTTTGTGTTCTTATATTTGATATATAAGAATGCTTTATATATTCTGAATGAAGTTCTTTGCAAATAAAGAAATTAATAAAATAAGGAAAAAGGAAAACAAACTGGACAAATAAAAATAAAAAAGAAAAAATGAGAAGGGAAAAAATCAAATAAAAAATGAAATAAAATAAAATTAAGAAAGTAAAAATGTATTAAAAATTAAAAGTAGAAATAGTAATGAAAGATATAGAATAGAGAAAAAAATGAATCAAAAATTTCTCCTAGGCAAGGTGTTTGGAGACTCAAGCAAGGCCAGCTGATTGCAGGCAATGACAATCGAATCTCTATGGGTCCTCTAAATTTAGAATCTGCCAAATATGGTGGGGGTGGGGGTAGTGTGTTGAAGCTACAACTTATAGAAATTTTTCCCAGCTCTCACCAAACTACTTGGAGTAGAATCCAGGCTGTCAGGTGTTTCTTGCCCAGTATATTAAGGCAGAACCTTGGCTATACCAGGGTATATTCTCTCTGGAGGTTTTCAGTCTGTGTACCCAAAGAGCCTGCACTGTAAGAGGTGAGACTCTCAATGACACCTTCAGGGTATATATCTGCTCTGGAGCTCTTTAGTCTGTGCCTTGGGGGTGTGGTAAAATGTCAGAACTTCAGAGATTAGAAAAAACTGAACCACTGAGTTCTGTGCTAGAGAAGGGGTTGTGGGAACACAGAAGTTGACCACCCTCAAGCTCCGTGCCTTCAGTTCTGGCCCCCATATGAAACCACATGTGACTGGTGTCCCAGCCAGAGGGCATTGCCCTCCACCCCTACCCTTGTCACAGCCTGCACTCCCCACAGTATAAAACCCTCAGCAGGTGTGTCAGAGGCACCCTCCAAGCCAAGAATGTCTCCTGTAGCCACCACCTTTCCAGCCAATGCAGCAAGGTGTTCATGGGGACCCTGAGATATGGTTATGCCAGGTTTTTTGAACATAAGAGCAGTGTAGTCTCAGACAATAGGACCCTTCTCAAGATGGCTCATAGCACTCAGAGATGCAGTGAAATGTCAGGCTAGTTTGTTGTGCAGGCTCTAGGTTACTTGCTCAGTGAAGCTATTTACCTGCAGGTTGCAGCCTTCTCCATCATTCTGTGACTCTTTCACTTTTACCCCTTTGGAGGGGAGAGTCAACCATCTTCTACCAACCGATATGCCAAGGACTAAGTACTGGGGTATTTTTGCTTCTCTTGCTTTGTTATTCTCCCTACTCTCTGACTTTCAGCTGAATACATTTTCCCTTCTATTTGCTTCCAGTGGTCACCCCCAGTTACTTACTGTCTCAAGCAGTTCACACCTATTCTTTATTTCTCACATTGAGGACCTGATTTGTTCTGGGTGCCTCTATTCAGCCATATTCCCAACTCTCTGTTTTGTTATGTTCTTAAACCCTATTGCCTTTCAAAACATATCTATAAAAAGGATATATCCTGTAGGTGAGGACCTTATACCTACAGAGTAAATACAGGCCAAATTGCACTTCAATGTCCTTCTTTACACACACGATAGCTCATATTGAAATTGCTTGGAGAGGACCAACCCCCATATCTAACTTCTGTCTCACTCAGAACCCAATAACAGCACCATGGAAGATGCTGCCTGCTTCCTTTCAGAGACAGTCCTAAAATCTGAGTTGTCCACAAGACTCTTCAAGAATGAACAAAGGGGCTGAGACTGTCCCCATCCACTCATGGAAGGGTGAGACATACCTTGCATGGATTTCCTGCAGATGATGATTTTCTATCAGTGTTTTCCATGGGAACTGATCCAAGATTTCATTATTTAAAATTCAACAACAGAAGACTCTTCCCTTCCTCTCTTTCAATCGAACACAAGATAGCCCTCAGCCTCTCAGATATTGGGAAATCCTGGTTTACATTTTGGGAATATCTGAGAACAATTCCATTTGAAATTTCTCATTTCTGTTACCTTTGTTTTGCACTCTTGGAGCACACACCCTTCTGGATACAGAGTCAAGGGCACATTCTGGCTGCTTAAAGGATCCTCCAGTTTGAACAGAGAGGGGCCCTATACAAATAAAAGAATTAGGAGATAGGGCCTTTATATTTTTACTCAATTTATCAATGCTTTTGCTTTGGTCTCCCTCAAACCCCTAGCACAGTATAGAAAGGCTGCACATTATGTAATCTCTCCTCCCTTCTGTTGGGCACCTTTATGTATTTCTCCTCCAAAAAAGCAACTCTTTGATAAAGGAGTAAGCATAAGATCCACTTGGACACTTGGTTATCTCTGGTCCTCCAGTACAATTGTCTTCCATTTGTATATTTGACTTTGCAACTAATGAAGAGAAAAATATAGCTATGATCCATTGACAATATCCTTTCCCAGATTATGTGTTTTTGCATCTTTGCTCTTGAGTAAAATCTCAACAAAGCACATGAAAATATCAATTTTTGAGTGTAAATACTCAGGAGATACAAACATGGTATGAATGCACTACTCTGGGTTCCCAATAATGATGAAATTTAAACTACAAAATAACCCACTTGTAAAAACTGAGGCAGTTGCCTTGTGGTTGGAAGGTAAGCTCTGATACAGGAGGAAGAAGAATGTTTTCCTGTCTTCTAATGTTCATACTGGGAAAAGGAATGTTTTAATGTAATACTGCAAAACTAACTCTTGCAGACTAAACCTACCCATGATTCCTTCCACAAGAGGAGAACAAAATACTGTGGATGGTCATACCAGGAGAAGCTTAATAGCAATGCCTACTAGAATCAGTACTAACATAAATCTTAAAAGTTGGTGAACTAGGGTATAGATGGCTTAAGTTATAAACAAGTAAAAACTTAACAAGTGTTTAAGAATCTATTGTTTGTCCAGCATTAGAGAATGATCAGTGATAGATACAAAGATATATCAGATACTGTTTCAGTCCACTGGAATTTTAAAGCTCAAAATGGGATTCAGAATCAAATTCCTCCTACCTACTTGGGAACACAAGTCAGGCCCCACCTCTCCTGGTTATGATTCAGAAATGTTTTGAACATTCTGCCTTTCAGCCCACACGCCCTCACCATACCCTGATCACAGCTGTTCCTGAACAGTTTCTGGTTGTGCAGAATGAAGGCGGAATGTCTCAGTGGCACCACAGGAGGCTTTCTTCTCTTGGGAAAGCCCCAAGCTGCTGCTTCTCTTGGTCAGCTGCCTCTGTCCCTGACACTGCTGGTTCTCTGGCCTGAGGTCTGGGCACAGCAGCAGCAGTCGATCTTGTCCTGCCAGCTGGTATCTGAGCAACTGCTCTTGGGCTGCCTTCCAGTTCCCAGTCTCCTGCAGGTACAACTGCGGAGAAGGAGAACCTGGCCTCTGGGATGTGACACTGGTACTATTGGGAGCAGACACAGCAGCCTCTTCCTCTGGGTCAGCGTGGCGGCTCACCCTCCTTCTGGATATTCCATCCAGGGAATGGTTGGGGAGCTGGTTCAGCCTGCCCAGCATGACCTTCATTCTCATATCTGTGAAAAGAAGTAGGGGAAGAAATCATTTTGTTTTCAATCAGCGGATAGCGCATTTTGAATATTCAGGATTCTTGACAATATATTGTCAACTAATTAAAGGTTGAATTATAACTGATGATCAATTTCCAAATACCTTTAGAAATATTTTTTCCTAAAATAAAAGTACTGTATCCCACACCCACGTTGTAATTAATACTAAACATCCAATAAAAGTTTGATAATTTTTCCTCCCAAGAAAACACTTTTATGATGTTATTTAATAAACAAGAATTTTAAGTGTAAGCACAGGGCTTTAATTTGAGATAAAAAACTATAGGCAGGTCTAACTATTGGGCAATACACACTTTGTATCAAGAAATGTGAACTTGGAAAACCCAGTCTTATCTAATATTTTGACTTATAGGCTAAATTTACAATTTAAACATCTTTGATTTTATAAAAATGAATATAAACATAGGTAGAGATAATCTAAATATGTAAATAAACATCTATATGAGCATGTGCGTGTTTGATTGTGTAATAGTGGAAGGAGAGAAGGTGCGCTGTAATTGAATCATGAAGTTAGTGTCCCCCCTTCTGCTGGTTGGCTGTGTGACTTTTATTTCACCACTTGGTCTTTCATGGCATCAATTGTAAAATTCCACATTATTATCAATTGTTACTTAATTTACTAAAATTTATTTCATTAATTTAAA
Source organism: Glaucomys volans (assembly GCA_020662805.1). Taxonomy (NCBI): domain Eukaryota; kingdom Metazoa; phylum Chordata; class Mammalia; order Rodentia; family Sciuridae; genus Glaucomys; species Glaucomys volans. The sequence continues at coordinate 93,224 of JAJEJO010047171.1, forward strand.
GTATCATTTAAATAGCAAGCATAGCAAATAACACACATTGAGCACTACATTATGTGTATAATTTAGTCCTGACAATAACCCTCTGCAGTGAGGGATATTATTATCTGCCATTTATTCATTTATTTATTTATTATTTATTTATTTGTACCAGGGATTGAACCCAGGGGCACTTAACCACTGAGCCACATCTCCAGCCCTTTTTCTGTATTTTTATTTAGAGACAAGGTCTCACTAAGTTGCTGAGGCTGACTTTGAACTCAAGATCCTCCTGCCTCTGTCTTCTGAGCGGCTGGGATTATAGTTGTATGCCACTGCATTTGGCTATTATCTGCCCTTCAGAATAAGGATAATTAAGGGACAGAGTGACTAAGTACCTTCCCAAGACCACAGGTAAATCAGGGAAAGATCTTGTTCACACAATTCAAGATTTTTTGTTTCAGAGTCTGTGCTGCAAGCACCATACAATAATGTATAGAGTCCTAGACAGCAATGGAGAATTAAGAGGAGTTTTTAGCAGGATATATGCAAAGCAGTATGTGGTACATCATGTGTCTTATGATGAATAAAAAGGACTGAGATATGTCTTAAACCCTTGGGAAGTAGGCAGTAACACAGGCATTGACATCTACTATCACTACTGTTCTTGCATTCCACCACTAAATTCATTAACTACTCTTTTATACACAATGTAGATGCTAACTTATTAACCTATGTATTATACTCCTCTCAGTTTATTGAGAGCTGTCTTGGCTTGTGTAAAGAGATAGTAATGCTGTCTACATTACAGTATAAAAATCCCAGGTTAAGAATACCAATTTCCTGGACTGGGGATATAGCTCAGTTAGTAGAGTGCCTGCGTCATAAGCACAAGATCCTGGGTTCAATCCTCAGCACTGCAAAAAAAAAAAAAAAGCACCAATTTCCTGGTTTAGTTTAATCTAACAATGGATGATGGGTGAAAAATAAGAAAATGAGATGAGAATACAAGTAGGTAACAGTTCTTTTTATTTTTTGGTTTTTTTATTTTTTGCTTTGTTTTGAGACCAGGTCTTGCTAAATTGCCCAGGCTGGCCTCAAACTTATGATTGTCTTACCTCAGCCTCCCAAATAGCTGGAATTACAGGTGTGTGACCTGTAAAGTGCTTTTTATTTGCAGCAATAAATGGTTGTTCATATTGTTTCCACAATGCTTGTACTAACATCCTGATAAGTCCATGCTACTCATGTCTCTCCTTTCACTTTCCACAGTCCTTGTGCCTTGCAGTTATCTGCCTCATCTACCTGACTATGGGATGATTCTCTTGCTCAGAGCTGTGAGAACTTTCTAGTTACTCTAGTTTTCCTATGGGACCTGCATCTTCCTCCAGAAGTGTTTCTTGACAGCTCAACTCCATTGATTTATGCCTCAATACTTGTTGACTGGAATTTCTCATTTGACCTGTGCTGCTGCTTCTATTATTGGTCACCTTTCTTTGTGTGACAGTCTCATCTTCTTCTTAGGACTTTGAGTGCCTTTAGGGAAGGAGATACTTTGTGCTATCAACCCTGTTCCCTCATTATGCCCAGTTCTATGCCAAGCATTAGACTTGGTATCATCTCCATAATTACCGCTCTCACCAGGAGGAAAAGGCATAGTTTATCAGGATCAGCAAATAACCAAAGAACAAGAAGAATAAATTGTCAGGTAGAAGCAAACTTAAAAAAGGAAAAGAGGCTTTGAATTTTAATCCCTTGGTAAAACCAATAGCACTTTTTATAAGATGAATCAAATGCTACAAGTCACCTATTTTTACTCCATTGAAAATATTGTTATCCTGTTTTTCAGAGACCTTCATTGGAAATATTTCCCCCCTTGTTCTTCAAGTTTATACCTATTCACAAAAGACTAATGCAAGTCTAGCTTTCTTTTGCAGACCCCAAAACATTTAAAAGTCTCCCATAAATTATTTACATGGAAGCTCCAATCAGCAACATACCTGACAGACTCCCCAGCTGAAATGAAAGTTCACTGTGTAAAGGTGCCCAGGGAGGCTGGCCACCTCCCACTGTGAGGTTATAGACAGAACTAAGTCAGCACACATTACATGTCAGTGCCGACATCAGAAGGAATCAACTCCTTTGATCTAGGACCTCCACAGGAAGCTTAGATCTCAGACAAATTAGATAAAAAATGAATTTATAGCAGATATGTGTCCTAAGGCATTCAGTTGAATGTTTGGGTTTTAGGGAAGGAAAGATAGTATCAAAACACATGAATTAACATGCCTTCTTCCCATCTCTGCCTGGTTGATGAGTTCCCATTAGAAAGGAAAGAGGGATTTGAAATTGCCTGTACCTATGCTTCATAGAGTCCCTTTGGTGAGTATGATCAAGTTTTAGGGAGAATGGGACAAAATATGGGGTACATATATATATCCTTTCTCTGCAAAACAAAAGCCTTCCTGGTTTGGGTTGCTTTCCAGGTACATCTACCAGACGGCTGGAATTTTTCCAGCTCTCCTTAACGTTTTGTGGTTTCTAAAACTTTCAAGAACAGTGAATATACACAATTCCCCTGGTTTTTAAGATTTCTGTGGGGGCTAGTCTCTTTTGCAATGAGAGCATTAACACTGAATCACCCCTCTTTCTCTACCTTCCACCATGGTGCTCATATTTTTCTCATGTGCGGTGTTCAGAGTTAGAAGACTTAGAGATTCAATAAGTGGTCTCAAAACAGTTGACATTTTTTGAGTCTAAGCAGAGCAGTGGACAACTAATCAGTCAAAAAATGTATTCAATCATTTATTGATAGAGCAAAAGTCTTGCCCACATATTAGAAAATACATATGCAGTAATTAGTAAATAATGTTACCAGTGTTCTGTCTAGACAATTTTGCCTTTAAGTAGAAAGTTCTCATTTATTTTAATAAGCAATGCATTGTCAATCAAAAAGTTATAAAAATTAGAGAAAATAAAAGGAAGGAAAACATACTGTTAGTCGCTCACATTGTGTCATGAGTGATCTCCGTTCCATTGATTTTCTATTGCTCTAGCAATGAATGTATTTTAGTAAACCTAACTTAGCTCATCTATGCTTCTGGAATTTACTTTGGTATATTTCTTGAAGTGAGAATCTAGATTGATAATTATTCTAAATAGTAAAATTATTTAGCTCCATGTACAGACTTTTATTTTATTTTTTCTTTTAGCATGTATTCCATGTTTATAGCTATATTATGCATATATTATGCATAACATATGATTAAACATGTAATTATACATATACATATATGCATATATATGCACATAATGTGATACAACACAAGAATATGGGCACCCTAATACACAACACACACACACACACACACACACACACACACTGGGGTTATGTCCATTAGGGTACCTATGTATTCTTGTATAAGTATCACATTGTTTTAATATAAATATTACTTCTCTGTTAGAGTTACACATTCCCATTGCCATAAAATCAATTTCTTTTAGAAAATTTGCTTTGTACCATTGGTCTGTACTTTCTGATGAACTTTCTATTAATCTTTACCATTCTACACTGTGCAAAGTTATTGAAATTGCATTAAAAACAAGTTCATTTGTAAATAATTGAGGTCCCTGCAATATTAGTCAATCCAAACATAAACATATCATAATTCCTTATAAATTCATGTCTTCTCTTTAAACTACTCAGCTGAACACAGCTTATTGTTATATACCTCCAACACATCTCTCATTTATATTTTTCCCAAGATGTCATACCTTGGCCACTATTGTATATTTTATCACATTTTGTAACTGCATACTCCTGGTTTCTTGTATTAGTCTATTTATGTTACTAGAATGAAATACCTGAGGCAGAATAACTTTATAAGGAAAAGAGGTTAATTTAGCATTTATAAAATATTGCTTTTTATATATTGACATTATATTTGAATAAGCTATTCAAGTTGATTAGAAACTATAGGAGTTAACATTTGACTCTTTTGAGTTATCCTTAAACAATTACATCATCAGCAAACCATCTCCAACATTGTCCTTTTAATCTCTGTCCATTTTATCTCTGCCTACGTTCCTTAGCATTACAAAACCTGTCAATTATAAGAATGAATTATGTGTTTTGTCCTCATTTGAGTAGCAAGTACTCTACTATTCCATTGTTAAATATAATATTTCTTAGTGTTGAAACACTTATTTAGGAAGATTTGTTTTAGTCAGTTTTTTGCTGCTGCAACTAAAAGACTTGACCAGAACAATCATAGAGGGGAAAAGTTTATTTGATGGCTCACGGTTTCAGGGATCTCAGTCCATAGAGAGCTGGCTCCATTCCTCAGGCCTCAAGGTGAAGTTGAACAACTTGGCAGAAGAATATGATGGAAGGAAGTGGCTAACATGATGATCAGAAAGCAGAGAGAGGGACCAAGCTCAGTTCGCCAAATATATACCCCAAAGGCATGCCCCCAGTAATGCACCTCTCCCAGGCACACCCTACCCACCTTCAGTTACCACTCAGTTAATCACTAGCACTCAGTCAATCACTGATTGACTTAAGGATGTCATAACCCAATCATTTCACCTCTAAATGTGCTTACATTTCCTCACATATGAGCTTTTGGGAGACACCTCACATCCCAACCATAACAGTTTATTTATCTTTTCTTATGGAATAAGTGCTAATTTATTTTCATGGTTTTAAAATATGGATGCTTTTATCTTTTTTTCTTATGTGATATAGACATGCTATTCATTAATTAATTCCAAACGTATTTCTACTTTTCTGGGAGTTTGGGAAATGTCTCAGCTGTTGTGTCTTCCTTGTTTCTAAACATCTTGAGGTCATCTCTCTCCTCTTCATCCCCTGGCATTCTTTTAGGTCTATACTCACAAAAGGTAAGTTCATAGATAGTTCTTTTTATTTCACATTAATGAAGCATATCAGATATAGTTAATAGTCTCCAAACTGGTAGAGATAAGAAGTCCCTGAAGTTGATGTTCATAGTCACACATGTATAAAGGCAAGACTTTTTTACATATCAAGCTCTCATTCCCAACATTGGGTGTGTGGATTCCAAAAATAAAAGTGGTGAGTGGCCAGACAAAGATCAGTGCAAGATTTAAGAAGGATGCACTGAGATCTGCAAAGACAGAGGACTGGAAAGAAGACTGAAAGAGGAAGCCACAGCAGCCAGCAGAAAGCACTGCAGGAAGCACCAGGTCACATTCTGCCCATTACTAACACCTCAGTGATATGCAGTCTTTATCCTGTTGTCAGTCATGGGCATTATCCTGTTGTTGATCTGTTTGTAAAGAAAGTGAGGATAAGTTTGCTTTATTCTTTTTTTTTTTTTTAATTTTAAAATTTTATTTGTTCTAATTAATTGTACACGACAATAGATGCATATATAGTTTTTGATAGATCATACATAGAGTGTAATCTCTCATTTTTCTGATTATATATATCACAGGATCACATCAGTCATGCAGTCATACATGTACATGATGTAATAATAGAGTCTGTTTCACTCTACTATCCTTCGTACACCATACCCCTTCCCCTCCCTTCACACCCCTCTACCTAATATAAAGTAACTCTAGTCTGCTTTATTATTTTCTAGCAGTTTTTAACAACTGCTGGAATCCAAGGGTCTTTGGAAAGGGAATGGAAAGAAGGGAGAATAATTTCATCTCTGTCTTCATCATTTACTCAATAATACATATTAGTGGTTTTAAATCATAATTAGTATCATTTAGATGTGAGAAGTCCCCCAAAACTCATGTTTGAAACAATGCCAGAAAGTTCAGAGGTGAATAGATTTGGGTATGAGAACAATTAACCAATCAACACATTAATCCCCTGATAGGGATTAACTGGATGGTAATTCTAGGTAGGTAGGGTATGGCTGGAAGAGGCAGGTCCTTGGGGGTGTGCTTTTGGGGCTCATATTTTTCTGTTAAAGGGAGTGCTCTCTCTCTCTCTCTCTCTCTCTCTCTCTCTCTCTCTCTTTCCTCTCTCTCTCTCTTTCTCTCTCTCTCTCTCTCTCTCCCCTTCCCGGTATAATGTCTTGAGTAACTTTTCCTCTGCCACCCTCTTCCATTATGATGTTCTCTCTCACCTCAGGTCCCAAAGAATGGAATCAGTCATTTATGGACTAAGATCTCTGAAACCATGAGCACCCAAATCACCTTTTCCTCCTCTAATTGTTGTTGTCAGGTCTTTTGTTCATAGGTGAAAAAAAAAAAAACTGACTAAAATAATGAGTCCCTATAGTAAAGAGCTTCTAGGGTTAAAAAAAGGTACAAAATTTATGCCAATGGATAGGATGAATACAAACAACTACATTACATATAAATTGTTATGTAAACAAGTGGGAGTTCTAAAAGTTGAGAGATGGGAACCACTCCTTCTAGATAAGGTACTTTATAAAAAAAAAGTATTTGATCTGGACTTGGGAGAAATGGGAGACTGGTTATGTGGATACATGAGAGAAGAACATTTTGAAATGCAGAGGCCTGTGTTGCCATGGGGAATAGTGTCCTGGAGGGAAGAGGGAAAGAGGAGGAGACACCTGCCAGCGATGTGGTAAATGTGACTCAATGGAAGACACATCTGAGAGGTGAAGCAACAAAGGAGAGAAGGGAAAATCAGGACACTGAAGAAGTGGAAGTGATAGAGGTTGACAAGCAAGAAAGGGACAGGGTGGGAAAGGGTGAATGAGGGATTCCAGATCTATAACTCTGAGGTGTCTAGACTGGGAGATTTGGGTGTTATTGAACCAGTTAAAGGAACCAAGGAACAGTTGCAAAAAAGTGATGTGAAATTGAGCTTTGACAGGGCCAAGAAGGACTCCTTCCCTGGCATTTCTGTGAACCAACGTTACTGCAAAATGAGCAATCACACCCTCAATAAATAGGCTTTGAAAGAGTGTGATACGATTTGGGACTTAGAGGGTTAAACATTCAACTCAGGAAATGATATTCTTGCCTTTCTCATTCCCTCCCATATTTCAGTTCTTCAAATAGATATTATTGCAGTTGCTTTACACTTGTTCACTTTGAACTTGCTCTCCTGTTGTCCCCCAGATTCTCTTCCTGTGTACCAACCATATTGGAAATTCATAAAGGACAATGAACCAGATGTCATTCATTGTAACTGTACAGACAAGACTTTGTTGTGTACTAAGTAAATATCATTTTATATCTATGGGGAGATGAAATCTAAAATTGGACTTACAAACATTTCAGCAGGTTCTCACCTAAATGTCACCAAGATGAGTAATAGCTTTTTCCAGGATTTCTCATCCTGGGTACTAGTGACATCTGGAGCCAGACCATTTATTTCAGAGGGGTAGTATTGTTCAACACATCATGTTTACAGTATCCCTGATCTCTATTCACTATCAATAATATTCTTGTCCTCCCAAGCAATGACAAGAAGAATGTCCCCAGTCATTGTAAATGTCCTCTGGAGGTAGGGTGAGCAACTGTCCCAATGTGTCCACTACTGAGGGAATTCCTCAGACACAAGGCTTTATACTTTATAACTGAGGCAGTGCTTGGGAAGACCAAGTTGAGTTAGTCACCCTACCTGGAGGGCAAAATGACTGCTGTTGAGAACATTTGGCCAATGGGAACAGAGAGTCATCTGTAAGATAAATTCCCAAGACCAATAGTTCTGGTATATATATAGACATATATTTTGATTTGTTGAACCCAATGAAGAAAAGGTTTTGATTGAAGAGGGAGGAATTGGGGAAAGTTTTTTCAAAAAAAATTTAAAAAAGGTACTGAGCCAGTGATTCAATATTGAGGCAGTTTTAACAGATGAAGGCAAGCAGTTCAGCCAGAAGAAACTGTGCAAGCAAATGAGAAGGAAGAAGGAAGACAACTCCCAGGATAAGTGTCAGCAGGAGGCAAGAGGGTAAAATCCAAAATGAGGTTGGAAAGATGGAACGGAGGCAAGACCTGAAGATTTTGAGTCTTGAGTAACAAGAAGAAAACTCAACAATAAATAACACAGATGTTAATGTTTACAATGTGCTAGGAATTGTTCTCTGCTCTTTACTGACATTAATCCACTTAATATTAGTAACAACACTAATTATAAGCAGTATTATTACAATAATTTTATCATTGAGAAAACTGAAGGGCAAAGAGGTCATCTCACTTGAAGACACAAAGTCAGTCAAAGGAATCAAATTTACACCTAATCTGTCCAACCCTGGGTTTCATACCCAGTCTTGTGACATTCTCCTCCCTCTCCAACTGACAGTAGGAATCCTTTCAATCAGTAGAGCAACATGAGCAGACATGAATTTTAAAAGATGGCTTAGATGACCCTCTATATCAAAAGCACTGAATAGTACCATATGAGGGATAAATACTTTACTCCCCTATTCCTCTATAGCAACTCTCTAGAACCCCTATTACATTCTTGAAATTTTGGGGAAAAGTAGTGTCACAATGAGCTTACACAATCTAAATTTAGTAGCAATAGTTTCATCAGCTAAATCATTTCAAATGCAATGGTAATGCTCAGTAATGGCAAAGAACCAAATAGCAAGACAGCCAATCACTTTAATAGCAAACCTCAAAAATTTAAAAACACAGAGGGAAAAGGAAAACTAAAATGCTGTGGAAGAACCCAAATTTATTTCAAGCTAGCAATAATTAGGTAGGTGATAAAATGTAGGACATGCCTCATTATTTGCTTTGGAAAAAAAATGGTCTTAAGATTTGGAAAAAGCTTAGGTAATAAGGCAACAAATCCACCCTGATCCCTGGTGGGGAGCGGGGGGTGGATAACACATCTATTTTTAGTGTGAATTTCCTAATTAGCCTCCTTGATTCTCCCATCTCTTCAATCTGAACTCTTCCCAAGAAGCCCTGTCCCTGTCTCAGTCCTGATAATTTATTAATAAGCCACCACATAAATGTTCCTTACTAAAACACCCAGATATGTGACTGTTTAATGTGGTTAATTTAAGTGGGAAAACTGAAAGTCATGTCGATGGCCACATTAGATGAGAAGAGAGATCAGCAGTGCTCCTTGCCATTCACTGAAGGGCACAGCTGAATGCCAAGAGCTAAGGTCAGATGCTGTTTCCAAACCTGCCTTGTGTTTACATGCAATAATATGGACTAGTGTCTTCTCCATTAATAAGAAGGACATGAAGCCAAAATTAAAATGTTCTTCAATGGCACCTAGAAAGAACCTGTTCCCTCTCTCTGTCTCCATTCTCATCACCCCCACTCATACCTCACCCCACACCTCCTACTACCTTTTATTGTATATTCAGGAGATGGTAGATAATTTGCAAACGTTTTTTGAAACTCATTTCATCCATGGGTAAGGACACAAAAATGCAAACAAACATATGTGCACATGCACACACCACACACACACACACACACACCAGTGCACACATAAAATAGAGCTCACTCAACTATTTAGAGGCCAAACCCCGGGCTGCTTTATTTTGGTTAAACATGAACTCAGTAAGATTGGTATTCATTTTCAAGCAGAAAATATGATAATTGACTCTCACTTGGAAAAAAAAGAGACATACCCTTCCTTTTAGAATATGTTTTAAAATGTTTCAGACCCATGGAAATCATATGACTATTTTTCATAAAACCATAGCCATACTTGGCAAAGCCACTTTGTGTCCTGGACTCCATATTCCCATTATATGCATCCTTAATAGGACAAGGGCAGAGCATTGATCCGAGGTAAATGCTTATCTTTGCTTGGCACCAATTTTAATGGCAATTTAACAATATAACAAGTAAAATCATCTGGCATAATGCAAGATGTAAGCAAATAATGCATTCTGCTAAAAAATACAACTAAACGACAAAGCAGGGTTTAGCAAAGCTGACTTATTTCTTGAGGGTTCCACGTTCAATCTAATTTGCATAGTAGGTATTTGGCAACTACACTCTCTGCTTTCCTAAATTCAATAATGTTGCCAAATTGGCAGCTTTGTAATAGCTGAGGGAAAGATTATACGCCTATACCCTGGTTTCCACTTTTCTTGTGTAACAACTCAAATGTTAAACCAATAATCTTCTCCTAAGAAAAAAACATATCAACATCAATTCAAATAATTGGTTACTAGCCGAGAAAATCAGCTGAAACTGTACCTTCTTATGATGGGTTATACTTTCCTTGAGGAAAAAAAGTAACAAAAAACTAAAGAAAGGGCTTTAAACAGAATTGCTTCAGAAACTGACATTTGTAGTGGGTGGGGATGGACCCAGAGTTCGTTCACAGTGGGTCTCCCCTGTGGAGCTGCTGCCATTGTCTAAGCTCACCTTCTGACAAAGCATCTTCTTTTTCTTTCTCTTTTTGTGATCGACGGCCTTTGGATGAGACATGGATATGGCTCTTCTGATCATTAGTCTGGAGTTTAGGTACCTCTTCAGGTTTTGTTTCTGTATTAACAAAAACATTTGTCTCTTCAGATTAAAGAACATTTTATGTATAAGACACTTCTCTTTACGCCTCTTCCAAGCATCCTTGTGAAATGCATGCAATAGAATGTTTACAATACATTCAGAACTTAAGAAATAATGAATCCCATGGACCAAACACCAGCTTGGCAGTACAAAACTGTACTGTCCAATGCGGTAATAGTCACATGTGGCTCCGGAACACTTAAAATGTGACTAACTCAAACTGAGATGCGCCCTCCGTATAAGATGCACACCTGATTTAAAAAAAAAAAAAATAAGTAAAATATCCTATGCTGGGGTGTATTCTGTTCTTTCCATTCATTACACATTGAAGTATTATTTTGACTGTATCAGGATGAATGACAACTAGAAAATTACTGTGTGCTTCCCATTTGTGGATCAGGTCATATTTCTACTGGACAGAGATAGTAATTAATAGACTGTGTAGACTGTTACTAACTTTTTTAACCTTTTGATTTGGAATAACTATAGATTCTAAGGAAGTTGCCAATAAATGTACAGGGAAGATGAATGATTTTTCACTCAGCCTTCTCCAGTGTGAAAAACCTGTTTGGGTTAGGGTTGGGTGTCCCCAGGAGGTCCATGAGTAAACGGTTGGTTCACAGAATGACACGCTTGGGAAGAAGTGAATCCCTTAGGAGATGGGGCCTAGTCAGAGGTCCTAGGTCACTAGGGACATGACCTCAAAGGAGACTGTAAGACCTGGTCTCGCTCTCTCCCTAGGACGCTCTCTCCCTCTTTCTCTCTCTCTCTCTCTCCTCACCCCAAATATGAACTATAAATATTTGTTACTATAGGCACTCCCTCAGTGTTGTACTTCTACCTGTTATTCTTAGCAGAGGTCAAACCAATGGGACCACCTGATCTTGGATTTTGAACTTTCCAAAATGTGAGGTAAATAAACCTTTCCATTTTATAAGTTAGTTGTCTCAGGTATTTTGTAGTAGTAATGTGAAGTTGACTAACACAGTGTCAACATCAGAAATAGACATTGGTACAATTCACAAATTCAAGCAGATGCATGCTTTTGACTGAAAAATTTATATCTTCTGTCCATCCATGGCTGAAGACATACTTCATTTTCTATTCATTTATTTAGTAAATGTAATCATCAAAATCATAATTACATTCTCATGCCAGATGCTGTTCTGGGACCTATGAAAACAATGATGAGTGAGAAATACCTGATACAAGCTTTCATAGAGCTTTTATTCTAGTTTGGATGGCAGAAGATAAACAAATATTTTTGTAATACAATGTCAAGGAATGCCATGTTGTAGTATGAAAAGGAGATTGTTATGGGGGAGAAAGTAAATGCTTGGGAATAGGTGTGATCAGGAAGGATATACCCTAAGGTGAAATCACAGTGAAATAAAACAAAAAACAATAACAACAATGAAAAAGTCTGTCTCTATCTTAAAGACTATCTCTGATGAAACAATAAAAAATTTAATTTTATTAAAAATATAATAGGGATTTTTCTAAAGGGAAAACAATTTTACAGGTAACTAACTGAAATAATTTTTCAAGCTGAACTTGCTGATGTTTTTGTGGAACACTATTTCTACTTATAGAACTAGAAAGGATGATTGAGGGCAAACTGGTTATTTGTACTTGGTATTTGGAAGGTTTCCTGTTTTGAAAATGAAGAAACTGAGCTGGTAAGAAAGAAAGAACTTACAGCATTTTCATCATGGATAAAATCAAGCTTTCATGGGACACTTAGAGTTCTGGAAAACTTATGCTAATTTTCATGAATCTCATAGATTTGTAAATCTTATATAATTACTATTAACAAATGTGATTTTTTAATTGTAGAAGGAGATATGTCAACATTTAGCAGATCTGCAAAACTCAGTGACAAAGTATCTATCACATGACCTAAAGATAATGCTTCAAAATCAAGGATAAATGCTGTATTTAAAGTACAAGACAGATCTGAGCTCCGGTCTTCCAGCAGTGCCAAAGCGCTACTGCTCCTGGAGAGATCTGGCCTGGAGCAAAGGCAGTTGCCAGCTCCAGTGGGGAGTTTAGGCCCTTCAGCGGCGCTATTTTACAGCTTCCCTGGCAGAGAGTGACCACCTGCCACAGACTGAGCCCACAGTGAGGAGATCAGGCCTGCCTGGGCTCTCAAGCCCAGTGTCTCTATCACTGAGCACAGTACTGTGCCCCCACCCCAACTTGGTCTAGTGCCCAGGTCCACACCCTGGCCTGGGGTCTAGCACCTTGCTGTATCTGATTGTCTATCAACACCAGGTTGCCTCTACCCAGAAGTATTGATCATTCCCAATCTGGAGGTAGTGGGACAGCAGTTTTCTTGGGTCACCGCTTGATCAAGCACCCCTCAAACATCGGGTGAGTTACTGGAAATCTGCAGGGACACTTTAAGTCTTCACAGGGAAATTGCACTGATTTGCACTACTAGAGGGGAAGATACACGAGCAACATGAGAAAACACGGGAAGAAAGTGTCCCAAACAAACCTAGATGATATATCAAGAGAACCCAAAGACAGCATGGTAGAAGGAATGACAGAAAGGGAGTTCAGAATGCTCATAATTAAAATGATCCGAGAAGAGAATGATGTGATGAGAGAGCAGATTCAGGTTATGAATAACCAGCTAATAGAGCAATTGCAGGAAGCAAAAAATCATTTCAATAAAGAGATAGAAGTTCTGAGAAAAAAACAAACACAAATCCTTGAAGGAAACAAGGAAATGAAGGAAACAATAAACCAAGTTAAAAACTCAATAGAAAGCATAACTAACAGAATAGATCACTTGGAAGACAGAACCTCAGACAATGAAGAAAAAATATTTAATCTTGAAAACAAAGTCGAACAAACAGAGAAGATGGTTAGGAATCATGAACAAAACCTCCAAGAAATGTGGGACATCATGAAAAGACCAAATTTAAGAGTTATTGGGATTGAGGAAGGCACAGAGATACAAACCAAGGGTATGAATAATCTGGTCAATGAAATAATATCAGAAAATTTCCCAAATATGATGAATGAGATGGAAAATCAATTACAAGAGGTTTACAGGACACCAAACACACAGAATTGCAACAGATCCACACCAAGGCACATTATAATGAAAATACCTAACATACAAAACAAAGATAGAATTTTAAAGACTACGAGAGAAAAGCATCAGATTACCTACAGGGGGAAACCAATACGGATATCAGCAGATTTCTCAGCCCAGACCCTAAAAGCAAGAAGGACCTGGAACAACATATTTCAAGCTCTGAAAGAAAATGGATGCCAACCAAGAATCGTATACCCAGCAAAACTTACCTTCAGATTTGATGACAAAATAAAATCATTCCATGATAAACAAAAGCTTAAAGAATTCACAAAGAGAAAGCTACCCTACAGAACATTCTCAACAATGTATTCGAAGAAGAAGAAACGAAAAACAACAATCTTAGTCAACACAGGGAGGAATTACCCTAAAGAAAGAGTCAATCAAAGGAGAAACAAAGTTAAGCTAAAAACCCCAAAAAAGCTAAAATGGCAGGAAATACTAGTCATATCTCAATAATAACCCTGAATGTAAATGGCCTAAACTCATCAATCTAAAGACATAGACTGGCAGATTGGATTAAAAAGAAAGACCCAACAATATGCTGCCGTCAAGAGACACATCTCATGGAAAAACATGCCCAAGGACTAAAGGTGAAAGGTTGGGAAAAAACATACCATGCACAGGGACTGAGTAAAAAAGCAGGATTTTCTATCCTCATTTCAGATAAAGCAGACTTCAAGCCAAAGTTAGTCAGAAGGGATAAAGAAGGACATTTCATACTGCTTAAAGGAAGCAAAAATCAGCAAGACATAACAATCATAAATATTTTGAACCAAACAATGGTGCATCAACTTACGTCAATCAGATCCTTCTCAATTTCAGAAATCAAATAGACCAAAACACAATAATACTGGGGGACTTTAACACTCCTCTTTCACCATTGGACAGATCTTCCAAGCAAAAATTGAACAAAGAAACCATAGGACTCAATGACACAATCGCTAATTTGGCTTAACAGACATATATAGAATATTCCATCCATCAAAAAGTGAATACACTTTCTTCTCAGCACTTTCTTCTCCTGGTTCCTTCTCTAAAATAGACCATATTTTATGCCACAAAGCTACTCTTAGCAAATACAAAAACATAGAGATACTACCTTGTATACTATCAGATCATAATGGAATGAAATTAGATATCAATGATAAAGTTAAAAACAGAAACGACTCCAAGACCTGTAGATTAAATAATGTGCTATTGAATGATACATGGATAACAGAAGACATTAGGGGGGAAAGTAAAAGATTCTTAGAGGTCAATGAGAACAAAGATACAACATATCAAAATCTATGGGATACTATGAAAGCAGTGCTAAGAGGAAAATTCATTGCTTGGAGTGCATTTAATGAAAGAATGAAAAGTCAACAAATCAATGACCTCACATTACAGCTCAAAGTCCTAGAAAAAGAGGAACAGATCATCACCAAAAGTAGTAGAAGACAGGAAATAATCAAAATCAGACCTGAAATCAATGAAATTGAAACAAAAAAAAAATTCAAAAAATTGACAAAACAAAAAGTTGGTTCTTTGAAAAAATAGACAAAATTGATAAACCCTTAGCCTCACTAACGAAGAGAAGGAGAAACTACAAATCACTAAAATTCATGATGGAAATGGAAATATTACAACAGACACAATAGAAATACAAAACATAATAAGAAGCTACTTTGAAAATTTATACTCCAATAAAATAGAAAACCTGGAAGACATCAACAGGTTCCTAGAGGCATATGAGCCATGCAAACTGAATCTGGAGGACATACAGAACTTAAATAGATCAATTTCAAGCAATGAAATAGAAGAAGTCATCAAAAGCCTACCAACAAAGAAAAGTCCACGACCAGTGGATTCACAGCTGAGTTCTACAAGACCTTCAAAGAAGAGCTCATTCCAATACTCCTCAAAGTATTTCATGAAATAGAGGAGGAGGGAACCCTTCCAAACTCATTCTATGACGCTAATATCACCCTGATACCAAAATCAGAGAAGGACACATCTAGGAAAGAAAATTTCAGACCAATATCCCTAATGAACATAGATGCAAAAATTCTTAACAAAATTTTAGCGAATCGCATACAAAACCATATTAAAAAAATAGTGCACCATGATCAAGTGGGTTTCATCTCAGGGATGCAAGGTTGGTTCAACATCCGGAAATCAATAAATGTAATTCACCACATCAATAGACTTAAAGTCAAGAACCACATGATTATTTCAATAGATGCAGAGAAAGCATTTGATAAAATACAGCACCCCTTCATGCTCAAAACACTAGAAAAAATAGGGATAGTGGGGACATTCCTTAACATTGTAAAGGCTATCTATGCTAAGCCCACAGCTAACATCATTCTAAATGGAGAAAAATTGAAAGCATTCCCCCTGAGAATTGGAACAAGGCAGGGATGCCCTCTTTCACCACTACTATTCAACATTGTTCTTGAAACTCTAGCCAGAGCAATTAGACAGACCAAAGAAATTAGAGGAATA
>JAJEJO010047173.1:0-35027 GCA_020662805.1 Glaucomys volans
GAACACCAATAACCCAATCAATAAATGGGCCAAGGAAATGAACAGACACTTTACAGAGGAAGATCTACAAGCAATCAGCAGATTTATGAAAAAATGTTCAACATCACTCGTTATAAGAGAAATGCAAATCAAAACCACCTTAAGATTTCATCTTACCCCAATTAGAATGTCTTTTATCAAGAACACAGGCAACAACAGGTGTTGGCGAGGTTGTGGGGAAAAGGGTACACTCTTACATTGCTGGTGGGAGTGCAAGTTGGTGCAGCCACTCTGGAAAGCAGTGTGGAGATTCCTTAGAAAACTTGGAATGGATCCACCATTTGACCCTGCTATCCCACTCCTTGGCTTATACCCAAAGGACTTAAAATCAGATTGCCTCAGTGATGCAGCCACATCAATGTTCATAGCGGCTCAATTCACAATAGCTAGATTATGGAATCAACCTAGATGCCCTTCAGTAGATGAATGGATAAAGAAACTGTGGTATATATACACAATGGAATATTACTCAGCCATAAAGAAGAATAAAATTATGGTATTTGTAGGTAAATGGATGATGTTGGAAACTCTTATGCTAAGTGAGATCAGCCAATCCCAAAAATCCAAAAGCCGAATGGTCTCTCTGATATATGAATGATGATGCATAATGTGGGGGGGAAAGATGGCAAGAATGGAGGAAAGATAGCTAGCATAGAGGGAAGGGAGGGGTGGGGGTGGGTGGGGGATAAAATTAATAACAGAATGTGTGACAGATACCATTGCCCTGTGTACATGCATGAATGCACAGATGGTGTGACTCTACCTTGTGTACAAACAGTGAAACAATAGCTGTACTCCATTTGTGTTCAATGAATCAATAAGTAAATAAAAGAATAAAATAAATAAATAAATAAATAAATAAATAAATAAAAACCCTCTCAACATGATGCCCTTCTACAAAACTAGACCAATGGCATGTAAACAAAAGCCATCTCAAAACTGGAATTAACTTTTAACAAAACTTAAAAAATAATGTATATAATTAGACTCATCCTTGCCTAGCAGGTATATTAGTGTTGATCAATTAAGGAGGCAGTAGGGGCATTTTATGGAGTATATTCAGTCAGCTGGATAAGCCTGGGTGGTAACCAGCCCCCACCCTCAGCACAGGGGCAAAATCGTTCTCGTGGGCTGGGACTGTAGTGCTCTCCTGTTGCAGACGGCCCTGCCTCAGTCACAGACACCAGCCCCAAGTAGTAGGAAAGGCCAAGAAGGTGTGTGCAGGTGGCTCCCTCCAGCCTGCCCTGTCCACTACCAGGTTGTGGGGATAAACACTCTAAGTATAGGTGGCCCTACACGAGGGAAGCAGGAGTAGCAGTGTTCTGACATGAGGGAAGAAGCAGCACAATCTCCTACAAATGCCTGCAAGTGACCATAACTGCAAAAAAGGGGGACAGTGAGGGACAGGGAAACTGCAAAAGGATTTCATTCTAGTGGTTCTCTCTCCACAGTAAGAGTCTACGGAAAGGAGCAAACCTTTCTTCATATCAGATTTCCCTGACATTTTTTAAATTATTGTTTTCATTTAATTCTAAAATGTTTTACTCACATGGTGATTTTCTGAATTAGCAAGAAAAATGAGAATACAAAATTATTGCAAAAAGTCACTCTGGTTTAGAGGCCATGGACTGCCAACACATCACACCGGCATGAGGTTCTAAAACTTACATCTATAAAAACTGCTATGGTCAGACCAAACTGTCAGAGACTGTGAGCTGCCTGAAGAAAAAAAGCACAGCTTCTTCCTTCCTTCACCCATGTAACTTCCCTCCTTCACTCATTCACAGACATCAATTCCTGAATCAAGGAGGTACTTAACACATGCTTGGTTAATGAGTAAAGTTATCTAGTAATCCTCCTAGAGTTGATTTAAGACTTTTTAAAATCAGAAAATCTCTGGATTTAAAATGAGCTGAATCTAAGCTAAGGTACCCAGATTCCAGGGCCATAAACTCTAAGACTTGGGTACAGGGAAATTAATGTTCTAGTGCTGTATCTTAAAGCACAGTGTCCTAGAAGAGCAGGATTTGTGCTACCCTGGACCACTCCTGGGAAGCAGCCACTAGTAGAATATTTGTGCTCTTGGCCACTATGAAAAGCCCACAGAACAAGCACATTTTCATCTATTCCCTTCACTGAGACACCATAAGAAATCCCAGAGTATGCTGGGAAAGCACAGCAGAAAAACAAGGGAATGACTTCTCCTGCAATCATTGTTTTTCAGTTAGCATCTTCACAAGTCTCTACTCCTGGGTCAAATTAGAGCTGATCAAGCAGAGAGTGGACCCATGGACAACACTTACCTTCAAAGAGGAAGAACACTTATGATGCCCATTTGCTTTTAAAGGTTCCCATATAGTAACAGTATTCAGCTCTCATTTTCAGCATTAGCTGAAAGAGTGTTCAAAGCCTTAAAAGGGAAGGGGGGTGGACGTGAGGGAGCTGCGGAGGCATCACAGCTGCCTTGAAAGCCGGAGACTGCTGCAGTCACAGTCCATCAGTTTCATGCCTGTGGTTTCCTTTCATTCTCAGAGTCAATTTAAATTACTAATAATCAGGAAACCTACATGACAAGACATCCATTAAAGACAACTACTAATAAAATCAAAATTAAATATCAAATCGGATCATGGGGCTGGCTCCTGGGTTATCATTTAAGCTTGCATAAAGTGCAAACTAATACAGTAGAGGCACTGCTCCGAAGAACAAAATTAATTGCCTTTGTGAGTTATCCCAACTCACAAAACTCCTTCAGAAAAGTTACTGCTTTGTTAACAAGCAGTAGCCTCTTAAAATCCCAGATGCTCTTACTATCACATACATGCTTAAGGGGTAAAATTTTTTTATTAAACTTCTTAATAAACTAGGAGGCCACCTTACTGCAATCACATGTACCATAAGTACAACTGTATAATCTAATTTTAAAGTCTAACACAAATATCTTTGGCTTAAGGAATGAATGTGACTACTTTTTACTTTACTTTTCCTATTGCCTGCTCAAGTTACTTCCAAACTGCACTGAGTAAATACAGTCACATTGTAGCCCAAGAAACTTGGCAGTGCTGAGCAACCTTATATATAAAATTTAACTGAAGCACCACCAGACCCGGAGTTGGGTGAACAGCATACCAGATGGATACCTTGGGCAAGTAACACCTTCTCTCTGGGACTCACTGGTAAACGGAGGAGGGACGAAGTGGATCAGATACTAAACTTGACTGCAAAATGATGAGAGCAGAGTTTCCTGATCACCACTGTCATTCTGGTACTTACCTGTTGAAGAATGAGCCCTTGCCATGGGCATGCCCTGAACAAGACATGAAGATAATATAACTCGTTTAATTTCTGTAACAATACGGTAAAGGGGAATGACTATTGCTATTTCCTACATAAGGAAATGGAATTCTGGAAAACCAGATCCACAGCTTCTGGGTAGAGAGGGGATTTGAACCTAGGTTCATCTAATAAAACCTAACTTGCTATTTTCTTCCATTAAGAAAAAGAAATATTTCTGTGAAACTAAATCAGATCGCCTACACTGCACCCATCCAAAATCATCTTTGTCCATTCCACAAGAGGACACACCGACATTCTAAATTCCTAAACCTGCTTTCAATTCAGGGTTTTTACACCTTGTTTACATTTATGTAATTTTTGAGTAACCTGGCAGGCAGAGCTTCGCAGGAACCTTGACAACCTCCTGGAGGCTGCCTATGGCCTCCTCACAGCTTTTGCCAGAGTACATGTTTTGTTCCCTACTGTTCTAATGCATGGCTGAAATGCCAGACAGTGTTGTTGGAATGGCCCCTATCCCTCCGCCCTGCATGGTCCAAATTTTTTGCAAAGCAGTTACAAAGGCAATTTTGGAAACATACAACTCTTAACAACTCTCCCATCTGGTTTTCACACCAGCCCCTTCCTCCATAAGCTCACAGAAGTCATAGTCAGCTCCTGTTTTCTGAGAAACTAGCTGTCTTTTCATCTTGCTGGGTGTACGTTATGTCTGTCTGTCAGCAAATTGGGAAATGGTCTCCATCCTGACAGATACATTTTGTAAAGCCTTAAAAGCACATACACTAATGTGAAGGAAAAAAAGGGAAATTTTTCTGGTTTGGACTCTGGCTATTTGCTCTTTACAGCTTAAGTGTCAAGGGAATGGGATTTCCCAGGTAGATGTACTAATGTAAAATGCATTAGTGTTAAGGTGGGGGCTCCCAATCCACCCAGGGCCAAAGGGTTAATACAAAATGACAGAATTTAATGACTGCTATTATGGTTGCCAAGCAACCCAGAGAAGGTGTGCCATAAAGGCCTAATTAATGAATGAGGTAGCAAGAGTTTCTGTTAAGTTGGTAAGCAGTTCACAGTTCACCATTGGTTGGCTTTGCCCAGATGGTAATACTCTTAAGCTTTCTTAGCTCCACTGAGCAGCAGCAAAATAATGTGATTATAGTTGCAGCTCTGACTAAAGTTCTGACATCCTTTCCATACTCAGTGCAATTTCTAAAGTCAGTTGAAACAACAGCTTCTTGCAAAGATTCACAGTGAGAATGGTAGACTTGCATTTTGTTCCTCAGATGATCCAGATCCACAGGAACACTGGAATTTTCCTTTCTGGGCTCTCCTCCACTGTAGTAAACATTTTAAGTAGACAAAAATTCAGGACCCAAACTGCATTGCCACTGGATCTAGAGGTTTCTTTGGGGAAAATGTTCTCTCTAAAGGACAGCCCTGACAATGGTAACAAAGGATGACAACTAGGTGCCCACAACTCACTAAGATCTGTACTAGTGCTTTACATTACTGCTGGCTTTCATAGCTCTGAAAGGTAGGAATCACCACTCCTGTTTTATAAGCCAAGGCTCAGAGAAGCCAAGAACCCTGCTCAGCATCAAACACACTGCTAGAATGTAGCTGAGTTAGGATTTAAAACCTGTTCTGGCTCTCACGCCCATTCTCTGCTTAGTGCACTATGCTATCACTGCTGTGGGTGACAATCATGAAGATAACTGCCTACCGTGTATGTGTATTCAGGGGTTCAACACAGAGCTAGTCCTTAAATATCTACTATCTTATTTGATCATCATCCTTATAACAACTGAGATTCTACTGGTATTACTAATCCCCTTGTTAAAGAGAAGGAAAAGGAGGCTCGTTTCAACTAGTAAATGAGGAAACCAGTCCTTGAACTCAAGCCTCTGAATGCAAAGCTGCTCTCCTTTCACTGTGCTGCATCGCTGTAGTAACCACTACTCATTATTAAAGGCCTGCTCTAACTTAATTTCCATACTGAAAATGGACAATATACTCAATTACCCTGTTCCCTCCATGTCACCATCATCAATTAAATCCATGAACTTCTTTTTAAGGAGTGTACCTTCTACATCCGAATGTAGTTCAAAATCACCACATATTCAAACAGGGGAAAGCCTCTGAAAGCAGGTGGAATGGATTGGCAAGAGAGGAAAAGCAGTTTTCTTCACCCTAACCACCAGCCAGGTCTTGAAGAAAACAAGAGGGGGTGGGAGGGCGGGGAAACACAAGAGGCAGCTGCCTCACACAGCCTGAGCTCCCAGGGGAAATGCTCTTAGTCTTCAATGGAGGAGACTCTGTGCATGCTGAGGGGCCAAAGGGGGGCCCCAAATGAACAAAGGTAAAGAGAAGAGGAAGAAAGATTGGTCTGAGACCAGTTAAAGTGTTCTCATTAATGGGCCTGCAACTTCAAATATAATCAAAGTAGAGGACCCAGCTTGGACTAGCAAAGGATCAGAAGAATCGCCCCTCTGATCTTTTCATTCACTGAAATACAGTCTTTTTACAAGGCCCAGCAACTAGTACAAACGTTCACTTTTCTGACTATCAGGGCTACTTAAAATACATTCAGACTCCTTTCACACTAAATCTTGGCAGAGTTAACTTAATCACTATTAAGATTTTCTTATGGGTTGGGCCATGGTTATTTACAGCTGACACTTATCTATGGCAATGTCTAAAATCCAATACTGGTTTCCTGCTGACATCAAGTATACATGTGAGCTGCCTCAGTCCTGCTCCTTGCGAGCATCTATTTGGAAATACAATCAACTGAGTGCCGGTTTAGGCAAAATGGAATTAGAAGGTACATCTTTGCTTAAAAGAAATGACATTCATTCGTCCATCAAATTTTCCTTAAACATTTAAAAGGCAAAGTGGTAGGGGGCTAGCAAAGTGCTAGTACAAAAATCAGAACTTGCAGATTATAAATAACATTCCTTCCAAGCATCTGAGAGCTGGATTCTGCTTAGCAAGCTGGCCAGCTTGTTCACACACCCTCCACACCAACAAGTCCCAAACCCACTACGTGGCATGTAAAGGCCTTCATCTCTGAGTCTCCCAACTTGACTCCCCACCATTCCCCACAGAGCTGGAGAGTGCTTCAGCACAATGAATGATAAGCCACTCTGCAGAAACACTATGCTCCTTGGCTGTGGGCCTCTATATTATTCAACTTGCTTATAATGTTCTTCCTCATTCTCATTCCTGTCCAAATTCCCTACTCATGTTACCACTCTTAGTTGCCCTGTAGGTCCCACTGCACTTCCCATCTCCACCAGTTTAAGTGATCCATGTTCCAAAAGGGCTTTCGGGCTTTTGTACACTTGTCACATTGAGTTCACTAGTTTGACCATCTTTCCCATGAGGACATCCTATCTCTATGTGGCAACTGCATTGCCTGGTTCACAGCAGAATGCAGCAATGTTTACTGAACCAGTGCTCACTGGGTGGATGCACTATTCTTAACACTAACCCTATTCTAGAGTGATCTCATTTGCTGCCCTGATTGTCAACATGGAAAATTCCAAATTTTCCTTCCTTCCTTCCTTCTTTTCAAAGGTACTGAACTAATCTAACCTTTGTACTCTTAGCACTTGGTGCTCACCCCCATTCTTTTTTTTTTTTTTGGAACCGGGGACTGAACTCAGGGGCACTCGACCACTGAGCCACATCCCCAAGCCTATTTTGTATTTTATTTAGAGACAGGGTCTCACTGAGTTGCTTAGGGCCTCACTAAGTGGCTGAGGCTGGCTTTGAACTCGCGATCCTCCTGCCTCAGCCTCCAGAGTTGCCGGGATTACAGGTGTGTGCCACTGCGCCGGGTTTGCTCATCCCCATTTTTAAAGTCAGTTTGTTGCTCCAATTAACCAGCATTTCCCATCCTAACCCCTAGACTGGCAAATTCAGAGTCACTATATAAAACAAGCACCAAATCACTAAAGGAAACAGAGAGGAGGAGCCACCAGATCACACCTGTGGAGCATCTAATCAACTTCTAAAACCACACACACCTAACTTTCCTAATGAGGCTTCTGTATGAATTTCACCCCGTAGTAGTACTGAAAGTAAACACCACATTCTCAACTCTGCTGGCTCCAGGCCAAATCTGACTTCAACTTTGGCACAAAGAGTTAACCACCTGGAGTGAGCAGAGAGAGGGGAGGAGAAGAGTAGAAGGGAAGAGGGAGGACAGACGGAGCATAAAATTACCAAAAAAAAAGTTACTGAGCTGACTTCAGAAGAGAAATCTGGTTGATTTTAAATGAAAGCTAGGATGCAGACAGGAGGTGGCAGCATGGACTTGAGGTCTGAGAATCAAAATGTCTGGCCAGGCCTCCCCAGCCTTTTTTTCAATGCTGTGTCGCAGAAGCTGAATCACAACCTCTCTGAGTGCAAGTCGTTCTCCAGAAAGCAACCACATCTTAGTCAATATGATATTCTGAGAATAAAAAGACTAAAAAGAATAGCAATTCCCCAAAGAATCAAGCTGTAAAAAATACAAATTATCCCCAACTGCCTTTATAGCACATATGAATGGTCAAAATCTGAACCTGCATTTAGGTTTTGACTAATATTTCAAATTGGCTTTGAGTGACTCCAAAGTATGAAATTGGCTTTAGTGTCTACCATTTCAGTCTGGCATTAACAAATGCATCATCAGGAAAATTCTTAGCAAAGAAAAATTGAAAAAGCAATTCTTATTCCTTTTTGAACTGTTTCAAGGAGTCCTAACTTTACAGTAAAACATCTCTGCAGTTGCAATGCCACTCAGAGCACAATGACACCAATTATGCCACACGCCTCACTAATTGTTAAACCTTTGGATATAGTTAAAAACTTAGAAGTTGAATATGAAATGCTCTCATGACCCTCGTTACATTTTTGCTCGAAAATCTTCAATATCAGTGTAATTGTGAGTTAAATGCTAAAATTCAGTGACATTCAGAGAAGGAATTTATAAAGCCTTTTAAAACACTCAAAAGTTGAATAGCTTAGGTCTTTGATGTGACTAAATGCTCTGCAAACCAACTTGAGAAAAGTTTCCTTCTGTCCAGTATGCACAGGCAGCTGCCCGGCCCACAGGTTCTAGAGTGAGATTTGGAAGCATTTCAGCATCACCCTCCTCATAATTCAAACCCTGGTTTATGTCTGTCTTTATAGGTCACTGTGGGCCAGATGGAAAATATTAAGGAAAAGATATTGCAACTAAAGCAGCAGGCCGTAGTGCATGGTCACAGGCCCCAGCTAACCACAAGCAGATCTGCAGGCAGGCTCTGCTCTGCACACCGGAGCTCTGGAGCATCCTCTGCCCAGCAGCAGGAGGGCCCCCAGCCAGCAGAGAGCAGCCACTGTGCCAAACAGACTGTGCGGGTCTCACTGCTCGGATGGTTCCAGTGAAAGAGGGAGAATCGATGGACTCCTTTGTAAACAACTTCTTGTGCTTTCAGGCTGTGACCAACTTCAAAGGTGGAATAACTTAATCCAGTCAAAAATTATGCCATGGAAATCTTGACGCAGTTTTCCTCCTGAGGAAATACCTATGTGATTCCTTATAAACTGGACTTTAACAGGTAAACAACAAATGACAAAAGAAAAATAAGCTCATCTTTTAGCAAGTAGGAAAAAACTGTACAACTGAATATATCTACTATTTAAACCAATTTTCAGCAAAATCTGATTGGATATTAGTGAATTCAGATGTTGAACATCAAGTTTGTGTTGTGCCATGCCATTACTTTTATGTCCATCTCTATTTACAGTGTCTGGCTCACAGTGTTGATTATTCTCAAATATGTGTAGAATATAAAGTTTGAATTAATGATAATGGCTAAAATTTACTAATGGCTTGGTCTCTAATAGGTTATCTCAGGACTCTATCTGTACTAAATTTCCAGAAGAACTCATTTTTACCAAGAAAAGCTCTTGTTTATAAATGACTTAAGAAAGGTATTATCATTAATCCCTTTATGCAAAGGCTTAGGATAATTCAATAGAAACTTGCCTAAAATTAAATCCAAGTCTGAATATGAGTCCTGATTCTTCCACTACCCCATGCTGCCTCTCTGTATCACGTGAACATACTTTAGCCATTCCAACCACGACCATTTCCAAAATGCACTAGACCCTGAAGTCCTTCAGGACAAGGATAGTGCTTTATTCACAGCCGAATCCCCAGCAGTCAGCACAGAGCATGAAAGAATGAAAAGAATGAATGAACAGTAGGAAGAGCTTCTTGGCCTTCCTTCCAAGGAAGGAAGGCATCCTCAAGGGTAGTGTCAAATTTGTGCCCAAGTGTCACAAAAGAGGAAATCAGAACTTGGATGATTCTTGATAATGGAAGAGAAACAAACTGGCAAGTAAAGAGATCTTAAATGTAAATTTTTAACCTAGAATCCAGAGATCATAAAAGGGAGTTCTATGAAAACCTTTACTGTCTGTAAAACTTTATAAGGACACCCAAAAATATTTTTGGAGATGGTTCCAGGAAATTCCAGCAGATATTCCAAGGATCACATCACCCAAAAAAGTTAGCTCCATAAGGTAATAAAACTGGAGAAGACCCTTGGAGGCCAGAGTGGGAAAGATCAGGATTCTGTGCCTAGGATATGAGTTGAAGTTATGCCCTCTGACCAGTCACCTAACTTTAGCCAGATCACGCTGAAGTTCACTGTTGTCATCTGTAATTTACCAGGTGGTGACAAGAACTGAATGGATGGTGAACGTTAAAAGTATTAGGCATGATACCTTCTCTCGACCTGGCAGTGCTCCAAGCATGTAAACTACACAACAATAAAACATGAACAGGAGATGGTACAGAACCACTAAAGGAAATATAACGAGGGGAACAGCTGCTCTTATTTTCCCTAAACTGTTTTTTGTTTAGTTATCTAAGAGTAAAAGCCAAAAAACATCTTTTCCCAAAGATTCCACTATACTGTCTCATTTCTATCAAGTTAAAAGTTCATATCTATACTTTGAACTAGATTTTTCTGATGCAAAAAAAGATGGATGGTATTCCTAGGTGCAGAGCAAAACCAACAAAAAACTCTAAAATGCCTATGACACCAGTGGAAAGAAACATGGATACTGTCTCCAACCTGATCCACCTGTCCAGAGAAGAGCACTTTTTAGATCCTCCCAGATGTATGTAGCCTTTGAAGCTATTTGCTTTGACATCATAATTACAAAATAGTGCAAGGGCTGTGAGATCACAAACAGATGATGATTCAAAGAAGAACAAACATCAAGAAACAATCTTTTACTTGCTAAAGACATTAAATAATAGGCAAATGCCTTCAGAACACAAAGACTTGAGAAGTTTGAATAAAAATAATGAAAACTCAGTACTTAATTTTTTACTTGTTACCACTTATTGGCACCAAAAAAGAAAAAAAAAACAGGAAAGAAATATTTAGGTATAAATCTAGCAAAAGACATGTAGGAATTTTATACTGAGAACCACAAAAAATAAAGGAAAAGAATCAAAGAATAGGTGGAAAGATGTACTGTGTTCATGGACTGAAAGATTCAAATATTGTTAAAATACCATCTTTCCTCAAGTTGCTTTATACACTCAACTGATTATCAATCCAAATCCGTAGGATTTTCTGTAGATATCAAAGACCAAAGAATTAGAAGAACAAAATTTATTTATAGAGGCAAAGGAACTAGAATAGCTAACATGATTTTGAAATAAGAAAAACAGATAGAAGACTCAGGCTATCTGATTCAAGACTGTTGAACCCAGAGGTGTTCTTAGCACTGCACCACATCCCCAGCTCTTTATTTTTTGAGAATGGGTCTCACTAAGTTGTAGAGGTTGGCCTCAAACTTGTGATTCTCCTGCCTTAGCCTCCAGAGTCCCTGGGATTACAGACATTTGCAACCCCTGCCAGGCTAGTCAATTAATTTTTGCAAAAGTATAAAGGTGATTCAAAGGAGAAAAGATGGTCTTTTCAACAAATGGTATTGGAACAACTAGACATCCATGCAGAAAAAACGAAAACATAAAACAAAACAAACCCTCACCTTGTACCTTACACCTTTTAGAAACTTTAGCTCAAAAATGGTTCATAGATCTACAGGTAAAATATAAAACTTCAAGAAGAAAACATAAGAGAAAATCTTTGTAACCTTCTGTTAGGCCAAAAACTTCCTAGATATGAGTCCAGAAACAATCCACAAAAGATAAGACTGATGTGTTAAGACTTTATATAAATTAAAACCCTTTGCTCTGTGAAAAAACACTGTTAAGAGTTGGAGACTATTCACAGACCAGGAGGAACTATTTGCAAATCACACATCTGACAAAAAAATTGTATCAAGAAGATTTAAAGAGCCAGGCATTGTGGTGCATGCCTGTAATCCCAGCAACTTGGGAGGCTGAGGTAGGAGGATCACGAGTTCAAAGCCAGCCTCAGCAACTTAGCAAGGCCCTATGCAACTTAGTGGTACCCTGTCTCAAAATAAAAACTAAAAAGGGTTAGGGATATAACTCAGTGGTTAAGCTACCCCCCCCACACACACACACACATAAAAAAGAATAAAGAACTTTTAAAACTCAATAAGGAAACAAATCTATATTTAAATAGGCAAAAATCTGAACAGACACTTTGCTAAACCAGATATACAGATGGCAAATAAGCACAGGAAAATACACCCCAAATCATTGGTCATTAGGGAACAGAAAATTATAATGACAATAGATTCCACTACAGTGGAGCATCGCTAAAATAAGAAAACAGTGATGTCAAATGTTGGTGAAGATTCAGAACTAGAACACCTGTACCTTACTGGTGCAAGTACAAAGTGATATAGTCACTTTGGAAAACAAACAGTTTTTTATCAAGTTGTATATGCCCTGAGCATATGACCCAGCAATCCCACTCCAAGCTATTTGCTCAAGAGAAACAAAAACATGTGTTCACACAAAAACCTACTTGGGAATATTTTTAACAGCTTTATTCACAACCACAGAAACTAGAAACAACCCTAGTGTCCTTCAATGGTGAATGGATAAACAAATAGTGGGTACATTCATACAATGGAATACCTATTCAACAATAAAAATGGATAAATCACTGATACACACAACATGAAAAAAATCCCAAATGCATTTTCCTATGTGGAAGATGCCAGATCCCAAAAGGTAATCCCGCCTGATTCCATTCATGACATTTTAGAAAAGACAAAAACTACAAAGATGGAGATCAGTCATTGTCAGTGGCTGGCAGTAGAAGGAGGGTATGACTACAGAGGGCAGCAAGGGAACTGGGGAAAGGGAAATTTCAAAACTGCTTGTATTTTAATTGTGATGAAAGCTACATGATTGTATGCATGTCTTAAAATTCACTAAATTATACATCAAAGACAGTTTTACTGTTATGTAATTAAGAACTAAAAATAGAATTTAAAACTCTCAGAACCTCTAAATTTTGATAAGTACATATAAACTTTCAAAATAAAATTATATAATTTAATTTAGTTAGAAATGCAGGTTCTGAATAAAAAGAATCATGCCATGTTTTAGTTGTATTACATCTTGCCAAGCCTCAGTTTCTTCATCTGTATGATGGGAACCATAGTGCGCTCTCGCAAGGTTATGATGAGGATTCAATGAAAGAATGCATGGAATATATTTGGTGAATAGCAAGCTTTCGATAAATGAGTTGTTACCAAGTTTTTATGCACGTTTTAACAAGGTTTTTATTTTAAGTTCTGGAAAAGGAAGACATTACATTCACCCAAAATGCAGAACTATTATAAGATGATAATGGGATCCCCTGAAACCAACATTAAGTCACCAATTCAGAGGAATTTACCTGTTTAAAATACACAGATGACTACATAATTATCCAGCTTTCTTTATCGGGGGTCAATATTACAACAGATTGTTATGTGCCTGCTCTATTGACCCTAGGCTGTGTGAAGGTGGGGAAAGTATGTCTTCTATGTCGCCCCATCCTCACTGTCATGTCATACCAGGACCTAAGGACACCCAATCAAAGTTCCCTTAAACTACATCAGATAGGGCAGCATAAAAGAGTGGGAGTCAGAGCCAGGTTCAAATGCTGACAGTTAGTTAATAACTACTCTCCAAGGCCCCTTCACCATTTCTATAAATTAAAGACATTTTTTTCCCTTGCAGGGTTGTTGTGAAGACTGAGTGAGACAACACTCAGTTCTCCAGACATGATGGACTTCTACGCTGGCAAGTTTCTGCCTTATTCTCTCACATTAACACCTCCTCCCAAGAGAAGGCTTGGAAACAGAGCTTGAGGAAAGGTTTTTTTTTTTTTTTTTTTTTACATTTTTAAAAAGTTTTATTAGATTTCAAGTTGGTCACCAGGATTGATTACTACAAAAGAGCATTACATGTTAGGATTTGGTCCTCCAAACAATCCTTTGAGGGACTTATTACTGTCCTTAAGTATATAGATGGGGAAACAGAAGTCCAGAAAAGTCAGCCATGTATTTATGAAGATACAGCTGAATAAACAAAAGCTGAGACTTGAACCTTCTGAATTTATATCTGGGCTTCCCCCCGACAAGAGAATCAAGGAATTAATCAAAGGTACATCCATCTAAAAGCTCAGTGACCTTCCAACTATCAATCAGTTGATAAAAATTAAAGTGCTCCTTTTTCCTCTATGACCACTTCTGGATTTTGTAAAACCACTCCCCCAGGGAGGAATGAGTAATTGCCATTCATAGAACCTCTACTACCTATCAGACACTCTGTAAAATAATTTGCAAACCCTGTCTTACAACAACCCTGTGAGGTAGGTTCTTTTATCTGAATTTCAGAGATGAAAAGGGGGCAGGGGGTTCAAAGAGATTAAGTAACTTATTAAAAATCCTAAATTGGCAAGGGAAGCTGGTAAGCAAACCTAAACCTGTCTGGCTCCTTCTACCACACAACAGCACTCACTTCCAGAACTTTTAGGATGCTCCCATGATTTTTAAAGGCTCAAAAAAGCCAGGTTCATGATTTGTCCACATTCTTCTCACAGTATAACATTCAGTGTTTGCCTGAACTTCTAGAAGTTACCCTGTCATGAGTAACAAGATAAGCAGTGAGGTGGGTTTCCTTTTAGGAAGTTTTTATTATTAACCAAGCATTCTGAATCCCCAAAACATGTACCTTTTAGGAAAATCACAGAAGCTAGCTAGTTTGACTTCATCTCTACAAATGTGCTTGGAAGAGCTAATATTTTCATTTTACAAATGAAGGGAAGCCCAGCAGCACATCCAAAGTCACACAGCTCATCCGCCTCTGAGCAGAGTGGGGAAGGAGGGTCTCTCCTCTGCTAACACAGTAGCTCTTCAGTCATGTCATAATGTTGCAAGAGAAAAAAATCCCTTGCCCTCTTATTTTCCCCAGGGGATACCTGTTAGGAAAGAGAATATAATAGCATTGAGCCAGTGTCCCCACCTAAAGAATAAATGAGGTCTCATATTTAATATCCCATTGAAAAGTGACAAAGTGCTAATAATTAAATGCAATTAAACTTTTAAAATATTGCCATGCATTAGGAAGACTGCACTAAAACTTCTATAATCCCTCTGATCATGCAGCTCAAACACATTGGTGGAATGAGGAAGGAAATGTCCAAGGAACATGAATTATGGCAATAAAGCCCTAATGAGCTTACTGAAACTTAGTAAGATGATTTTGATTTGAATTTTTAAAAATCACATATTTGAGTATTAAGGGACAATGGCAACTATCCAGTTGTCATTTTGTACAGATGAGGATGACCAGGTCAGGCATCTTGCCCAATATTACATGGCCTATTAGCAGTACAATCACAACTAAACCCCTGGTCCCAAAGCTCCTAATCTTTCCTACATACTACACTGAGGCCACTTGTAGAGACTGCTTTATCAAGGTTATGAAGTTGGTGATCTTAAAGTTATAGAATGCCAATGTACTTTATTTAACCTTTTTAAGGCAAACAAAAATTTCATTAAAGCCAACCAGCTTACCTAATGTAACAGTAGGTAATCCTGCCTGGGTTCGAATTATTATTGTACTGGGTTAGAATTACTACTGGCATCTAATATGGAAAATATTTTTAAATTTTTAAATTTGACCTTGAGTTGAACTCAATTTTGAAAGGGTAACAGACTATATGACGGAGTAGCTCAGATTAAATTTACTAAGAAAATCCTGTTGAGTTGGGTAAAAAAAAACAATAGAAGCAAAGATTTTCATGTCCATTCCTTGATCTTTAAAATAGTATTATATAACAACAGAGGGTCTCCCTCTTTCCACTTCCAAAAGGAAATTTCAAAATCCCTTCTCTCCAGGGGATTTAGCAGTCATAGGCAGCACTTCAAAGGGGGCAGACAATGGATGGGTATAAATCATGAGAAACTCTCATCTTTTAAAACACTATAAATACTCTAAAACAAATACACCTGAATTCCAAGACAATCAATCCCCACACCCCAAAGCAAGCAAATAGACTACCACATGAGAACTGCTACCAAAGTTTTGACACTTGCATTATAAGCCATTACTAACTAACAAATACAAATATCCTTCTGGGAAATTTATATGAGAAAATTCTTTCAAAGACCATTTAAAAGAGCCTACTAGTTTGTCTTAGCTAAGGAAACTTCCCAGAAGAATGAGAAATTGAAATAAGAGGAACACTATCCAGAATGCAAGGCACTGAGCATATTAACATCTATCAGGGGACTCATAACCAGTGTTTGTTAAAGAGGATTTTAAGATTAATAGCTAAAATGAAATTAAATTTAAAACATATTCAAACTAATCTATATGTTTGCTTGTTACATATGCAAGATCTCAAAAAGTCTCTAAATATAATTTACAACCTAAACAATTGTTTGCTGATTCTCCTTTTACTGAGTAAAAACCTGAAGATAAATAACCATTGCAAAGCTGCACACTGCTGACATCTGGGCCAGATTACATCAAACATTTCTGTTCAACACAGCACAAGAGAATTAAAAACAAAAAAAAAAAAATCCCAATTTAAACCTGTCCCTAGAGCATAAAGAATGAAAAACTGCCGAGTCAACAGCTTCTGGGTGTGCACGTTCATGTGTGTGGTGACGTTGCTTTGTTTGCTTCTTGGTTTTCATTTTTAATTTCATGCATTTTCAATACATCTCTGTATAGTTCTCTCACTATTCATTCGCTAAGAATGCTCCTCAAAGCTTACACTCTGATTTGTTAATGGAACAAGTCTCATATCTTAAGTCAAAAGTATTGGCTACCAGTAAGAAACCATTTGAAGGACACCAGCAACTTTTGTTAAGGCTATTGTTTTATAGTTAAATGCCATTCAGAGCAACTTGAACTGGACCTTTCTACTATCAAAGAGAGTAATTCACTGGGTTGCCTGGGATTTGGCTGGCAGGCCATCCTAATATTTATCTGGAGACAACTTTCACCTTTGGCTAGAAAATACTAACACAGAACTTGAAATTGACCAAAGTAAGGAAAATAAATACTACAAAAAAAACTTATTCTGGATTTGGCAAGGCTATTTCTCAAACGATAGAACCTGTAATATTTTGTTAGAGTATGTTCATTTGTGTGTAAGTACACATACAAACAAAAGGAGCTCAAAATATTTAGTCCAGCTTTTAGCCAGAATATAACATGCCAGCCTTTACCAGGACATAAAAATGTTTTCAGGAAATGAAGTCTGAAAACAAGACTCAGTTGTCCTTCACTCTCTCAAGAAATCCATTCAACCACTCTGATTTTAGCGTTTTCATTAGCAAAAGTTAGGAAAGGGTGGATTTGTGGCATTTTCAGAGCTGACTTAAGAAGTTTCAAATAATTACCTTATAGACACTGGAGCAGGCAGTGCAGTGAGAAAATAACAAGCAGCCCCTGGGCTTTCTTCCTAAGCTTCAGGATTCTTGATTTTCTTATTAAAAAAAAAATAAATCTTAAAGCATTTATCTTTCCTAAGTGCTACAACTAACTTCCTGTTCTGAATAAAGATAATTTTTAGATATAAATAAAACTAAGGGAGAAAGCCAGATTTTGAAGCATCTGGGAGTGACGAATTGAGAGAAAAATGTGGTAACCCACAGAAAAAAATCTCAGAGCAGCTTAGATAGGACGTGTAGCTAAAAGTTATCTCAGGTTTTCAGGTCCCACTTCTCTGAGATGATGAACTCATACTATCTTTTAATGAGAGGCTTGTATCTGCCTTTGATGTGTGAAAGACACTCCCAGCTGGAGGAGAGTACAAGAAAGATCTAAAATATTTGCTTCAGCTGCAAAAAGCTACTAATGAAAGTTTAGAAAATGAGGTAGCATTAGAGGGGGAAATCTTTGGGGAGAAAAGATGACTTACACTCATCTCATGAAATCTTAGGGGAAAATATTCCAGTAAAACAAAATCTGACAAATAATCTTCCCCCCTCTACACACCACATTTCTCCCACCCTCCTCCTCCTTATTCAGAGTAAGTCCTTCATCTCCTAGTGTGGAAGAGGGAGAAAAGGGGCTTCATATAATTTGCTATTCATCCAAAATACCAATGGTGAGACTCATATAACAACTTCAGAGGCTTCAAAACCCAACAGATTCATCAGCTCATGTAGGGGAGAGTTTTAGAATTAATTCTTATAAAGTAAGAATTCAGTAAGTTCAGAGAAGTCTCCATTATCTCTGCACTGCTGATGATCTGAGATCACTGTCATCTTATTTGTCAAAAATGTAAACAAAAATAGAATCTAGTTTTCTTTTTAAAAAATATTTTATTGTTTATTTTATGCAGTGCTGAGAGTCATCAAATCCTGTGCCTCATACATGCTAGACAAGCGCTCTAACACTGAGCCACAATCCCAGCCCTGAATCTAGTTTTCTTAATCACCAATCCATCTAAACGTATTTTCTAATACTCCTATCTATTCTCAGTACAGTGCACAGCTACAGAAAACAAGCACTAAACCATTTCCATAGGCAATTATAGTGTTTCTATGCAGAGTTTGGGACACTTTTAATCTCTCTTAGCTGATCTGTAGCGTTAACTGCTTTCCCTGAATGAGCAAGGAGATTTACAGAGGCAACAGATTATTTGAAGCCTTTTCTTAGGATTCCCTGTGATAGGTGAGGAAAGATGCATACGAGGAAAACATAAGTTCCTTCCTAGAAAAAAAATTTTACATTGCTAACCACTAAATTAGGCATTTTATATGACATGTTTACTTAAATGTTAACTGTACAAAGTAGGTCTCATTATCTTTATTTTACAGATGTAGGAAATGAGGATTAGACAGATCAAGTGACAAGCTTTGTCACATGGTTAATAAATCAGATTTTAATTTTTAATTGACAGAATATTTGTACATATTTATGAGGTATATCATGACAAATTGATAAGTAAGTCAGAACATAAATCTAGTTCTGACTAGATCAAAATGCTATGCTTTAGAATGTATTAAACATGTATTATCACCTACTTTCAGTGAAAGAAATAAATGCTGTAAGGTAAAGGTGAAACACAGGCAAATGCGGGAACTGTGATATAAGTTACTTCATGCATCTAGTACTTAATGGAGCAACTTTCATTCATCCTAGTATTTAATGTAGCACCTATTATGAGCCAGGTAGTCTTCTGGGTTCCCTCAACCGCAACCAAATTCTTGTATTCTCTCTAGGAAATTATATAATTTCTCCCTTCAAAGTTTCCATATTCCTAGGCCAATGTGACATTCCTTTTTTCTCCTCACACATGCCTGGCTGAAATCACGCCAAACCTCAGCAGCTTTTTGAAGTGATAAGTCTGCTAGAGTATTTATGTTAAAAATAACAATTTCAACAGCATAACTAGAAATAAATATTCTACTCCAACAACCAAAATTTTGCAAGTGGTTAAAAAGAAAGGGAGATGAGTTCTCTCCATATCTGGCTACCTCAAGAGGACAACTGATAACTATAGATCAATTCCTTCACTACCCAACATCAGTGTGCCAACAGTACTAAAATAAAGTGGAAGAACTGCTACATCTCTTTAGTCTGATTAATTTATCCATTTTGCAAATTTTCAGATACTATATTTCAGACAATGTAGTCTTTTGGACTAAACACAAGAACGAGGGAAAATATTTGGTTTTTGTCCCGATTACTGTGCTGGTTTGCATGAGCAGCAAATGGTTGAGGGCCTTTTCTTGATTCTCTTTGATAGTGCAGTGAAGAACAAACTAGTTAACCTCCTCATTCCTCAGTATCCTCAATAAAGGAAAAAATGGGGAAATGTCCTGGTTGCCCCATCAGCTGGACAGGAAAATAAACTTAGTTACATAAAGCTCAAAGAGTGAGTGGGTGCTGGGAACCATCCAAAAAATGGTAATCCTCCACTCTGAGCTTCAAATTCTTATTCTATGTTAGAGCAATGCAATGCTGAGAGGATTCAGTCAAGCATTCTGGGGGTGGGAGGAGAGGGACAAAACCAGGATCATCCCCATCAATAAAGAAAGGGCAGCTATTTTCTCTTTTCTTTCCTTTAAAAAGAAAACACTGAGAGATAATTCTAATGTGTCTGTCCCAGCCAGAACACTTGGAAGGCATATCCAATTCAGGTCGTGGTGCTGCTTTGGGAGTGAAGGGTATCACCATGCTCTGGAGTTCAGTCTCCTCTGCACACACATAAACACAAGTGCACAGCGCCCCAATGCTGTTGTCTCCTCAGCCTCACAGTACTGCCAGTTGGCAAACCCAAGCCAGGAAGTTGTCAATTCCAATTGCGTTTAGGCCATGCAGTCCTATTAAAGGCGGCTTGCTGGTTAAGGGGCGTCCTCTGTTTCCAAAGCATGGGAAAAAAAAAAAAAAAGGCTATGCTTAGATTGGAGCTGGCAACTTTCACTGACTAGAGTTTTCAAGGAGCTATGAATGAGTTTAACAAAGGAGGTCTGTGGCTAGTTTCTGGCTAAAGTCCATGTCAACAGTTTTTAAGGTCACAGGCCACACTAACTAACATTTATTCCCAGCAGACCATGTTCTAAACACAAGCTGTAAGTAGTACAAATTTGGAATTTTTCTGTAATCCCTTGAGATATTCCTGATCCTTCCACATGTTTCTGCTCAATTAAAAACAATTCTCACTTTGCACCACAAGAGAGGCCATGCTCAGCAATCTCAGTCCATCCTTAGGGTAGATGAACAAAAACCTGGCAAATCAAAGGGCTCGAGTGGGGAAGGGAAGGAATTCAGCTAGATCACACTGAAAAGTGCAGACAGCTCCCCAGGGGCTCAGTTTGTGAAAGCATAAAACGGGTTATGACAGAGATCCTGAGGCCATAAAAAGCAGGACTGAGGCAAGCATTGGGAATAGGTTCCTAGTCATTTTACACAAGCAAGATGAAAATTTCTGAGAAAATTAAAAGGTCACTTAGGTGAATGGATAACCCTGATATTGTATAGGACAAATGCTAAATGTCCCACTGTGAAATTAATACATCATTTCTCAATTAAGATGAACCCAACATTCCTGAAATCAAAATGTTTCTTGGGATCAATGTGAGAAGTTAACCACCCCCAATCTCAAGAAGATGATTTTTTTCATCAATGATGCATTTTATAACTGATGGTATTTTTAAAATTTGCAAGGCAGTATGGATATAACTAGTTTGGATTGAGCATCAAAGATGCGCCGTGCACTGTGAGTGGTGTATGTCCACAAAAGAGGGGAAAAAAACCTCTCTCTTAATCTTTCATACTATCAAGGGAAGTATTTTCTATTTTATGGATAAGGAAAGTGGCTCAGAAAGGTGATGTGACTCACTCACATTCTTAGAGGTAGCAAGTGGTACAATCAAAATTTAAACACAGGCCTGATTCCAGAGCTCAAGTCCATTCCACAAAGTTAGGAGGAAATCAGTTATCATTGTGGTAGTTATAGCAATACCATTTGTGACATTCTATATTTGCAATCATGAGATACATGAAAACAGTTAAAATTTTCCCAAATTAAAAAATATGGAAAGTATGATAAAATAAATATTTCAGTTGAGTTTGACAGAATAAAACTGCCTGAAGAACTACTTTGTTAAAGAGATACAAAAAAGAAAACAAAAAATACCCACAATCTTAATACCTAACTATTCTCATTGTTAATACTTTGGTGTCCAATTACCTAAGTCCATTCACCACTCCCATGTATTTATTCTAAAATAGAGATCAGATCATATAGAAAAATTTGTCTCTTGCTTTTTGTCTGTGTGTAGTGTTATCAAGGATGTTTTCTGAGGCTGGGGCTCAGTGGTAGAGCACTTGCCTAGCATGTGTGAGGCACTGGGCTCAATTCTCAGCACCACATATAAATAAATAAAATAAAGGCCCATCAACAATTAGAAAAAAAGGATGTTTTTTATGTCATCAAATTATCACTAAAAATTTTAGTGTCTGCATGGGTATCTAATTAAATTGGACTATTCTCCTATTTCTAAGCCTTTAAATTGTTTCTAACTTTTCATTTTATAAATTATGCCAATATCATTGTACATATACCCTGACCAGCATGGTGTGAGTGCCTGCCTTATTGCTACTGTCATCTTCAAGTTCAAATGACTGAAGCTCATGTATACTTGATTACATATATGCCACACAAATCTTACCCATGGCAATGGCATGTGTACAATTTGCCTACTGTTCTACTGGGTAATGTTGTGAGGTGTCAATGACTATCTTGCCAAGATCCTTTACCTATATTATCTCTAATCACAAAAAATAAATAAAATGAGAAAATCATAGCTGTATAAGAGTAAAGAGGGAACCCAAAAAAACAGTTCCCAATCAGGAAGACTGGAATGCAAGCCCCACTCTGAATGCAGACTGTACTCTTTATGTCATGCCACCTTGTAACTCATTTGACCTCTCAGGTATGATCAACTTTTCTTCTACAACTCCAGGAACTGCCTCTTCCTCTAGCAATGCTTCTGCAGACAATAAGGTCAAATTAATCTTTGGGGAAGAAAAGAAGGATAACTATACCTAGCTCTCATGGGTTTTGAGAAAGAGTTGTATGCTGGCACTGTCTTTAAAAAACAAGGAGCAAGTGGCAGCAGGGTGGTCCCACTGGAATGCTCACACACAGCTGGCAGAAACACAAAGCGGCACACTCATTCTAGAAAACAATTCGGCATTATCACAATAATACTGAAGATAACATATCCTACGCTGTAGCTATTCAACTCTTAGGTCCGTACACTCTAGCCTATTTGCACCAGGATACCTGTTCAAGAATGTTCATGAAAGCCAAGAACTGGAAACAGCCCAAATGGCCATCTACAGTTGAATGCATAAACAAATAGTGGTATGGTCATACAATATAAAACACTATATAGCAAAGAAAACAAATTACAACTATAAGTAACAGCATTGCTGTATCTCAAGAGTTAAGTAAAAGAAAGAAGACTGAAAATAACAATTCCAAACTGCATAATGCAACTCCTACAAAGTTCAAAACTAAGGTGATGCTATTTTATTTAGAAATGAATATATAGATGAAAACTTAATATTAGGATACTAGTAATTTCTAAACTTAGATGGTGATCACATGGGTATTTGTTGTATGATTATTCATGGTTTCTTATATGTATGTATACTTAAGTGTTTATCTATGGAAATTCAATGCCCTTTTCTGTTAGCAAGTTTTATATTGCAATTTACAAAAGAAAGGCACGGGGTTGTAATTAAACATTTATACAGTAGGTGTAATATATTAAAAAAACTTTTATCAAGTACTCGGGCTCTGTTTGATCTTTACAACAATATTCTGAATTAGTATTATCCTCAGTTTGCCACTGAAATAAATGAGATAAAGCACACATGATAGATAAGTACATAAGTACAGGGGACTCTCTGAAGTTAAATTCTCTATTCAAACAACATGATCTAGAATTACAGCTATTGGAAAATTTTAATAACGACTACTCAAGAAAAGATTAAAAGTGTTGTTTCTAATGATTGGGTGAAAACGACCATCATTATTCAATAAAGATGATCAGCATTTAGTATACTTTCATATACTCACAAAAAAGAAAAACTGTAAACTAAAATTTTCCTAAAACTGGGGTCCAAAATTGCAAAATTTGCAGGAGTAACAGTAAAAATCCTAGTTCAGTAGAAAACAGTACACTAGCAAACATACATTCTTTCAACTCTTTTCTGGCTTGGAGTTGTTTATATTTGCAGTACCTTTTCATTTTGTACCTCCTAAAGACTTCTCATTTTCTTATGGGAAAAGAGATTTTCAAAGAAGGAGGAAGGAAGGGAAGGAGGGAGGGAGGGAGGGAGGAAACCAGTCATGGTAGGAGCTCAGACAACAAACTTACAGGACACTGAATTTCACCCAACTTCTTTTTCTACTACACTTTAAAATAAGTATTTTTAAAAACATCAAGTTTACAGCAAAACATTTTTGCTGCATTTGGGACTCATTAATACACAAAGAGCTAGTTAAAATACCAGACTGAATAAATGAACAGTGGGACAATTGACCCCACATACAAAGCTCCACCTACTTTACTTCAAAGGCATCTGAAATAGAAAGGGTTAGAAATCATAAATGATGCCTCCCTGAATAAATTTTATAATAAATATTGCTTTGCATTATAGATAAGGGATTAGATACCCCTATGTGGGAGTCTAACACTTGTGAATTGAGTTGAAGGACAATTACCCTTAGTTTTGTCTGAGACTATTGCTAGTTTCAAGTCCTATGAACAAGAAATTTTTTAAAAAACCTATTCAATTTCCATTGCATATTACAACACAGGGACTTAATTTACAATATTTTAAAATTCCTTGAGTTTTGTCAAAGTTTTAAGATTTTTTTTTCACTCAGAATGTAATATATTCCAAAATCAAAATTATAATGCTATCTAACTTTAAAAGTATATTACATCATTTTTTTGTATTTTACAATACAATT
Organism: Glaucomys volans; assembly: GCA_020662805.1. Taxonomy (NCBI): domain Eukaryota; kingdom Metazoa; phylum Chordata; class Mammalia; order Rodentia; family Sciuridae; genus Glaucomys; species Glaucomys volans. The sequence continues at coordinate 24,285 of JAJEJO010047173.1, forward strand.
CATGCTAATAAAAATAATTACTTAAAGATCTGAATACACAAAGTAAAACACAGAAAGGAAAAATAAACACATTATTCCCGCTTGACTTAACTAAGAGTTTGATATTGTTTCCATATTTTTAGGTTCATTGTTTTCAGAAGCTAGTAAGCATTCTTCATTGTCAAGAATCAGGTAGTAGCTCGCAATTAAGATTTAAAAAAAAAATCAAATATTTTTTCTTTAAACAAAAATACCAAAATAATTAACTGAATATCATATAAACAACTGCATTTCACAAAGAATATAAATCTCAGTAAGAAATATTTTTTCAGATTACTAAGAGCTTGTTTCCTTGTAAGTAAACCTCGTACAAATAAATTATAGGCAAAAATATTATCAGGAAAGACTATCTCATGATACGTAAAGATGCCTACAATTTAATAACTGAAAAGGCTCAATACAAAATTACACCTACAACAGGATCCCAACTTGATGAATGAAACAGCCTCATCATTATTAGTGGTGGGATGACAGACTTCATACTTTTCTGGAGTTTTCTAAAATCCTTTAATAAGCACGTATATCTTCATAATCTCAAAAAATAACATCACAAAAATAACTGGCTCATAATTGATAGTTACAATTGTAGGATCTTCAAACTTCAGCTAGCACAATGATTCTTCTGTAGAGAGTTATGCCATTACTTCAGTCTTCCAGGAGGGAGAGATGATGGGGTACTCCTGCTTCTCAAACTGAACACTGAAGGGGCCAGACAAACGCAACTCAGAGTCCTTGGGTATCCGCAAATCTATCTTGCTCGTAAAATAAGCCGACAGCTCAGATGCAAAGGGCAATTTTAGGTGAAAAAGGAAACTAAGGCATACTTTAAGTCATTTTCTTTTCTACCTTCTACACTGTGAAAAGCAAAGACAAGACTCAGATTAATGCCTAATGTTTGTCATAGGTGTTGAAACAGAGTGGCTGATTTGCAGGGAAATCCAAGAAAACTTGTTGACACCCAAACTCAACCAAAAAACACCAAATAGCCTCTCCTGCAGAATGTTTTTCTGCCTCCCAAAAAGGGTCCCTTTCCCTCGTGTGGAATTCTAAAGATAATTTCTCTCAGAAGGCAGGCTCAGTTTTATTGGTTTTCTATTCAAACATACCCTGTAACAAACTTAAACAGAATAGATGGTTTTCTTTGCTCTGTAATCACGTAGTTGGATTGTTCACCTAGACTGTAATGATGCTAGCCAAAAGGGAACAGAACTCCTTGGTGCTAAAGGGACTACCAAATCTTGAAAAACATTAGTTCTAGGTGACCTTGGTCTTATTCTCCTGAGCTAGAAGACTCTTTGCTGTATCTTGGATAAAACTCTGGATTAGGGTTCAGGAGACTGACATTAGCCAGCTAAAGAACTTGAGACAAAGTCTTCTGGTAAAAACTATAATAATTACTTCTAAAAACTCTTCAAGCTCTCCTCTGAGCTCTTCCTGTAAAGGCAAATTACCCATTATGGCTATTATAACTAGACAGACAGACTGACTGATGGAACAACCATATGAAACTCATAATGGTTGCTTTGTGACAAGGAAACAACATACAGGCTTTGGTTGCACCTCAGATTCCAAAATAGATTCCTTCACTTTCTCCTTATAGATTTCCTTATAGATCTGTGTCCTTCTCTGCCTCAACCCTGCTATCTCTCTAATGGAGTTCATTTCATGAAATGCTATGAGAATACAAGAGAATTCTGTAAACCACCTGGCATATTAAATAAATCCTAGTACATATTATTTCCTACCTCCCCCCACACCAAATCCTCTCTAATGAGTTGTCCAGACTCAGTCTATCAGTCTTCAGAACACTACAACATTAGTCATCAGCAGTGGTCACTAGAGGCAGCAAGATAAGCAAGGTGGGGAAGGAAAACAAAAACACAACAAACTGCACTCATAAAGTTCCTAGGGGGTTTTCACTTGCTTCCCTGCACTTAGTTTCATGAGCATAAGAAAAGGAAGTACTCTGCTTTCAAAACAAAGCAAGGAAATGCCCTGTCTCTCATTTATCTGTAACTCATTCAATCTCAAAAAATGAAGAATTTCTGCCAGCCAAATTTGGGAGTTTCCAATACCCCACTATCCTGAGCTCACACTGCCTGAGGGAAGGCTGAGCCAGCATGATTTCCTCTGACATGAACCAGAAGGAGAAAAGAAGCTTCCTCCCACAGCAGAAGGCCTGAGGTTGGTTGCTGGTGTCAACCCAGTGCTGTTCCTGCAAGACACACCTGCCCTTCCGACTGTCCAGCTTCTAGTCCTCAAAACCACCTCCCACCTCCCATAGCAGGCCACTGGGAGAGCAGGGCCAGTTTTATTTATTTCCCTTTCGTCTCTTCAAAGGTGATTTTCTTTAAACTGTACAGCTTGTTACTATTGTTGAGTCGGGATCCCCATAGGATTATGTTTCTAAGTATGAAGGCATCTGTATGGCCATAAAACATACAATGTTCCTCATCCACTTCATTTTTTTTAATTAAGAAAAAAAAAGTTACAACCTCCCACAAAGCGATGTTCTGATGAGCACCCCCCCCACACACATAATATAGTACTTCAAGCTCCTTAGCGGCTCAGAAATGGTCCTGGCCTAGTAAACCAGAGCCACACCACCCAACACCACTCCATGGGTTTGGCTCTGACAGCCACCATGATAGGACTCACAATGTGTGAAACTGTAAGTCTGTCATAGCAGTAGACCTCCTCCTAACTGATCATTCAGAAAGTAACAACAACATAATACCCATCTTACTTTTAAGGGAAAGAATTAAAAAGAAATCAAAACAGCTTCAGAGAAATAGAAACCTTCAAAAGGCAGAGGAAAGTCCTCTGTTAAACAGACTGAGAGATCCATGTTTCAAGAATGGCATTTCAGGCAGTAGGAAGAAAGGCTGATTTCTCCCAGAGGGGCCCCAGCTTTGATGCCCAAGCTGCCCTCAAACATCAGGCTGTGCATTTTTGTATAGCAGGGTACCCTCAGGCGAGACAACCATAAATAGCTTAAAACAAGAATAGGAGATTCCATCTGTTTCTGGAATATTTCAACAGCACCTGCTTTCAAGGTAAAAATCTGGGAGCTGTCCCCACAGCCTTCCTCCCCAACTCCCTCCCCCGCCCCTAAACACTTATTTTAAACTAAAGCAGCTCACACACAATTCAAAAGGGCTTCTGCCTCTGCACCTGCCCGAAGAGACAGAGCCCTTTGATTTTCTCCTGAACTGTATGTGTTGGTTAAAAAACACTGGAACAGTTAAAGAAGGAAGCCAGAATTCTTACACCCAGACTCTTTATTACTTCTACCTTCTTTTTCTCTGTGAAAACTGAGCTTTTCTATGTTTAGAGTAAAAATGAGTCCAATACAGCAGAAAATGGATGCAATGTTTGTTCCTGCCACTAGGCCAGAAAGAGCTCTGGAAGGAAGAAGATTCTTATTGAAAACCATTCAGTTTAAACAAACTGTTTGTATGGGGGCTAGCATGGAAAGAAGAACAATCACTCTTCAACAGGGGCCCAAGAAACTGTTTTTTAAAAGACAAACATAAAACTGAAGTTGAGATTTGAAAACTCCAGTCTAAATGAGGTGCTACTCTCAAACTGATGTGCAACAATCAATAATAACCAAAAAAAACAATAACCAGAAAAGCCCAAGCACCTGGCCCCAAACCGTCAGATGGCATTCCATTTGCTATGGGATAAATTTAAAATCTTTGGCATGCCCCACCAGCACTTCTACAATCTGATCCAAGGCTTCTGTGGCATTATCTTTTGCTTCTACCCTGACTGGCATCACCGGACTCTTTCACTGGGCTACTCCTTTCATTTCTCAGGGCCTTTGCACACCACTTCTCACTGCATAGAGTTTTTCTCCCATTCACTTCCAGGCAATTGTTCATTCATTCTGTTTGTGCCAGTTTAACTGAATCCCACCAGCAACACACCCTGATTCACCCAACTAGAGATGAGCACTGCCTAATCTGCAACCTCAAAGAACCTTATACATGTTCATATATTTTTTAATACACCTATCACACTGTATTTTAATTGCTTATTTACATATTCTCTTCCCAAAGACTGAGTGGCCTCCAAGACAGTAAGGGCAGCAGTAGTGAAATGGGAGGTGGATATTAAAATCAGACCTAGGACAGTATACCTAGAGAAATATTCAATTGTAGATTTGTAAATTACAGAAAGTCTTATTATCATCTGCAAATGACTGAAAGTATATACTGTTTTCATTTTGTAATATTAAGTTCAGCTTATCAAAACTTTGGATGACCGTGGTTATCTGAAAGGTTTTCACGTGGGAAGCTGGGGATAAATCTTTGTGTCTATTTTATGGGACTTAAAATAAAGGCCAAAGACCAAGTATTACATATTGCCTATTCCAGGTATGTACTAGGTACTCAAATACCTTTTAATTGAATAAAAATTTCAAAAGTTAAACTAAAAAAATTTAGGTAACACCTTAATGAAAACACTTTTTTCCAAAATACATAATAGGTTCTGAACAGCTTTATTTGGTTGAAAACTCAGGTTTTCTCAAGAGCTTAAATAAGATCCATATGGACAATGGAGAAAATTGTAGAACTATATGTAATGTTCCTTTAAAAAGAATAAAGAAATCTGATTATTGTATGACACATCTTCCATAACAACAACTTTATGACTTGGAATTTTTGTGTTCCTTCTATTGACTTCAAACCAGAAACTGGCTAGAAATAACAAATCTCATATTTCAGATTTCAGTTTTGGCCTTGATGAAGTATGTGCCATTTGAGCAAACTAGAAACCATGAAAAACTTTTAATTCTAGGTCACTTTGTTTTATAACACAAAAATTTCTGAGATAAATGTGTCTAACATTTATCTGAAAATGCTAATACGCTCTCATTTTCCTGGGCTTATCTTGAAGAACAACTAACTTGCCCAGAACTACTGTTCTTCTAGATGGTGTTTTTAATTCAGTATTAACTACCATCCAGCAAGTCATTAAACAATATTATGGTGAATCTCAAGAAGAAGTAAAACCCTTTAAAGGCAGAACTAGTCAACCATGGCAGAAAATACTGCATTTAACTTTTATTGGTATTTCTATTAAAGTGACTTGTTTACACTCTAATACAACTACATTTCTTTCAAGGTTAAAAATTTTTGTTTGTGCTGGGGTCATGGCTCAGCGGTAGAGTACTCGCCTACCATGTGTGAGGCACTGGGTTCATCCTCAGCACCACGTATAAATTAAAATAAAGGTATTGTGTTTACCTACAACTAAAAATATATATGTGTTCTTAAAAAATTTAAAAAAATTTTTTTGTTGTAAATAAATGGGATTCACCCTTCATCAGTGCCTACCATGGGCAGATTATTCTTTGATAACCTTTGATGAATCTGTGGAAAAAATGGATAAAAATTCTCAACCTTCATAAAGTTTGCACTCTGGTGGGGACAGACAGAAAATAAAAATAAACCTAATGAATTAAGTTACACTGTATAAAAGATGTCAAAGAACCTTTCGTTGTAAAATTAAGAAATTTCATAATACAGATGACCTAATGCTTTATGGACATGACACCTGCCACTCAACACTGGACCTCCCCTGCAAGATTCAAAAGTACACCTCTTCCTCTTTGAACTCATCTCCCATGAGGCCCTTATTTTCATTCAGAGACTTCAGCACCCTGTCCTACCATTCTCTATTCATCTCCCTTTCTCTGAATACCAGGCACACAATAGCTTGGTCAAGCACTACTCTAAGTGCTAGAGATACAGAGCTAAGGCACAGTCTTTACCAGAAAGAGCTGACTATCCAACAGACAAAGACACAGGAAGATCACAGTATATGAGGGTGTGACTGAGGTATGTAAAGCATGTAGGTGTGCCCACTGGAGGGAATCATGTGGTCCCTAACTGGGGAAGACTGCTCTCAGAGAATGGATAGCTGTGTGAAGGCAGAGAAGATACAGTGATTCATAGGGGCCATGAAGTATGTAAGCCTGAGAGAGCAGGCAGGGAAGAAGCAGCTAAAGTTGGGAACAGCAGAGGCAGATTCTGTATACACACCACTACTGGGAGCTACCTCCCTCATGAAGAGAATGGAAAGCAAAAGTTGAGGTAGCTTGAGGTAGCACAGACATGAGCTGTGCCACTGGGCACATTGTGAAGTGTGACTGGCCCTCAAGGCACAGGTTAAGTAAATAGAAAGCATCTGAAGAAAGCAGAGAGACCAAGCAACAAAAGACAAAGCTCATAATCTCACCAGTCCCAAACTATGCCTTCAGTCTCTGGGCAGACCTCCCTACTCCCCATTGGCATGACACCAACAGCAGACGCTTCTGTTCATATGCTAGTCTGAACTTAGCAAAGTTCCCAAACCAAACAGGGAAAGTGCTACAGCTCAGGCTCAGGCTAGGTAAGATAAAGAGAAAGTTATACCCCATCATGATAAATACCCACAAAATGCATGTCCCAAAATTCATATAAGACTTTTATTTCTAGTGTCAATCACTATATTCTGGCACTAGAAAGTCAACAATAAGAAGACACTGTGCCTTGAGATCATTCTATGTATTATACATAGCACATTGTTGTGTGATCATCCATCTCCCCGCTAGTCTGGGAATTCCTCAAGGGCAGGAACTAGCTAATAGTAGGCATTCAATTAAGGGTTGACAAACAAATGAATGAATTAAGCCACCAAATTTTTCTCCATAGTTCCAACTGAGTATAATAGAAAACACACCAATTGCTACTATTTTTCATTCTAAATAATGACAGCATGAAGGCTGCTCAACTGGCTTCTCACAAACACAAACTCCATGACCCCACATACAGGCATACAAAATCAAACTCCAGAATCAGATGAGGGCAATTTTAAATTTTTGTTTGTTTGTTTGTTTAGTGGTACTGAGGATGGAACCCAGGGCCTTGTGCATGCTCAGCACACACTACCATTGAGCTACACTCTCAGTCTATTAAATTTTTAAACAGTTTTTCACTCTTAGAAATTTGCTGAGTGAATGTGATAGTGCCTAATTAAAAGTACACAGGTTTATGACTGGTGGGATTCTACATCAAGTACAGTCAGAAAAATGAGAAATTATACTCCATTACATATGATATCAAAGTGCATTCTACTGTCATGCATAACTAATTAAAGCTAATTTAAAAATTAAAAAATTTTAACAAAGAGTATACATGTATGCTCTCATGCACACACACTCCAATTTAGAAAGAAAGAAACGTTGTACCCCAAAATATGGGAAAAACCCTTTTTGCATAACTTCAAGAACTCAGATTAAGCCCTCACCTCCCTCATATGAACCATATAAAAGCAGTGTCCTGGTCAAGGCTGAAATACAACAGACAAGAATGGAAGAGAAAAAGTTCTTTAAAAGGAAAAAAAATCAATTTGACCATTATGGTCAAATTGTGAAGTACATAATCACTGACATCCTAGTTGAGTGCTCTGGGCAGGTAGTCATTGGGCCTGGGCTATGAAGGCAAAGGCAGGCTTGAAAACAGCTGCACACAGGTTCTGCCTGCTTCCTGATGGCTCTCCAGCAGTTGGTCTCTAGTGCCTAGATTATGAATGCTATGCTTGGTGCAGAAAAAAAAGCTGACCTCACTGATAAAGAATGATAATAAGATTGGTACAGAGAAATACTAACACATAGCAGTCCAGGTTGACAGTGAGCAAAGGCTCTTCAAAAGGTAACCCCTCTTGCCCTAAGGCATGTGGTTGTCTGGGGGACAGTAAGCAGGGGAGTCTTTTCTTGGTGAGAAGACAAAGGAAGTGCAAAGACTAGTACAGCAGAGAAGTACCCTTTCTGGAATCCACAGAGGTCTGGCCTTTTATCCCCAGGCCCAGGGCCAAGGCCAAGCCTGGGGCCCGGATTTTGTCATGGGCGCCTCCCTGCTGCCTCGCCTGGGCTGCTCCACACGAGCAGAGAGAGACAGGAGGCAGGCCCCTCCGACACCTACTTAACCAGGGCAGATGGAGAAGAGAGTGCGTGGGATGCCTTTACCTCCCCCTCAGGAGGCGCCCAGCAGGAGCCCACAGAGCCAGCAACTCCAAAATCAGATTTCCACACATCCTCCAGCCCCAGAACACACTAACCCCTCTGGCAGGAGGAAACAGAGTATTAAGCAAGTGTGGCTCTGGTGTGTGAAGGGGATTTCGGAAGTCCTAAAGAAGCCTTCTCACAGGAGTCTGCACTTTTTAAAAACCACTACAGAGGTAGCCAAGTTGGGAAGCAGTTATTCATTCGTTGACCCGAAGGGGGCAAGGGTGTTGCTTAGAGGAGGACACAACCCATGTCTGCAAGACGTCCCAAGCTGCAGACACATACTTTATTAATAATCTTACATACACAAAATGTCCACGGGAAAGCCTAACAGGCTAATTTCTGACAGCTCCAGATAACAGCAGGAGGAACTGAAGCCATGCTGACTCTCCAGCTTCCGCATGCTACACGGGAGCAATGGGCCCTTCCCGCCCAAGGGATATGATACAAATAAATAAATACAATTATCTGCAAAACTCCAAATGCAAAAACAACACTGTGAAGTCCTTCTCCCCAAGTGCAGTGACTTGTAGGAAACAGATAGGAAAATAAGAACAACAGCTGGATAACTTAATTACAGAAGAACAACGCAAAAGCTGACATTGTTTCGCAGAACCAATGGCCAAAGCCTCTCTCTCTTACCTTAAGATACAAAAGCAGCTCTTGGCTCCTGAAGATAAGCGGCAGAATCCAAATCTCTGTTTGCTGTCAATGTCAGTAAGCACAAATGTGAAGTTCTGGCCAACTTGGCTAACTGTGAGGCTGTGGCAACGACAGAACAAAGGGAAAGATGAGCATGCAGTAAATTTCTTGATAAAGTATCTAATCACAACAAGTCATTGAACCTATAACATTTCCTCTCTCACTGGAACATTTTATAAATGAACTTAAAATTTACACACTTCAAGGGAACAGACTGTGAGCTAGTTAAGAAAGAAAGAAAGAAAGAAAGAAAGAAAGAAAGAAAGAAAGAAAGAAAGAAAGAAAAGACAGCAGTTTGTTTGACCACCAAAAATCAAAATCATCAGCACTCTCATACCATCGGCATTCAGGCCATCAATCCCAAAAGATGCATTCTATCTACTTCATTTTATGGATGAACAAAGAGCTAGGGAAGTCACTGCCTAAGGTACCAGGTGTTAGTGGCAAAAAGCTGGATTTTAAGCCTTGCTGATTGCTGTAGCCACTTTACCAACTGTTAACAATGTTCACCTGACAATTCCAGTTCAGAAACTAACGGTGACTGCAGCAGCAGCAGCATTTATGTGACTTCTACATGTCAGTTAGACATTTAGTATGCCATCTCATTTACTCCCACAACAACCTTGGAATTTCAGTGATATTCCCATTTTACAGAAAAGGACACTAAAGGGAAAAATAGGTAGGGAACTGAATCAAGTTCACAGAGCTATTAAGAGGAGCTGGCATTCAAACTGGAAAGAGAAGAGGGCAGGGTTAGGTGTTACTTTCCGAAATTCCTGCCTCTTTCATAATTTCTGAATTTATGAGAAATGTATTTCATACTTTAGAGGACAAAAATACCAAAATGTTAAACATTGCAAAGTGCTTTTTCAGAGATGGAAGCAATATTTTCAGCAAAGACATTAAAGAAAAAAGCTAAAAATTCCTGCAAAGCAAAAAAGTAGCAAATACATAGAAGCAATATTAGAAAATATCTATTAAAAATTTAAAAGTATATTGCTAATTAGATTAGTCTAGAAACTTTTTTAAAAGCTGAAAAGTTTTAAAATCCACTATTTAAAATCAGTCTAGGCAAGGAAGGAAAGATAATAGAATGAGACAAACATCTTTACCCCATGTATATGTATGAATACACAAATTGTATGATTCTACTTTTTGTACAACCAGAAAAATGTCAGTTGTACTCCATTTGTGTACAATGAACTAAAATAAAAATAAATAAATACACACTTCAGATAGAGCACTAATCTCCAGAATCTACAAAGTACTCAAAAATCTTTACACCACGAACACCAATAACCCAATCAAAAAATGGGCCAAGGAAATGAACAGACACTTTACAGAGGAAGATCTACAAGCAATCAACAGATTTATGAAAAAATGTTCAACATCCCTTGTTATAAGAGAAATGCAAATCAAAACCACCTTAAGATTTCATCTTACCCCAATTAGAATGTCTTTCATCAAGAACACAGGCAACAACAGGTGTTGGCGAGGATGTGGGGAAAAGGGTACACTCATACATTGCTGGTGGGAGTGCAAGTTGGTGCAGCCACTCTGGAAAGCAGTGTGGAGATTCCTTAGAAAACTTGGAATGGATCCACCATTTGACCCAGCTATCCCACTCCTTGGCCTATACCCAAAAGACTTAAAATCAGATTACTACAGTGATGCAGCCACATCAATGTTCATAGCTGCTCAATTCACAATAGCTAGATTGTGGAATCAACCTAGATGCCCTTCAACAGATGAATGGATAAAGAAACTGTGGTATATATACACAATGGAATATTATTCAGCCATAAAGAAGAATAAAATTATGGCATTTGTAGGTAAATGGATGATGTTGGAGACTGTTATGCTAAGTGAGATCAGTCAATCCCAAAAATCCAAAGGCCAAATGGTCTCTCTGATAAATGAATGATGATGCATAATGCGGGGGGGGA
>JAJEJO010047173.1:35127-50729 GCA_020662805.1 Glaucomys volans
AATGGTCTCTCTGATAAATGAATGATGATGCATAATGCGGGGGGGGAAGGGTGGCAAGAATGGAGGAAGGATAGATAGCATAGAGGGAAGGGAGGGGTGGGGTTAGGGTGGGGGGTAAGAATAATAACAGAATGTGTGACAGACATCCATTGCCCTGTGTACATGTATGAATGCACAGATGGTGTGACTCTACTTTGTGTACAACCAGAGAAACAATAGCTGTACTCCATTTGTGCTCAATGAATCAATAAGCAAATAAAAAATAAATAAATAAAATAAAAATAAATAAATAAATAAATAAAAAATCTGTCTACCAGTTACCTTGCATCGGGCTCTTTTTTTTTTTTTTTTTAATGTAAGCATTCCAAATTCTAAGGCATAAATTTACAGTAACATATTTTAGAATTTGCAATTGAATTATTCAAAAGGACTCATCAACTCATATTGTACATATCACATTATATTTTATCAAAAACCCTCAAATTGATAAAATATTCAAATTGATGCAATCACCTATAATTTACTTTATAAATTGTTAGTGGCAATGAAAAATCATGGCTTCCCCACACCTCTTCCCAAGACAGAAATCTTATTGAGTCTCTGGATTTTGTATGAATTAAGTTTTCAAATATGGGGTAGGCTTTCTTTCCCAAATTCCCTTAGGCAAGTCACATAAGAAAATTAAAGGAATTTTCAAGGTACCCCAGTACAAAGGTCAAGGACCCTGCCTAGTTATACTTAAGGAAACAATCCCATTCATTGGAAAGTATAGGAAAATAATTCAGAAAGAAAAGTGTTCAGCTCTCCTTATTTAACTAGGAAGTTGAACAAAAACAAGGTGCAATTTTAAAACAAGGTAGTAATAAAGTTGGTGTAAGTAATGCCATCCCTACACCTTACACAGCCAGGAGAAGGAACACATTTCTATAAAAGTTATAGAGCTGTCAAGGGGACACCAAATGCTACCTTCTTATGGTTGTTATGTTTTATCTATAAAGCTTGGATACTGTGTTACTATGGTGATTTAATACTATGTTTTAAAGGGGGATTATATGATTAATTTTAACAAGGTTGAGAACTGAAGATGTGTGAGAAACAGGATTCTAGCTCACATAATTAAAGTGATTGGGGAGAAAATGGGCCTCAATGGAGGAGGGGGAAACCTGTTTATTTAAAATATTTAAAGCAACAGGTCTGAATGAGTCTGAGTCACAAAAAAGGTCATGCTTTTGCAAAATACTACTATGAGACTGTGCCAAATATCACTTCGTTATTTTAATTTGGGGTTTGAATTCACTAGTAGAATGTTTGAAATAAATACTGAGAAGCATCCTAAAAGAGAAGATTATTGACAGGCATTGGCAAAAAGAAAACACAGGATCTCTAAGAAAAGGATACAAGGTGCACGACTTGTGAATTTGATGTCGTTAATTTCCTACTATCTTTTCACTACTATTAGAAATGCTGGAAAACGTGTTTAACTACACTGTAGGCTCAAAGAAAGACTCATTACTCATTTACTTGGTTTGGAGTCCAAGTCACTCACTGCTGACTGGGTCTTAATTTAGTGAGTTACTTAAACCAGGAAGTCTTCAGTTTCTTCATCTGGAATAACAATGAAAAATTACCACCCAACCCAAAGAATGTTTTGGAAATCAGTGGAATTGGCATTTGCATAAAGGTCAGTCCTTAGTAGGAATAATTAATAAAAGAAAGGCAAAACCATTACTGACTTAAAAAGTATAATCCACATTAAAATCATGTGCTTACTTAGAATCTTCCTGACTCAGCTTTCTAATATTTACAAATAAAAGTAGTAATTCAGCCTTATTTCTTTCATATCTGTTGATTTTATCAGAAAGAGTAGTCCTCTGGGGGACAAAGTAATTCAAATTTGCATTCAAATGAAAGATTCTTTGGGGGGGTGCCACAGTTTATAAGGAGACAAAGTATTGTCTATTAATTCACCTTTTAATTCCTAATTATGTGAAGTATAAGATATCAAAAGATCAAAAACAATTGACTCTAAATATCTCTGTCCCTTGGACAATTTCCAATAAACTAAAAATCTGTTGGGGCAGTCAGAGGTTAACTTTCTGCATCTCCAAGGAACTCATCATTCATTCGCTCCACTTGCTGAAGTCACCCAAGGGAGTGCTCACTATCATTCACAAAAATCACTAGGGAAGGGGTCCTTCTCCTTAAAGGTTGCAGTTTTCAGGTTTCCCTCCAGTGGGCATCCATAATTTCTACAAGAATCAGAGAGTTCACAGTGCTCAAAGCAGAAGGAACCATAGAAACCATCTCATTCGAATCTCTTGTTTTATAGATGGGAAAACTGAGGCTTAGGTTTTGGTTTTGTTTCCCAAAGTAATCAGGGCTAGGACAAAAATCCAAACCCACTTCTAGTTCAATGTCCTTTCCATCTGCCATGCTGTATGAAACATAATTAAATGCCTCCTTGAGAAGTTTCACCCAAGTTTAAGGAAATGAAGTATGTGAAGAATACAGATAGTAGTCTTAGCAAATGGATTATACATTAAATTACAGACACCAAATTTGAGTATCTCGAGAAATAAACCCAGTAGATCAGGGCCAGGATCACCCTACTATACTTTCAGCTTAGTTATCCATTTTGCAGACTAAACTATAACTACACTGGGCACCTGGGTATACAACAGTGAACAATATAAACAGGGTCCATGCCCTCATAGAGCTTACTATTTGGTTGGAGAGAAATTAAGTATAATCAAGTATACCAAAAAACACAGTTTGTGATAGTATTATGAAATTCAAGGTGCATCAAAGAAGAAAACAACAGAGAGGAGAGGATTACGAGAATGTGGTCTGTCAGAGGCAGCTTTTCAGGGATGACAATAATGAACTAAATACAAAAGGGATGGAGCAGCCAACCCTTGGAGAGCAAGGGTCTGGGTGTTTCAGATGAACAAGAGTTGTGCAGAGATTCTGGATGCCAGAAGGAGCCAGGCATGTTCAAGGAACTGAAATGATACCAGTAGAGCTAAAGCACAGGAGATTTAAAAAAAAAAAAAAAGCAGCATTATATGAAGTTGCTACATAGTGCAAACACTCAGTCATGCAGCGTGCCTCATAGGTCATGGTAAAGAATAAGGACTTTGGGGGTAGGGGGGTTCATTTATTTGTTTGGTAAATGTAATGGAAAGCCATCAAATAGTTTTAATCAAGAGAAAAACAGTCTAGTTAATAGTTTTGAAAATTTTATCCAACTGTTAGGTGGAGAACAATTTGGAAGAAGTCAGAGCAGAGGTAATAACTAGGAGGCTATTGTAGTAATCCAGGTAACATTAACTCATGCAGGGGGAGTAGAGGTGGAGAGGGGTGGAGAGTTCAAGTTATAGTCAGTGGGTAGGAATGATAGGCTTGCTGAGAACAAAGAAGCAAAGAGGCAGAATATTACCATTCAATGATAGGAAAAGACTTAAGTTTTGGGGGGAGATCAAAGAGCTCCATTTAAGATATGTTAAGTCTGAGAAGCTTGTAAAACATCTCCATAGAAATGTCAAGTACAGAGTTGAACATACTACTCAGGAAATCAGAGGAAACGTTTGGATTGGGGCTATAAATTTGGAAATCATCTACACACAGATGGTATTTAACACCATGGTAAAGATGAGATCACTTTAGGGAAAGAGCTCAAAGAAACTGAAGAGTATCCAGGACTCATTCATAGAAACACCAGTTGAAAGGACAGGTGGAGGAGAGATACCATCAAGGAAAAAAGGAAAACCAGCAGGCAGAACAAACAAGAGAGAGAGGTCATCTGTATCCATGTATCAAGATGAGAAGAGAAAAAATGTCTACTGCATTGAACAATATGGAGGTTTCAAATGACCTCAATAGGGAGCTCTAGTTGAATGACAAGCAAGAGAAAAGCTGAAGACTATTGGGAAATAAACTGAACTGTGTAGATAACTTTTTCACAAAGTAGAGAATTCGACAGTAATTGAATAGCAATAAAGAGTCAATGGTGGATATTATTTTTAGGAAGGTGGAATATCAGGACTTGTTTTTAAGCTACTAGGGTTGATTCAACAGAGGCAGAGGCAAATGATGCAGAGGAGAGATGATGAACATTAAGGTCCAGACTTTAGAATCCCAGATATGCTACTCACATAGATAAGTTATCATACCTCTTTGACCTCATCTGCAAAATCAGAGTAAAACCTCTTTGCAGAGTGTTTTTGAGGATTAGGAATAATATAAAGTAATTAGCATACCAGGTATAGTAGGAACACAACAAAAATTATTATTGTTTTACAATTATAAAATTCAAGAGGTGAAACGAAAACATTTTGTTACCTCCTACATATTGTAGCTTACTAACCAGTTATCTGCCGAGCTATGTACTGTCAATCCATCCTCTCAGCGCATGTGGGGTGTTAGAAATGAAGCTTTATCAAACCACCATATCTTCCAACATGTAATGCCATGTGTCTCAACACTTCCTTCCAGAGAAACACCTTTCATCTACCTAAGCCTCAAGTTTCTCACCTTTCCTACTCAGCGATGCAAGTGGTGAGAATGACACTCACCCCTGGCTAGGGATCAACATTAGGTCACAGTGACAGATATAATACTTACCTGCTTGAGAAACCCACCAGAAAATTCTAAAAAAGAATATAGATCTGTCTACTCTCTTGCCTACATTGACTTGGCAAAGCAAATATGAATAGCTCTAGAATTAGAAAGCATCAAACCAGAACAGTAAAGAACTCATTCAATGCCCTCATTTTATCCATGAAGACAGGAAAGCCCTCAGAGAAGTCACTTGCCTCAAGCACCAATCAGTGGTAGCACCAAAAAAGAATCTAGATCTCCATATTGCCACCCCACAATGCTCTATCCACCAAGGTCCAACGGCTTTGCTATTATCTAATACACTTGAAATAAACACAGGGCTCACAGCTGCACCCATAATTTAGGTAAACTAAAGTACTAAAGTGAGCTGAATGGATCTCATTTGAAAATTAGAGCAGGGTAAATGCATGGAGGTGGAATGAGGAAAGGCCATGAAGATAGACACAAATGTGCTAATCATGTTGTATCTACATGGGCTTCTCAGTTACCTGAATTTTCTACTTTTCTACAATAAATACATATATTGCTTTTGAAATTAAGAAATGTTTTCTGATTACTTTATACTGTGGTAGACCTAATGGAGGCAATATGGTATAACCGAAAAAGTATGATGAAACTGGAGATCAGACAAATGAGGGTTTCAAAAACAGTCCTACTGCTCACTAGGAACCCGACCTCAAGCACGTTATTGAACCTACCTGAGTCTCTGCTCCTCCTATGTGGCACAATGATAATGTAACCTTGTCAATACATTACCTTTCAGTGCAAGAAAAGAACCTAGCACAATGTCTAGTATATAACACATAAATTAAAAAATGATGTTACATTTGAACCACATTTGGATCTGTGGTTACATCCTAAATCATTAAATGATGCCTCTGCCCTTAAAAAGATGATGTCATTTCATTTCATTTTATTTGTGGGTACGAGTATAATTCACAGGGCAATTGAATGGGAACTGACTTTGCGTTCTGAAAGAGGATAAGCACAAACATGGAAAGAACAGCTTTTCCATCTTCCAATGAGTGCTCCGACTACCTGAGGCTGGTTGTCAGCTATCAAGTGCAAGCAAGTACCAACCATAATATGGAATGGGACACATATTTAGGGACTGCTTTCATCAATAATAATGAAAAGTTTTTGAGAGCAATACAGAGAACTGGACACTGATACTTTATTACTCCTCTCCACTAACAGCTTCAAGGACAGAGAAGGGTAGAAATAATTCTGGACTGGGAGCAGAAATACCTGTTCTTTCTTAGCTCTGTAATTACCTAGTTGTGACAAAGAGCAAGTCAATTCCCCTCTGCAGATCTTGGCTTCCCTTCCATAAAATGGGGTGCTTGAACCAGATGAATCTCAGCTTTAAAATCCTGCAGTCCTGCTCCCACACATTTTCAAGCCTCCTGTGGCCAGAGCCCAAGCTATCGTGGTACACGTCACCCTCTCCCCAGCCAGCTCCATCTGCTCTGGCTGAACATCTCCAGGCTCACTCAGGGTTTCTCCTCTGCTTTGCTCTGCAGTGCATATGGGGTGTTAGGCTCCCCCTTCCACTTATCCACTTCTTGCCGGCCTGGCAGACTCAACATGAGTCTCACCCACCATAACAAGTTTTCTCTGACCACTTCAGTCTTCCATAACCTCCCCATCCTTTTGAATATTGTATTCAATGCCTTTATAACACTTCTTGGACTAGACTAGGAAACACATGGAGGGCAGGGCTCCAAGTCTGAGACAATTTCCATATCCTGCACATCACCCAACATAATGCTACACATCCTGAACCTTCCTTTGCTCTTCTGGAGGGAGGTGGGACACACCTATCCCTTACAACAGCTGGGAAAGAATAAATGAGGAAGTAACAAGAGTGGACAGCACATGAGCTAGAATCAATTAGGAGCTCAAATGCTAATTTCCTTACTTTCCTCCTCCTATGCTTGGTGACTGCTCTTCCCCACAAAGTGGTCTACTGAAAAATGTACTCATTGGGGGGATGAAAATCTAGGATGGACTGGTAGCCTAAATGGGTAAGTCACAATTTCCACACAACTTAGACAGTTTCAAATGAAGATAATGGTACTTGTTCTTATCTCTTATGGTAGGATGATAAAATGAGATAATACAAGAGAAAGCACTTTCTTTTTAAGAGTTACTAGCATTGTTATTTTTCATAAGTCCTAGTTTTCAGAAAGAAAAATCTTAAAACAACACAAGATAGACAGTAAGATGTCAATGTTAACGGGTGATTTGATGATGACTGTGAAAATCCCACTCTTGATACAGACTAGAAATGTCAGAAAGTTGTATTACTGTTCCTTAGGGTAGAAAAGCACAGATACTAAAAAGATTAGGAAGCTTTCTCTTTTGAACCAATCACCTGAGGGGCTGCTCATCTCCCATGCTGGTATATTTCTAAGTCCAACAATATCATAAACACACCTGAGGAGTTTTGTGGGCCTCTGAACCTGGGCATATCCATTTGACAGTGCTAACTGAAAACTAATAAAAAAAAAAAAACTGTAACACTAATCCTTTGCATGCATTGTAAATGAACTTAATTATCATTATCTCTTCTGCATTAACATATACCAAAGATAGAGGTAGGGAAACAGAAAAGATCAACTACAGTCCCCCAAATATAGTAAGTTTTTTGTTTTTGGTATCAACAGAAGTTATCAATACCCATAGGGTATGGAATATATAATACAATGTAAGAAGATTACAATAGTACATGGCAAGGATAAAATATATTCGTAAAAGGACATCTCTGTCTCCAAAGTCATTTTATCAAAAACACGTGAGGAACGTGATTAGAGCAGGGTAATTTAAATAAATTCATTTTAGAGGAAAAATGTTTCCAATGACAATGAATATGTTCCCAACATTACTGGTAATAAAAAAAATTAAAAAAAAAAAACAGACTTTAGAATTATCACTGCTTTTTCTTCCATCTCAGAATGTAGTCATCCAAACAGGTAGGTGAGCAGAGAGGTATGCATGAAGTATAAGCAAGAGAAACAGAAGTATATGGTATGTGTTGGGGTTTGGGGAGAGACAATCTCATTGTGCATTTCTTCCAATATAGTTTACAAAGCCAAAACACCCATTACTCTAACAAGAAATCACATTAAAAATGTGTTCTTAATTTTCCTTTGTTAAACATCTAATTACATTTTTAAAACATTTCAGTTTTATTACTTTGTATAAATATGTCCTTGCCATAATTTGTAATATATTTTATAAGTGACTGGAGATTTCATGCATTGCTAAATCATACATATAAATGTGAAGTTTGCATTAAACATCTCTAAACAAAACCCTACCTCCATGCTATTTTTAGAAGGACTAGGATAAAGAAGAAAAAAGAGGACGCTCATTACAAAGACTGACCCTCTTAAATTAAGGGTACTCTGTTGTGAGCATCAATCTGCTACTAAAACATCCCTGGTACCAAGGTTTAAAAAGATCTGAGTCTGGAAATACTACAATGGTTGATTGGCTTAAAAAACAACATGTTAGAACCAGGGAGAGCAGTGATTAAGTGGCTGGCAACATTCCAGAGTTGCTTTTTAGAACTTTTTAAAACTCCTTTGGCTACCAATTCCCATCTCACACCACTTTTAGGTTTACAGAGGAAAACAAAACAAAAAACAGGACAAAAAAAAAAAAAAAACAAGCAGCACACTACCCACATGTACTCTAAATCATAAAATCCTTCAGACTCTGGTACACTAAAATACACAATAGAATCTTCCTGAAGATGGGCACATTTTATAGCGTTTTTGGAACATATTATGGAATTACTTAAAATGGTCATTTCCTACAATCTCTCTGTCACTAAAAGTGGAATTTTAAAATTGTTATGTACAATTTTGTAATTCAATTTTCTATTAAAAGAAGATTGAGGAGAGACAAAAATCAAGTGGACAAATGAATGACTGAAAAAAATAATGCTTCAACTATAGTGAAAAACACAGGGACATTTCCTTAAAAAAAAAAAAAAAGATAAAGATCATTGTGTTGTCACTGTATTAATATAATTAGTAAATTATAGTTTTTATAAAATAGAAGAAACAGCTTTTCTAAAATTGTTACAATTAAACAGTGGCTTATTTCAAAAACAAAACAAAAAAAATAAAACCCTCAGATTATTTTAGTTACCTTAGAGTTCTTACACTTGTACCTCTCCAAGAAAGTTTATCGTAATATAAATACTAAGGAAATGTTTAGATGTTTGTGTATTTTTCAGTCTATAAACCTATGAAAATGCTGATTTCCCCAGAGATATTACCATTCTTAGTCACCAAAACAAAATGTAAAATACTATTTAGCAACATGCCTTTTAATTAGCTGAATACCTTTAAACAAGATAGGCCCATGTTGATTTAAATTATAAGTTGAAATCTAGGAAAAACACAATCTATACAATACTCATAAAGTCATGGAATTGTATAATATTATTTAAGCCAAATATATTCATGTTTAAATAAAAATTAAACAGCACTGAATTAAATACCAACCATTCTTAATCATGGTTTAAGTCTAATAACCAAAATCAAAAATTGAATGCAATATAAAATACATCTCACAAACTAAACAATACAAAGCTCTAAGCTTTAAACTTTTTGACAGTGTCAATAAAATCCCCAGGAAAGGAGAATAATACAACTCTCCTTGGAACTTTGGTGTTTTAAAATGATGGTTAAACAGACAGAATGTTAAGAATGGTATGGTTTTTATTTTCTATAGCAGGTTTATTGACACTTTTTTTCTAATAAAGTTTGAAAATCTGACACTACCTGTCCACATAGAAGGGGAAACAAAACTTGGTCAAAGTCTGTAGAACTTCCTGTGGAGAGAAGGAGAGATAATTTATACATCTAATGGGACCAATAAATCTAACATTAACCACAGCACACAATCTAGCAACTTTACCCTAAAGAAAGAGAAGACAGATGAAGAAATATGGGCTTTATCAATTACATGGGAGGAGTACCAGGCAGTCAATCATGAGAAATAATAAACATGATCAAACTTCATTAAAAATGAAAAATTAATCAAGAATCACACATGGGCAAACAGCAGGAGCCACGCAGGAAAGCTCTGAAGGGAGGGAGGCGGTTGGGTTGCTGAGTGTTAACACCCCTCCAGGGACCATCTCCAGCCTGACCATATGGATCAGAGTGAATAACACCAAGCCACATGGGTTTGGCCTGGCAGGGCCGCTGTTGCTGGCACTGTTTTTGCCTGTTACCTAGGAACAGAGGGGCCAGGATTAGACAACACTTCCCAATATCAATAGGCCAAATCACAGCAGAATAGAAAGCCAACTTGAAGATAATTGTCCCTGAACATTGTCAATTACATCTTTTAAAGTTCAAAACTTCATCTACTTCGTTTATAAAGAAGTTGTCATTTAGGGCAGAGATTAATTCTGGAATCAAACTGTAACCACTGTATGCGTGCACTATTTTTATTTAAATACCATTATCATAATATCTTACCTGTTTATAATTGATGAAAATCCAAAGCAAACTACCAGACTAAAACTTTTTTAAACAAATATCCAGGTACATAAAATCAAGCACAATATTCAGGACAGAGGCACAAAAAGTAGCGTGACATCTCAAAGGCTTGTTTTCATAAAGACAATCTTCTTACATTAAGACAAGAATAAACACTGTACATCAGTCATAGCATACAGTGGCATGGGGCTTTTCCTAACAGTCCCACTTCACATATACAGCATATATACACATAACTAACACATATGTAAACACATATACACGTAATTACAACTTTCTTCATAGGACTTTCTTTAGCTTGACTTAATTTAACTGCAGGCTTAGATAGCCCATAGTTGGTGCCTATCACATCTTCATAAACCAATGTTATAAATTTTAAAAAAGTACTCCTTTCATGCATTTGATTTGCTTTTTAACTATTTAAAATCCCAACTTCAAGACAAAATGAAGAACACATTTTTCAGTCACTGGGAAGCTGGTTCAAATTAAAACAAACCAGCCCACTGCAAATCCTAATCCAAGTGATAAATTAAAGATCGGTTTACAAATGTAGCACTTTTCTAACCAATAATAATGAATTATCAATGCTAACTGAATTGATGCTTCTCGCTTCATTTATTTTTAAAACCAGTTCTATCATTTAAGAAATAAACCACATCAATCTAATAACCCACTCAATGAAGCAGAAAGCACACTGCTTGCTCTGCCAGAGCATGTTCCGCCTACATAATTCAATTGAGCATATCCTATTTTTTAATATCATCTTGAACTGGTACTATGTGTATCACAGTACTGTTAAGGCATGTCATGAAAGAGTGATGAATAGGAAACTCAAAAAAACGAAAAAGAGTAGATAAGAATACCTCAGCATATTCTAAAAAGCATTACTTATAAAAAATTTAATTTTATAATGTGGCATTTAGAGGCTCATATATATTGCTTTTAAAACAGTTTAAATAAATTACAATAACTAGCCTCACAGAATCACATCAAGAGCAATCTCTCACTGTGTAATGTCAATATCAGGCAAGTATTAGAAAAGAGATCATAAAACAGTCACTTTCAGGTCTGTAGTTTGGGTTAATTATAAAATAGACTAGAAATCACAAACACAAAACTCTTATGACTTACATGCAAAAAAAAATCTATTTCAACTTTCAAATAACACCACAAAGTATCTCTCTATCTACTAAGTACTCACTCACTGCCAACATCAGCTACAAAGAGAGTTATCTTTTACCCCTCAAAGTTTCAGGTACATAAAGCACTTCTGTACTCTATGCTGCAGTTGTGCTGGCAAAGGCCTCAAAAGATTTTTTTTTTTTTTTAAAAAGACCCTCATGGCTATGAGAAAGCATCATGCTCTAAAGCAGTCAAAGAAATCTAATATGCTCAACTTATTACTCACTACAATACAGCAACTGCTTACCACATTCTAATGTCAAGAGTAATAACCAATCTTAAACTTCTCTGGCAGATACTAGTAACAAATAATGGAATACCAAATAGGCTAAGTATAACCCACCTCCCACAAATCTTCCTTTTTACCCAAGAAAATAGTGATGAGTCTAAGTAAGCAATGGGGCAGAGGGAGTGGAAGGAAAAGGAAATACAGGCAAATGTAGACACATGTTTATACTTAACAATATGTTTCTTCATGTTTGTGATATTGGGAGAGCTTGACATTCCAATTTAAGTCAAACTAGTTGATGGCGTGCTGTCAGAAGAAAACAAAAATGAGCATCTACTCAGTGCTAGGCATATTCACACATGATATCAATCAGAATCGAAGTATCTACCTCTCAGTTTGGGAAGGGGAAGACAAGATGAGGGAGGGGAAACAAGCATGTTCTCTGTAAATAAAAACTGCTAAAATAAACGACTTTTCTTAGTGCCAATGCTTTCCTTGTTTATAAATATTCAATTATCTTATTCTCTTTGTTACAAGAAAAACACCATTATTCAAATATGAAAAGACCACTCTCCAAGGGAGGGGTTTTTAACCCCTGATTTAAATGTACTTTGCGCATTCTAGTTATGGCAGAGTGTGCCAGAGTCTTTCAATACCAACTATACTGGGAAAACACTCATTAAACCAGTTACCAACCCCTTTTTCTCTCTAAAATCTGTATCTTTGGCTAGGGAACATTTTCCATAGAAGGCACTTTTTCTGATCTCCCCCACAAAACAAGCTCTTTCAGACAACCAGCCTCAGTACAACTTCAACTACTGCCACATAAAGCGGATCTCGAGATGCAGCACAGCTGATGAAATGTAAATGACCTCATTGGGAAGTCAAGGGGTGGGGAGGATTGTGTGCCAGCTCTCCAGATCAATTCCCAAGTTTATATTTTCACAAATCTTTTTATGTACAGTTTGATTTTTTAACATTTTAATGAGCAAAAAAGTGAATCTATAGTAGCCAATCACCACAGTTAAAGTGCAGGGCATGAACTAGATCCCAGGGGGGAACCAGTCCACCATGTCACTACTGGCTTTAGGACATTCACCACCTGGTTCCATGTCCCCAGGTTCCAACTCTTTTCATAATCAAAACACTGCTGACATTATAAACCCCAGATGGGTTTTCTAAAATCCCTCCCAATCAATATATCCAACACATAACTTATTGGAGACAACACTGAGCTCATTGATTAAGGTGAGTTCAGTAGCAAAGTTTTCAAAATAAATGAGACAAGAATACAGCATTCAACCCCTTTGTGTCACCAGACAATTTATGAAATAGGCAATTTCCAAAAGGGCTTTTCTTCCTAACAAAATATATGATACTTCATGTGGGAAGAAACAGGAGCAGAGGGGGCAGGGAGAAACTGTGGTCAGGAGGCAGTTAGTTACACCAACCTTTCAGTTGAGCATATATTAAGTGACAGATTGCAATGTGTAGCAGAAAACTGACAACATCTACAAAGCTCTGCCTACAAGGAGACCCCAAGCCAAGTATGAGCCAAAATGTGAAATTAAAACACCTAACACTAGACACACATGCGAATGAAATTCAGAAATGAACCAAGGTTCATCTGAGTCTATACCCAATTTATTTCACCCAACTCAAATTCTCATCTGGTCAGAAAGTTCATCAAAGGATTTGCCCCAATGTGGGAAACATAGATTATGTTCTGGCACTAAGTCAATCTCTTAAAAACCTAGTAAAGGTTTAAATTTATAATATTATCCATTACAGGATCCTATCTGGAAGCAAATCTTGAAGACTAAATTCAATGAAGTTAACTGGGATTATTAATCATTAGATTTTACCAATTCACCCTGAATTGGGGGTACAAGGTGAGGGAGTACAAGCAATTTTGTAACCACTACCATTTCAAATGTCCAATGTTTTGTTTTCATTACTTCATTAAAACCTACACACGCCTGTAATCCCAGCGACCCGGGAGGCTGAGGCAGGAGGATCGCAAGTTCAAAGCCAGCCTCAGCAATTTAGCGAGGCCCTAAGCAACTCAGTGAGACCCTGTCTCTAAATAAAATACAAAATAGGGCTGGGGATGTGGCTCAATGGCTGAGTGCCCCTGAGTTCAATCCCTGGTTCCAAAAAAAAGGAAAAAAAACCTACACACAAAACTTAGTATTATGTTGCAGATGAAAACAAATGACAGTCAAACACAGACATATATCCCACAAATAAATGCCATCTGAAAGATAAAGGCACAAAGCTGATCATAATGTCCACCGGAGCTATAGAATGTGGGGAGATGAGGCACATTCTTATAGTTCAAAACAGGAAAAAAAGTGTGCAGGAAAACATTCAAATGAAAAGCATAAATAAGTGAAGGTATTTTGAAATAGATAAAGCCACAATTAGCCTCTTGTGGCTTGCTGAAAGCAGATAGAGCAATTGATAATTTACTTTTACCCCCCTAAAAACAGAACGTGAAGGAGGGAGAGGTGGGAAACTGTGGGAGAACATTTCCTGGGTTTCTTACTTAATTTATTTGTTCATTTCAAAATGTAGGTATGTGATGAAAAGATCTGTGGAGCTCAAATTCCTAAAATACTCTTTCTATGTTTAAGTTTTTTTTTAATAGCATGAGTGAAATGCTGACCCTATAAGTCCTGCAATTGAGAGCACTGCCACTGACTTGAAAGAAAAACCTTTGATTGATGATCTTAAAACTCAAGTTGAAAGTTAAAAACAGAACACACACAAAATCCAAACATTAAAAAGCTAACAAAATTTCTACTTTAAGCGATTTCAAGTTAAAACCAGGGACTCCAAGGGAAAGCAAACAAAGGTTTTAAATGGTTAAGAAGGGTAAAGCAGAAGTTCTTGGAAGCTTAATTAGCATCAAGTTCAAGAATGTTGATCAAAAGTTTCCTAATAGTGAAAACAGGAAATATAATTTTTCACCTTCACTGTAAGTGTCAAATTAAATCCAAGATTCATACTATGGCTAAAAACAAATTTTTATCTTTTTTCAGTGAGAAAAAGAAGCTTTGAATAAAGAATTTTACAGAAAGGCCTTTCAACACCAAACATAAAAGCCGGGTCAAATTTCTAACAATGTGGCTCAAATGCTACAGAGGCTGCTTCCTTTCTTTGGTAGGAATATTCAATATTTACTCCTACTTTACTTTTTATAAAGTTGAGTCATGTGTGTATATAATTATATTATGTATTTAATTACATTAAATTTGTATATTACCTATTATTCAGAATACATGTTGTAATTCAAAGATAAAATTACTAAGAAATAAAGAAAATCATCATGTTCTATAAACATGTATCAAATAAGCTTTATATCTAAATTGTCAAGGACATTAAATGTGGAAAAGGCAGGCTTACAACAACAGAAGAACCATCTCTAGAACTATTTTTACATACCAATTTCCATGACCTTCTGAAGTCCAAAGTAAAAACACAGCATCTTATTAAAAAAACATTTTTAACAAAACTATCTTTTGCATCCTTCCCTTTCTTCCAAAAACTACCTAAAATAAAATTGTTCCATAATCACAATATTATATAACATCCTCTATTCCAAGATTTTCCTTTATTAACTTTAAACCTTACAGCAAAGGGGTTGAAAGTGAGAGCTATATTTACAAAGTATTGAAGGTCAATAAAATTATTAATGTTGTTTCAAATACTTACAAATGAACAACTGATTTGGTTACCACCTCTTACAATTATTATTTGGTGGCATCAGTAACTTAATTCCTCAGATCTACTATTATTACTCAAAAATATTTTTGTCTTATTCATTTCCTTTATCATTTTCATTCCTGTTATCTGACCATGAATGTTTTCAGTATTTCTTAAAAGAAGGGGGAAGAAGGGCTACAAGTCAGCACATACCAAAGGAATAGGGTCCCAACAGTAAAACTGCAAACACGGTTTCACTGAAGAAGCAACTTGCCCTCAGGAAGACACTATCAGAAAGAAAGAAAGAAAGAAAGAAAGAAAGAAAGAAAGAAAGAAAG
>JAJEJO010047173.1:50829-63329 GCA_020662805.1 Glaucomys volans
TAAGGAAGGAAGGAAGGAAGGAAGGAAGGAAGGAAGGAAGGAAGGAAGGAAGGAAGGAAGGAAGGAAGGAAGGAAGGAAAAAAGAGCACTGATAGAAATACTATTTTGTAAGCATATTAAAAGCTGTCAGCTTTTAAATATTTTAAATGCACACAAAAATGTGCACAGATGGGCATCTTTTCTGTTCACATTAGTCTAGGAAAAAAAAATCTTTCATTATCAAGCTCAAAGTCCTTGAATTTTTTAAACTTAATTGTGCCTCTATTTCTTAGAATTCACACCCCAAGGCCAAAGCTTTCCTGCCACCAGTCCTTCAAATCTGACTTGGACATTACACGGGAGGAGGCTCCAAGCCTCCCTGAGGTCTCACTCCTTTTACAACACACGAAAAAGCAGTCGATAATGGGCCCGTGCTGAATTCACTACTCTCCACGTCTCCTCTTGGGACACAAGCCTAGCAGATGTGATAAAAACTGTGTCAGAGAAGTGGCTCTAGTTTGTGCCTTAATGACAACTTAAACCTCTAAACCAATACAACTAAAGGACTAACAGAACTGGCTGTTACCTCTCTCTCCTGCCAATCTTTCAATATCCCTGAACTAAATTAGCACCTCTACCCACAACTTCCCCTGCCACCCCACAAAATCCATTCTAATTTTAAAAGATAAATGAATTCAGCAAACACATCAGTGGCACAAGTGTCTGGGTGCTCTGTGTATATGTTTCCTATAATTATGTCCTGACACATATTTCATATAGTTTGGATTTTCTCAAGGTATGATTGAGCATTCAGATGTCTTACAGGACTGCCCAGTAATTCCCTCCCGTCACCACCCCAGTAACCATACTAATATGTACCACTGAGAGACTCATGGTTTCCAAAAACTACCTAACAGCCTAAAGATCATTTTTAAATATATTCAAATGTAGGAAAGAAAGGTGAGATTCTGAGTTATTGAAACATTCCAATTATTAAAATTTATATGAGAGATTTTTTTAAACCGTAGGTGGCGATACTTTTCTATTAACTTGTGAGAACTCTTTGTCTTACCTAATGATATGGTATGGAAAAATTGATTTAAATGTGTACTTTTGATAACATTTTCTAAATTCTATAATTCAGCCTTTAGATGATGGGTTTTTTGCCAGTATCTTGAAAGCCTATTCAGTCACAATTGCATACCCACTTAATCAGCAATCATTGTTCTGAGATGCAGGACTTTGTTGTCAAGAAAGCACCAAAACCTTAAAAAAAAATTTTTCAGAACTGGCATAAGAAAAAAGTGATCTTTGTCAGACAAGGACAAATTTATGCAAATCTTTTATAAACATTCACAAACATTTATTTAGCTTTTGAAATGTTGGCCTCATTTGAGAGCATGAAAATGAGGGGGAAGTAGGAAAACGCAAAGGACAGCTTAGAAGCTGGCACACTACATAAATATTCAGAAGGAAGATTATAGGATTCATGTTAGGCTGTCTTAGGCTTCTCCAAAGTCCACACAGAATAGCAAAGAACAAAACTAACGAGAAGTACAGCAGATGTTAGACAATGCATCGGCCTCTTTTCCTCTCTCTCTTGGCTATACTTGGACGCTTTTATATTTTCTTTCAATATGGTTAGGTCATTCAAGGATTCTCCTATAGACTCTGTATTGTGGCTACAGATCTATAAGCTGGAGGTCTGTCAGCTTTCCAAAAGTTTCCAATGAAAAGGCATTATGCAAATTCTACCTCTCTTACCCTCTTTCAGGGGGGAAAAAAGCCTCCAGTATGCAGTCATCAGAGTATTGGAAGCCCCAGCCTTCATTTCTGTATAGCTGTGTTTGCCTCAGGGCCACGCTGCTTGTTTTGACAGTGGATCCCCCCAGATAGTTGGGATTAGTCGAGCTTGTTTAGATAAACTTGAAATCAAGGCCTTCTCTAGGTAGACAGCTAGATGTAGCTACCGAGTTTCCAGCTGCCTCCTCCTTTCATCCCCAAACAACTGCAGATTCACAGTAGCTATCACAGCCACAGGCTATGTCACATACATAAGTACAAAATTAAAGGCTGCTAAAAGAAGCCTTTGTAAGTCTTAGTGCTAAAATAAGGAATCTGTACTGTTTGGTTTATACAAATTATTCTAGCACTACCAGTATGGAACTGAAATCATCAGTTAACAAGGCGTGTTAATCAAGATTCCTAGCTTCTTCTGATGAACAGGATCATAGTTTGGTAATATACCTAACCTTCTGCTTATTAGTTCTTGTATGAGAATAATAGATGCAAAGGTTGAAAAGAAAATAATAGGCTTTATTTATCTAGTGCCAAGGGATGTTAGACACCATCAACAAACATTGTGAGCAGAATATGAAAACTGAAATGTAAATATCAAACCCACTTTTGAGAGCATATTATGTAGCAACTGATTAGAGAAGGTCTCACTAAACAGTCATCTCCATTTATAGAACTTTGATTTCTCACAGCCTACAGATTTTGATAGAAAGATACAAGGAGGATTTAAGACTGAAAAATTTATATATTCAGAATAGACTGATGATATCTCATCACAAAGGCAAAAGACAAGGTGATATGAAAAACTATTGAAATTTGAAAATTACATAATTGAAAAAGTCTTCTAAATTCTAACATTCAATGAGTTTAATCTTTTGCAAGTAGCGGGGGAAAAGTCTCTTCAGAGGGCCGAAAAATAAAAACAAAGAAAATAATCCAATCATGCATGTTTTCTTTCATTTTGCATATTTTGCTGCAACATACAGAGGCTAATGTTTACCTGAGGCTGCCTGAGATAAACCATGCACTACAATGGAACCAGAAAAGATTTAAACCTTGCATGATACCACACAGTACAGAAGTCCTTTTACTCTGCTGTACTGTCAAGTAGCAAAAGGCAAAACTTTCAATCAAACCAAGTTCACCTGCTGCCACCAAAAATGTGTTCTCTGGATTCAACAGGTAAGTCAGTATTTCACAGAAAAGCCCTAACACATTCAACTCATTCTGGAATTGCATCAACTTGAGCTTTCCCTATGAATTCTGAGTTCATTTCATATACAACTTACAACCTAAAGGAGTCAGCAACTCCTCTTCTCTAAAGGGTTGGCAGTAAATATTTTAGGTTTGTGGGCTACTTAGAGTCTCTGTCACATAGGCTTCTTTGTTTTTATATAAGCCCTAAAAAGGGTAAAAGAAAAAAAAAATGTAGTGTTCACAGGCCATTTAAAAAAACAAAGAAACAAAAAAAAAAAAATAGCTCCAGGGAGGATTTGGTCAACTAGTTATATTTTGCCAACCTTGACCAAGGAGCCTGGTAACATTGATACAAACTAACTCACCAATATCCCAAAACTCAAATTTAGAAATTCCTAAAAGGTAAAAATGACCTTGCCAACCTGTGTTTCTGGTAACCCAGTAATTCACACATGGTTGTTGCTAAGTGGTCAATTGTCTATCTATTTCATGCAAACATATCCTTTTTTCACAAAAAAATTAATACAAATAATTAAAAATAAAATATATTTCTACCACCTAGAATTCACAACTCTTCTGTGGCACAGACTCATCACAAAAATAGTTGCTTCTTTCATTAACAATTTTTTTCCTGTGTTTTGTTTTCTCAATGCTGGGGATGGAACCCAGGGGCCTTGTTGCAAAAATAGTTCACTTCTATAGGTGAGGTCAAGGGTTTTCTTGACAGATAAATGAATTCATGCTCTCTTATTGACAGCTCCTCCCTTTGAGACTGATTTTATTTATAATATTTTTGAAAACAATATTAAAAGAGGGGAAAGGCTTTTCTGGTGCTCCACTCACAACTCAAGTACAGGTTATTTGTCCAGTGTTCTGTTAGATAAAGAAGACAGGTGGGCCTCTTCTTGCCTCTCTCTCTACTCAACTTCTGGTGATCCTTCCAACTTCTTTCCCTTCAATGTATTTCCCAGAATTTTACCTTCCTCCTTCACTCTTTGCATCCTCCTTTATTGACTGTCTACATATACTTTAGTTTCCATTATCTTCACTAATTAAATGACTCTCAAATTGAAATTTTCATCCTGGACTACCTTTGCAGCTCCAGGCTCCTGTTCCAATTTCCTGTTGCACATTCTGCAACCTCTCACAGGTTCTCAGGCTGGACGTGTCTAAGATCCAAAATTGCCATCTGGGTTCCTGTACAGCTGCTAATCTCTTTCATCCTATCACAACAAGAAAAGCTCTCAGACCACCACTGATTCTTGCTGGGGGACAAATGATCCACTCATGTAACAGATTCAAATCACTCATGTGATTTAATCCATGGTTGCTGGAGTTCAAGATAACTCTGTAAAGAAAAGCTTCCAATTCCTTGAAACTTTTCCAAGTGTTAGTAAACAAGACAAAGGATGAAGGAATTCTAAAATCAAGGCTATGTCAAAATCATCTTAGAAAAGAAAACCAATGTGGTTCCCTACGCGAGACAATATATTTAGTGCCAGACAGTGTGATAGAGACCTAAAGTAAGGCAGTGACCAAGCAAGGTATGGTCCCTGTCCACATGGAGCTTAGGATCTAGCTAGAAAGACAGAGACTACAGAAACAAATGCCAAAATACCTAATTCAAACTGCACAGGAGCTATAAGAGAAATCAGAAAGCTCTAGAAAAATGATAAGGACCTAAAATTAGATGGCAGGATCAAGAAAGGCCTTTTGGGAAGTGACATTTTGAACTGAGACTTAAAGAATGAACAGGAATTCAACAGGCAAACATTCAAATACTGGGAGAGGGAATACATAAGTAGCAGCAGGAGCAAGCCCCACTGATCACTGAGTCCTTTGCACAAAGAAGCCTGGCAGGTTGGAGCAGAAGAGGTGAGGGGGAGAGAGAGGCAGATGAGCTTGGACAGACTGGCAGGGGTCAAGTCATAAGGGACCCTACAGGGCATGTCAAGGAGTTTGGACTTCACCGTAATGCATTCAAAGTCACTGAAGGGTTTGATCCTTCTACATTCAGTTTACACATGACTTTCCAACCTCTTATACACCCTTAAGTCTTCTAGACCCAGGAAGACTCAGAGGACATTCCAAATCTTTGGCTGTTCTTCTTATCACCAAATTGACCATAATCTCAGCATCCTACATTCCCACAGGAAGGGAAAGATATCCAGTTGGGCCCTTTGGGCCTCCCGAAAGGAAGAGGAGCCTTGAATGATAACCTTGGTAGTAGGGAGAGTGGTTGTGCTCAGAGACAGCAACAAAGGAACTGTGAGAAATTTGAACAGGATCATCTTAAATCTCTTCTGAACCTGCTCCCTTACAGCTGCTATTTCTTCTGAGCTTCCAAAGTCCATTTTCCTACATACAGAGAAAGCATGTGTGATTTTTTTTGCAATTAATTTGCTAAATATCACTAATTCTTAAGAAGTCATGGGTTATATAGTATTTTTGAATACCACTTGGTGAAAAAAATGCTGCAAACGAAATGATACACCATCAACTCTAAGACACATCCCAATTTCAGAGATGTTAACATATGAAATATGTGCATCTTAGAACTGGTGAAATATTTTACAAGCCTGTCTTCTCACAGACTTGTAAAATATTTAGATGAAATTAAGAAAGGAAGAGATTAGACCCAATGTCAGTGTTTAACAAAGTGCCTGGCACAAAGAAAACGCCCAGTGAATAAGGGTGCTGACAAAAATGATTGGATGACAGTCTAGAGATTGAGAAGGGAAGAAATAACATTAATTAAGCACTTCTGTTGTCAAGCACTGTACCAACAGTCTTCATGCTTTCTTATTTAATCCTCATAGGAAGAAGTTGAGACCACACGGGCCATAGCATAGATTTGAATTTATCAGAGTCAAATTTAAAGACTTATTTTTGACATAGAAAATGAAGAGATAAGACTACTCTAGTTTGTATCAATGTAATATTATAATTTCTGTCAAAAGTTCATCATTTAGGCCTAATAATATGAATTATACACGTAATTTAAAGTAATCAACTTAATGTTTCTTCCAGTTATGAAACCAACCTATTCAGCCTTTATTTTGCTTCTCATAAGCCAGCAGTCACCTATTCTCTGGTGGGGGTTGGGTGACAACTAGAAAGGGACTAACAAAGCAGTGCCAAGTGTCATGTCTAGTGCTAGAAGGTTTTGTTGTTGTTGTTTTTGTTTTGCACAAATGCTCAGTGATTCTACTGTAACCTTAGGCAGAATTATGACCCTTATAGATGAGCAGACCCTGAGAGCTGAGTAGAATTACCTGCAAATGAAATGATACACCATTTCATGAGGTAACTGGTTGCCTAACTCTCTACTGAGAGATTTTCCCTCTCCATTCCTATTTATCAGCATTTCATCTCCACAGTTCCAGACACATGTCTGCAACTGCAGAAGCAGCACTCCATGATGAACAGAACTATTCTAATGCTCCTCTCCGACCTTGCCCCACTTGCGACAGTGGAGTGGAACGCTGGTGCTGCTGTTGAAGAGTCCGAGTGCAGGATAATCTTACTTGCCAGTTTGCTCAGGGCATCCCAGGTGTGCCCATGATTCAGTGTAATCATTGTGCTCCCCTGAACTCTCAAAAGTATCCTGGGTTGGATGCTATGGTCACCAGAACCAAGAAAGGGACACCAGGGTTTGTCTGCAGGGCAGGGAAATGATAAACAGTGTTTCATCATAAATAGCAGCTTCTGCCTTGTGAGGGGAAACTGGAGAGTGATGGTTTTTAATCACTTGACTGCAGACTCTTTATCTAGAGTAAGAACTTAACAAAACTTTCTCTTTGCTTCATCTCACTTATGCTAGAAAACACTCACTGAAGGAGACAAATTCAGTATTATGTAGATACTATGGCTTCTTCTCTTGCTAATTCTACAGAATTAGTATTACTTTCTGTTTTAGTCAGCTTTAGCGTCTCTGTAACCAAAATACCTGACAATAACAGGATGAAAGTTTATTTTGGTTCACAGGTTAAGAGGTTTAGTCCAGGGGCTGGAGTTGTAGGTCAGTGGTAGAGTACTACCTAACATGTGTGAGGCACTGGGTTCAATTCTCAGCACCACATATAAATAAATAAAATAAAGGTTCATAGACAACTAAAAAAAAAAAAAAAAGAGGTTTAGTTCATAGATGGCCAACTCCATTGTTCTGGGCCCAAAGTGAGGCAGCATATCGTGGTGGCCAAGAAACAGAAAGAAGTAGGGAAAAGACCACAGGGAAGAATGTACCCTTCCAGGGCACACCCCCAGTGACCCACCTCCTCTAGTCATGCCCCAACTGCCTCTAGTTACCACCCAGTCAGTCCATCAAACTAGAATGGACTAATTAGGTTATGACTCTTACAATTCAATTACTTTACCTCCAAACTTTCTGCATTAACACAGGAGCTATTGGGGGAAACATTATATCCAAAGCACAACACCTCCTCATTTTACAGATGAAAGCAATGAGGCTGAAAAATGAAAAGACTTTTCCAAAGTGATATATCCAAAGTCAAATCTCATATACCATGGGAATACTAGCTTTCCATCTTTTCTTTGGGTCAAACATACCAAAGGAGAAAAAAGCACTTAAATTTTTAAAGGCGGTGGTAGGCTGGAACGGGGGTATTTCTTAAGAAATAAATGAGAAATAAATAATTAAAAGTATTTCTAGCTGCCATTAAAAATCTGTTTATTATAACAGATACGTTTTTAAAAAATCCAAAAATATTTCTCAACTTGCCAGGGGTTT
This sequence comes from Glaucomys volans, assembly GCA_020662805.1. Lineage (NCBI taxonomy): Eukaryota > Metazoa > Chordata > Mammalia > Rodentia > Sciuridae > Glaucomys > Glaucomys volans. The sequence continues at coordinate 58,553 of JAJEJO010047173.1, forward strand.
AGAGCTCCAGAAATAAGTATCTGGTAGGTTGGCAGAGTACTCTGATAAAAATAATATTCTTGGCAATTTACAGGTTATACTTCTAAAAACTAAATGTTATATAAAGAGGCATCATGTTTGAAACACATTCAAACACAAGAATCTTAAACACCTCTGGTTAAAACTCCATTAGGCAAGTTGAGATTTCATAAATGTACATTTTGGTTTGTCAGTTCAAACTCTGAGCCCAAAGATCACAATGTGAATACCATTTGGCTATTTATTATTATATATCAAATATCTGGCCTCCTAATGTCCATTCACACAACACCAGGTTCTGAAGCCTTGGACTTGAAGCAAGCAAGAACCTATGACTTCCTGCCTGGGGGAGGGAGAGAACATAAATAAGCATGAAGTGTTCTACATTTTCTGATAGAAATATGGCCAAGGGAGGTAGGTGCTGTGGTGCACACCTGTAATCCCAGCAGCTCGGGAGGCTGAGACAGGAGGATCACAAGTTCAAAGCCAGCCTCAGCAAGAACAGGTGCTAAGCAACTCAGTGAGACTCTGTCTCTAATAAAATACAAAAAAAGAAAAAGAAAAGAAATATGGTCAAGGTAAAAGGAAGGTATTTTCAGGCCCACCTGGGGATGTGAAAGACTCCTCAGAGGAGGTGATATATGAACTTCTTTTGAAAAACAAGTCAGTATTTCCTATACATACATGCTATATAAGAATATTCCAGAGAAAAAAGCAATATGAAACATTGATCAGTTATATCACACATTCACAAGGTTGATAGGAAAGTAAATGATGTTTGATGAGCTCAATTTTTTTAAAAGACAATGCCTTGCACAAGGTTCTGGTTTGGTCCTCAGCACATTAAAAAAAAAAAAAAAAAAGACAATCTCAATTATTTTATTGATGCCTTTCACTTCCATCCACCAACCCCCCCCCCACATGCACATGTGTACATGAACTTGCAAACACACATGCCCACAGTCTCAACTTCATGTTACAGCACATTTGACATCTGAAACTGATCAAAGTTAGACAGTTTGAAATTATGGTGGTCAAAAGAATCTTAACTCTACTATATTGCATATTTTTAAAATGAAAGCTATCATAGTGATGCAAAGTACTAAATGCAGCCAAAAGGGCTCATTTTCAAGGACAGTGGAACTGACTAATAAATTTCTGAGGTTTTGAACACAGGAGTCCCAATGTAAAAGATTTTACAACTGTAATGGTTTTTTATTGTGAAACCTCTTCATCACCATTTTAGAATGTTTATATTTTAGTACATTTTAGAATATCAACATCAGTAATCATTTCTGATTGTATGTCTTCTTTCCTTGACAAAGTACCTCAATCACTTTTGTGACTTCTCTAAATTTCGTTCTGGAACAACGTACATTTAGAAAGGAAAAAATTTTCCAGAATTCTTCCTAAAACAGGTCTGAAACTCTATAAACAAAGCTTACCATATACAACTTGAACACCAGACAAAAACGAGGCATCAAAATAGGGTTCCCCTGCTATCTTAAACTTAGTTGAGACTATACAATTATTGGTTATTAGATGCTAGGTGTTATTCTAGGTACTTCACACATTTCTTTTTTATTGTTTTTGTTTTCACTTCATACCTTTCAAATCAACTAAACCTCACCAGAATCCTGTGAGGTCTTTCCTATGACTATCTCTAGTTTATAAGTGAGGAAATGAAATCCCAAAGTGGCAAACGGCAGAGCTGGGTTTCAAACCCAAGCAGTCTGGCTACAAAGTCCATGCTCTCAATCACCACTATCATGCCTCCATGCTCATTTGCTTCATATCATTCACTAAGCCCCTCATTTGTCCTACCTGCCAAGAGGGGCCTCTGACATTAGCTATAACCATTTCTATAACTGAAGAGTTCACATACTGACAAAGAGACGGACACATAAACTACAGAATGTAAGGAGTGAACATTCCAAATGCTCTTCAAGAACTAAGGGAGAGTGACTAATTCAATCAGGGCAAGTTTCACAGAGAAGGTGAGACAAGCCAGGCATTTAACAATTAACATAAATATACTGATATGGAAGTGGGGTGGGGGGAGAAAAAGGACAAAAACATCCTAACCATAAAAAATATACATAAGTGAAAGAGCTGGGAAATGGTGAAGCATTCTATATCTGGGCTGTAGATGGGTCAAGGTCAGATGATGATGGACTTAAACCAAGTTAAGGAATTTAGAGTAGATCCTGAGGGCACCAACTAACTGAGGAGAAACACTGTGAGTTGATTTAGTGAGGATTGAAAAGGATATCCCTGGCCATCTTACGGAGGGTAGTGTCCTCAGGGTAACTGGGTTGTTGGCCATTAGGAAAAGCATACAGGAAAGAAGCTTGGATTGTGAATGCAAAGGGAAATAGAAGACTTGTACAGACCAGAAAGCAGTTTAGGAAGAAAAAAGAGGACTTGATGCAAATGTGTGTGTGCATCCAAGGAGTACCAGGGACTGGTTATATGAGGTTAAAGACAAGATGGAGACCACAGCTCTCAAAAGCAGACCTAGTCCACTTAGTCCTAATTATTGGGTAACTTGCGAGAAACACAATCATTCGAAAGTACTCAAAAGACACCTAATATTTAGTGGGGCTATATATATAGATATATATCTATATATATCTTGGGGACAATCCTGGTAGCTGAAGTAGCAGTTCAAGAAAGCTGCTTTAGTAGGGTGCTTTGTTGGTATCATGCTAATAATCACCTCCCAGGTTTTAGGGTCTAAAGAAATTGAGAATTTGTTATGTTTGGATAAGAAAGTTACATATTCACCAATAGTCCCACACTGCCAAGTTAATAAGAAATATGAAAACTCCATGAAACAACAGCAAACCTTAAAAAGGACATATCTAAGCTGGGCATGATGGTGCAAACCTACAATCCTAATGACTCAGGAGGCCAAGACAGAAGGATTGCAAGTTTGTGGCCAGCCTCAGCAACTTAGACCCTGTCTCAAAATAAAATAAAACAAAATAAAATAAAATAAAATAAAATAAAAAGGAATGGGATGTAGCTCAGTGGGAGAGCACTTGCCTAGCATGCATGAGGACCTGAGTCCAATCCTCAGAACCACAAAAATAAGAAAGTACACATATAAAAGAAGTCTAAAAGATGACTTTCCTTAATGGTGGCTCCAAGATCTTTCACTGGATTTCTATCACTCTGGTTAACTTTAATGTCTATGGCTTCACATCACAAAGAACAAGAAATTGCAGAAATACATGGTCCTAGTTTTCAGAGACACTAGCAACTTCAGGTGTCCTGACCACCGCATTGCTCCAATCCCATCAAAAAAGCTTGGACAGACATGCCTATCCTTCAGCCTACCAGACATTTCTGTACATTTCTGCAGAGAAGAGATGGAGTCTACTTCTCTCTTCTTAGTTACCTGGAACAGTATCTGGCTCACAGTGTGCAGATATGCACTGATCAATCTCTCTCTTTAATTTGCAAATCAAACCTAATCTTCCAGACTGTATTTGTCACCAAAAACAGACATGAAGGGTAAAAAGCAGAAGATATAGTCACTTGTAATTACAAATCAGTATTTTGTTTTTGTTGTTGGTATCGGGGAATGAACTCAGGGGCACTTACTCACTGAGTCACATCCCCAGCCCTTTTTTGTATTTTATTTAGAGATAGGGTCTCACTGAGGTGCTTAGGGCGAAAGTTACTGAGGCTGGCTTTGAACTTGCAATCCTCCTGCCTCAGCCTCCTGAATCAGTGGGATTACAGGCGTGCACCACCGTGCCTGGCATAAGTCATTGTTTTTAAGACCCAGTTGCAGAATCATTTTAAAACGGGATCTATTTGGCCACTATATAGGCAAATTCTTCAGGTGAGATTCAAATGAATTCACAAATTCTGTTCCATGGTACATAATGTCATAAAATGTTTCCCAGATCAGTCACAAGAGGTAGTGTATATCTACAGTCCCAGCTACTTGGGAAGCCGAGGCAGGACAAACACTTGAGCAGAGTGTGAAACTAGCCTACGCAATATAGCAAGACCCAGGCTTAAGAAAGAAAAAAAGAAAAGAAAGTTAGTTTCCAAGATTAAAAGTGACCTTGCCATTTAAAGTAACCCAGCTTGAATAGACTATGAATAGGGTAGAAGCACCCACTCTGGAGAGAGAAAGAGAAAGCAAGAAAAATAGATCAAATGTTTTCAAGAGAAATGGTATATACCCAAGTCCAATTCCATTCTTTGTGAATTCAGTGAATGTAAGGCTCAAAGGGGCAAAAAAAAAAAATTTCAATATCAATTTGAAGATCTATGGTTCAAACAAACAAGTCAATGAAAAAAATTGGCAGAACCATTGCTGAATCAATGACACATTTTATACAATAAAGCATCTCTTGCTTATGTTTCCCTGCCTAATAAAGAGATGAAATCAAATTTTATCATTTGTTTTACACTCCATGTGAGTATTATACATGTGTGTCATATTATATAATGCTGGAATAATATGGCTTACTTTCACTAACAAAAAATTTAGGAACTGTGGATTATATTTGTAATTTCTTATTAAATAGTATAATAATACTATTATTATAACATAATACTATACTACTAATACTATTATTATAATACTATACTATTAATACTATTAATTATAATTAATAGTATAATAGTATGTAATTTCTTATTAAATAGTAATGAATCAACATTATGAATGAATTTTGAGACAAAAATATTTAGTCTCTGGCTTACTCAAATTAAGAAGAAAATAACACTGAAGTTT